>CM076579.1:394586402-394812551 GCA_034641835.2 Pinus albicaulis | reverse complement strand
CCATCTTTCTTGTCAAGAATTTCATAGGGGGGCTAACAAAATCCTCTCCTTATTTTTAGTTTTTAGACCCTTCTCCAACAATCCTATCATTTCTTTCTTGATAGAGTATCCTTACCATTTCAGTCATATCCAAGAAAGCTTTCCGAAATACCCTTTCTTCTTCCCTGGGAACCATTTCTTCAGGAGCTTCTCCTTCTCTTGAAGACATGCTTGTAGCTACTTCTAGGGCTCTTGGAGGTGTTTCTCTGACCCTTCTTGGTTGTGGATTAGTTTTTGCACTAACCAAGTTTCCTTCACCTCTCTTGAGTTTTAACCTAGTCAACATCAAAACTTGCAAACAAATGACTTAATCTTTGCACAAAAAAAATGCTGAGTAAAAAATGTAGCTTCTATGGCACTAAACCAATGCTCTAATACCAACTGATTTGAAAATGAAAGTATATGTTTTTTTTTTCAAAGTATTCATTTCCATTAAATTAAGTGTGAAAAGTGTTTGGATAGTCTTGCAAGTGAAACAAAGTGTTTTTGTTAACTGTTTATGAACTCTGGTGTGAGGGAGCGTTGTTTTAATTTACTGTTTAACAACTTTAATCTAAATAAAATAGCAAAATAATGTCACCATAAACACACAACTGTTGGGAAAAATACTGAGAGGGGGGCTGAATAAGTATTTAGAGCTTATAATATAAATTCAACTTTTTCTTTTGAGCAGATTTCCATACGCGTTTTTTATGAATGGAACTAGCGTATACTGATTTAACATTCCAGATTTAGAGAAAATTCTCAGAAGAAATATTATAAAAATATTTATCATTTATGTATCAGATTATGAGAAGTAATCAATAGAATAAAGCATCACACACATGAACACCAATATTTAAGGTGGAAACCCAATTCGGGAGAAAACCACCGCTGTCGTCGTCTCTGTTTTCAATCTTTATTATATAGAAAACCTTTTACAACGTAGTACTGATGCAGACTCATACCAGTACGCAGGATTCTACCTGCAGAAGGCTACAACCTTCTCTAGTTTTCCAGCTACAACTAGAAGGGAGCTCCAACCCCCTGATCTCGTTTACCAGCCTCTCCTGGAAGGGGGCTTCGACCCGCTGAAATAAATCACCAGCATCTACTGACATAAAGCTTCTTCTTTCATACTGAAGGCTTCAACCCCAGATCTACTGTTGACCACGTTTCATCAATTTTCATACTGGATCCAACAACTTCAACACAACCCTTCACTTAACATCAACAAAAATACTTTGCCCAATACTTCAAACATAACAGTGAGACCACTGTAACCAGAATGTCAGAAATAAACCAGACTTTAGAATATATATGTAGATACAAAATCAACCCTCAACATTCATTAATTCAAATAGCATACGCTACTTTTCTTCACTGAAGCCGCGTACATACGCGCTTTCCTGCATACCAACCCGCGTATACTTCTGTGTATTTTATTCTTCAGAAACCCTAACTTCCATATGCGCTTTTCATGAAGAGAACTCGCGTATATACACACTTTTTCTGAAACCAACTAGCGTATAGATCTGTAAAAATAAATTTTGTAGAACAGACCAGATCTATAAAACTTACCCAGATTTATTCATTTTCTTCAGCAGACTTGCGCCAGTTCTTCATGATTTCGTTAATCGATCAAACCAAAGATTCATCATCGTCAGATCTAGAGATATTGAACCATCATTATATCCATGGGTGCATCATAGATTCAGATCTATCAATTAAGAATAGATTTCATCCATGCAGATATTCCTTAGAGAAATTTATTCATCAACAACCCTTACACATGCACACCTTGCACTATGATCTTCTTCTTCTTAAATAGATTTAGATTTTACCAATACCATGAGTCAAAACCACACAAATTCCGATGGTATTCTTGGATGGAATCAAATAAACCATACAACGCTCAATACTTTGTGTCAAAACCATGGTAATGCCCCTTGGTATTATAATTTTGGAGCGCAAAATGGCATACGCGACTTGGCCTTTACAAAAGTGCGTATACATTGTGACATTATATTTATCATTTCTTCGGCACATACTGGACTTCTTTTTCTCTGTCACATCTGAACTGCACTATAGATACATCATTCTTACATCTTTAACACATAGGTTGTTATCCAAAGACAACTCATCAAGTCAATTTCCATCAAGGACAACAACTTCATCAAGTAGGTTGCCATTAGGGACAACACATTGCATCATATTGCCAACAATCTCCCCCTTTGGACTTGATGGCAACCATGACCAGAAATACATTCAGCAACAACATTCTCCCCCTTTGACATCAAGGGCAAAGGATAGATCAAGATCCTTTGCACCGACAATACCATGCTCCCCCTGAGATCATGTTGCATCTTCAAACATAATATTTAATGAAGTACATGACTCTATAACTCAACTTAGTTTGAACTTTCTTATCACCAAGGACTCATACTTACATCAATGATCCAACCAAGTGGATTTACAAGTTTGACTCAATTACCCAACTAAGTGGGTTTACAAAATGGAATAATTCGTTGCATGACTGAATATTACAATTTTTACATCATGGGTCTCAACATGACCTTTTTCATCAAATTACAGAAATGACTTGTACAATCAAGATCAAAGATTCTCAAGCATGAGATCAGACTACAAAAAATAATTATAATGCCAACAATGAATCCTTTCCACATGACCATTGCTCCCCCTTAGCCTGTGCATCTTGAACACTTTCAACAACAAATCATCAAGGCATCTTCATCAGAAGTATTAGAGAACGAAACAGAAATATGAGAGCTGGAACTCACCAGAGAGACCCAACAGCACTACAGTTGTGCTGAAGAATGCTGACCTAGAAAAATTTGTCATCAAACACTCATATGCGGTTTTCTGTGTATAGACTCGCGTATATACGCGACTATCCTTCAGGAAATCCGCGTATCAAATTTAATCTTCTAAATTCAAGTAGATCTGATATTCTGCATGGCAGAGACTACTCCCAGCTTCTGTCTAAGATATTCGAACGCTTCCCTAGGTAGAGGTTTGGTAAATATATTAGTAACTTGTTCTTTGGAGGGAACATACTCCAACTTCACCTTTTGTTCAAGCACTTGTTCACGTAAGAAGTGATACTTGATGGGAATGTGCTTGGTCTTGGAATGCATAACAGGATTCTTTGAGATACTGATGGCACTTGTATTATCACACATAATGGAGATAGGAGGTGAACATTTGATTTGAAAGTCTTGTAGGGTTTGCATCATCCAGAGAAGTTGAGTGCAACATGATGCTGCAGCCACATATTCTACTTCTGCTGTAGATAAGGCAATGGAGCTTTGCTTCTTGCTAAACCAAGATACTAACCGGGGCCCCATATAGAATGCACCACCACTAGTTCTTTTTCGATCATCAACACTTCCAGCCCAATCTGCATCAGTGTATGCATGAAGAGTAAGATCAGCATTCTTTGGATACCATAGTCCAAAGTCTTGAGTTCCTTGTAGATATTTGAATATTCTTTTCACAGCCTAAAGGTGAGACTCTTTTGGATTAGCTTGGAATCGTCCAACAATCCCAACTGCATGCATGATGTCTAGTCTTGTCCCAGTGAGATAAAGTAGACTTCCTATCATAGATCTATATTCTGGTTGATTCACCGTGGGGGAATCATCATTAGAACTAAGATTACATCCGTTTATCATTGGTGTACTTACAGGTTTGCAATTTTCCATGCCATACTTCTTCAGGATTTGCTTAAGGTATTTTGCTTGTGATAAGAATATGCCATTTGTTGCTTGTTTCACTTGCAAGCCAAGAAAGAATTTTAGTTCCCCAAGTAAAGACATTTCAAATTCTTGTTGCATATCAGAAGAAAATTTCCAACTCATAGACTCTTCATTACTTCCAAAAATGATATCATCAACATATACAACCACAATCAATAGTTTGTCATTTTCAGTTTTTGTGTATAAGTTGCTATCAGCAAACCCCTTTGAAAATTCTTGTTGATGAAGATATTTGTCAAGACGATAGTACCATGCCCTTGGAGCTTGTTTGAGACCATATAGAGCCTTTTTAAGTCTACAAACAAGTTTTTCATCATTTCCCAAAATGAATCCTTTTGGTTGTTCTATATAAACTTCTTCTTCTAGATCACCATTGAGAAAAGAAGATTTAACATCCATTTGATAAACTTTGATTTGCTGGAAGCTTGAAAAAGCAAGAAACATTCTTATGGCTTCAAGTCTAGCTACAGGAGCAAATTTTTCTTCAAATTATATACCTTCTTGTTGAGCATACCCCTTGCAAACAAGTCTAGCTTTATTTCTTATAACATCCCCATTCTCATTTAACTTGTTTTTGAATATCCATTTAGTTCCAATGAAATTTTTGTCATGAGGTCTTGGTACTAATTTCCAAGTGTTATTCTTTTCAATTTGTTCAAGCTCTTCATTCATGGCTTGAATCCAACATTCATCTTTGCTAGCTTGATTGACATTGTCTGGTTCAATAGTGGATAGAAATGCCAGATATCTAGAAGATCCCACAAGAGTACTTCTTGCTTGTACACCTGATCCCTTTTCTCCCAAAATTTGAGATTCCGGATGATTCTTTTGAACATATCTAGATGGAGCTTTTTCATATAAATCATCTTCAGGTTCTTCATTGGGTTCACTGTCTATATCATTTCTATTTGATGTAGAAGGATATATGTCATCATCGTCTTCATCTGTTGTTTGTTTTTCTTCTTTTGGAGCTGTAGGAGACTCATCAATAACAACATCAATACATTCAACAATCTTCCGAAGTCTTTTATGGTAACATTTATATGCTCTACTCCTAGAGGAGTAACCAAGAAGTATTCCTTCATCTGCTCTGGGTTCAAACTTGCCAATTTTTTCAACATTACTTTTGATAAAACATTTTCTTCCAAAAACTCTAAAATGCTTCAGAGTGGGAGGATTACCATACCAGAGTTCATATGGAGTTTTATCACTATTTACACGAACATGTGCCTTGTTAAGAATATTTACCGCTGTATGTGCTGCTTCTCCCCAGAATGTGTCAGGTGTTCCGGAATCATCAAGCATAGCTCTAGCCATTTGTTGAATTGTTCTATTCATTCTTTCTGCTACGCCATTTTTTTGTGGAGTGCCAGCTACAGAAAACTATATTTTTATGCCATGTTGTTCACAAAATTCAAGGAATTCATCTGATGTATATTCTCCTCCTCGATCAGATCTAAGACACTTTATTTTTAGATATAATTCATTTTCAACCAGTGCTTTGAAGATCTGAAATTTCTCAAATGCTTCATCTTTGTGTTTAATCAACCCAATCCAACACATTCTAGAGAAATCATCAATAAATAAGATATAGTATTGTTCACCACGTGGTGAATTTTTCCTCACAGGCCCACATATGTCAGTATGAATGAGTTCAAGAGGCTTACTTGATGATCCTTCTTTGGCATTAAATTGCACTCTGGTTTTCTTACTGAATTGGCAATGATACTTTCAGGGAGAGTAATATTGGGAAGATCACGAACAGCTTTAAGTCTGCTTGATTTGTTGATTTGAGAGAAGCTCAGATGTCCCAACCTTCTATGCCATAGCCAGTTTTCTGAAGATTTACTCAAGTAACATTGATCTTTGCAATTCTTCAATACATACAGGCTGCTTGGACTTCTGTTTCCTTTTATAATTGTTTTACCTGTATCAAGATCACCTACCACACATTCTTTTGAACTAAAGACAACTTCAGTTCCTTGATCACAAATTTGACTTACACTTAACAGGTTATGCTTTAATCCATCCACATACATGACATTATTAGCTTTCACCTTTTCTTTTAGAAAAATAGACCCTTTTCCCTTAATGACAGCAGGAGTATCATTTCCAAATGTAACATTCTTTTCTTTTTCTAGAGCACTATATGCAAGAAGTTTGTTTTTGTCACCTGTCATGTGTTTTGAGCATCCACTATCAATATACCTTTGATTTTCTTCACCTTCTGCAAATAAAGCTATGCCACAATTTTCAACCTGTAGTTCCTTCTTTTTCCATACTTTGGTGTTTGAAGGAAAATGCTCTTTTGGCTAGACTTTGCTCCTGCATTCAGATTCTTTATGGCCAAAGTTATTGCAATAAGCACATTCAACTTCATTTTGAAGAGGAGAAAATTTGTTATAGGTATTCTTCTTTGTTCCAAAATCCATCCTTTTCTTTATTGCTTCTCTTTTCATGATGGTTTTATATGCAACACATTGAACAGCTTTATGACCAAAATTGTGACATGAGAGACATTGTCCATTGAAGAAGAAATTTCTGCTATTATGAAATCTTCTACTTGAATTTACCTGTTGGTTGGTGTTTCTTTGGATGGTATTCTTGTTATTTTTCTTTGAATTGAGCTGGTCATGCTTTACCTGTGAAGATTCTTTATTCCCTTGCTGAGTGGCAGAATGTTGGATACTGGCTGTAGCTGCTTTTAGATAATTTGGTGGTGAAGTCTAAGAAGATTCTCCGATATATCCAAGACCTATCTTTATAAAAGGAGAACGTTGTACCTTGATAATATCATCTAAGGTTTCAGATCCTTTAGCAAATCTAAGATTCAAAGTCTTCACTTTCTCAATTTCTTTTCTTAGACTTACTATTTCACATTCTAATTTCTCATTGTGTTTCTCCTTTTCTTCAAGCTGATTTTTCAGAGTTTCTATGGATATTTTACTTTCTTCTAAGCATATTTTACTTTCTTCTAAGAATATTTTGAGTTGATTGAATTCATCAATAAAATCATTGTCCTCTAAAGCATCCATAAAAGTATCTTTTTCTTCTCTAGATTCTTTTTCAAATGCCATGAGAAGTCTAAGATCTTGTTCACATTCTTCCTCACTGTCAGATAACCCATCACTGTCTTCATGAGTATAGTAACTTTTTCTCATGCTAAACCAATTCTTATTCCTTCTTGCTACTTCCTTCCCTTTTCCATGTGTTTCTTTGTAAGGACACTTAGTAGCATAATGACCAAATCTTCCACAAGAAAAACATTTGAAAGGAAGCTTACCTCTAAACCGTCCTGTGCCAAGTTGAAGTTTCTTTACAAAATTTACCTCATCTTCTTCTGAGATATACCCTGATCCTTCTGTCTCTTGTACTTCTTTCCCTTTTGTAGAAGCCCTAAAGATGGATTCTTTGACTTCACATGGTCCTCCTCTTCTCATTTCACATGCAGTTAGTATGCCATGAAGTTGCACCACAGTAACATTTTGAAGATCCTGCTTTTCTTCAAGAGCAGAAACTTTTGACTCAAATTTTTCCGTTAGTGATCTTAAAAATTTCTCAACCAAAGTAGATTCGGTTATTGTTTCTCCCAGATTTCTCATACGATTTACAATATCATCAAGACGTAAAAAGAAATTGGCAATGCTCTCCTCATTATGAATTTTTAGATTCTCATATTGAATTCTGAGAGTTTGAAGTTTAGAACTTTTTACCTTTGCATCACCTTCATAACTTAGAATGATTTTGTCCCATATTGCCTTTGCTGTATCCAGCTGCATGACTTTGACAAATTCTGATTCAGTTAGACTTCCCAATAGAGCATTGACCGCATTTGCATTTGTTTCATAATTCTTTCTTTTCATTGGATCTGTTGGTGTTGCGGCTGGATATTGATATCCTCCTTCAACCATAGCCCATACATCTGCTCCCAGAGACTGAAGATAGGATCTCATCCTTGTTTTCCAGAAGATTTAATTGTTTCTGTTGAATAGTGGAGGCTTGATAGATGTTTTTCCTTCTTGATTGCTCATCTTGATTGATCTTCCTTCTAGCGGCTAAGCTTTTTCAGAAGGACCTGCTCTGATACCAATTGTTGGGAAAAATACTGAGAGGGGGGGTGAATCAGTATTTAGAGCTTATAATATAAATTCAACTTTTTCTTTTGAGCAGATTTCCATACGCGGTTTTTATGAATGGAACTAGCGTATGCACGTGGAAATGCAGAAGGAAACTAGTGTATACTAATTTAACTTTCCAGATTTAGAGAAAATTCTCAGAAGTAATCTTATAAACAAATTTATCAGTTATGTATCAGATTGTGAGAAGTACTCAACAGAATAAAGAATCACACACATGAACACCAATATTTAAGGTGGAAACCCAATTCGGGAGAAAACCACCACTGTTGTCGTCTCTGTTTTCAATCTTTATTATATAGAAAACCTTTTACAACATAGTACTGATGCAGACTCATACCAGTACGCAGGCTTCTACCTTCAGAAGGCTGTAACCTTCTCTCGTTTTCTAGCTAAAACTGGAAGGGAGCTCCAACCCCCTGATCTCGTTTACCAGCCTCTCCTGGAAGGGAGCTTCGACCTCCTGAAATCAATCACCAACATCTACTGACAGAAAGCTTCTTCTTTCATACTGAAGGCTTCAACCCCCAGATCTACTGCTGACCACGTTTCATCAATTTTCATACTGGATCCAACAGCTTCAACACAACCCTTCACTTGGCATCACAAACATACTTTGCCCAATACTTCAAACAGAACAATGAGACCACTGTAACCAGAATGTCAGAAATAAACCAAACTTCGGAATATATATGCATATACAAACTCAACCCTGAACATTCATTAATTCAAATAGCATACGCTACTTTTCTTCACTGAAGTCGCATACATACGCGCTTTCCTGCATACCAACCCGCGTATACTTCTATGTATTTTATTCTTCAGAAACCCTAACTGCCATACACACTTTTCATGAAGAGAACCCGCGTATATATGCGCTTTTTCTGAAACCAACTAGCGTATAGATCTGTAAAAATAAATTTTTTAGAATAGACCAGATCTATAAACTTACCCAGATTTATTCATTTTCTTCAGCAGACTTGCACCAATTCTTCATGATTTCATCAGTCGATCAAACCAGAGATTCATCATCATCAGATCTAGAGATCTTGAACCATCATTATATCCATGGGTGCATCATAGATTCAAATCTATCAATTAAGAACAGATTTCATCCATGCAGATATTTCTTAGAGAAATTTATTCATCAACAACCCTTACACTTGTACACCTTGCACTATGATCTTCTTCTCCTTAAATATATTTAGCTTTTACCAATACCATGAGTCAAAACCACACAACTTTCGATGGTATTCTTGGACGGAATCAAATAAACCATACAGCGCTCAATACTGTGTGCCAAAACCATGGTAATGCCCCTTGGTATTATAAATTTGGAGCGCAAAAGGGCATACGCGACTTGGGACGTACTTATCCGCATGTATACGCGACTTGGCCTTTACAAAAGCGCGTATACATTGTGACATTATATTTATCATTTCTCCGGCACATACTGGACTTCTTTTTCTCTGTCACATTTGAACTGCACTGTAGATACATCATTCTTACATCTTTAACACATAGGTTGCTATCCAAATACAACTCATCAAGTCAATTTCCATCAAGGACAACAACTTCAACAAGTAGGTTGCCATCAAGGACAACACATTGCATCATATTGCCAACATGTTTCAGCATGATGTCTCCTAATGCTGAATAAGCATTGGAACATCTACAGAATCAAGCCATCACATTCAAGATCAAACATGATGCAATATGTTTTGAATGTCGCCATACCTCTTAAAACCTCAAGCTTCTTCCCAAAGGTAGAGCATGCATTGTTGTCCAAATCCTGGAAGGTCCCTACCATCAGTCTGAAAACTCTCCTCATAATGTCATCATTGTTAGGGGCAGTTAGTCTCATGATGTTGCTGAGACAAGCTGCAACTAGAAGTATGACCCCTCCACAAGTTTCCTCCAAGAACTTGGGTTGTATGGGAGAAAGCATACATGGTTTGAAGGACCAAATTAATTTCTCCCATATGACTGCGTTAATTTGGAAAGGATTTCATCAAGTTCCTGAATTTTGGAAAGAATTCTCCATGTGATCTTCATTTGTTTCAAATCTGTCCCAAGCGTAAGGATTTTGTTCCCTATTTTGAGTTCTTTCTGTAGGCCCCTAGATTGCCCTTCTTGAAGAATGGCATAGACCCCCTTTGAGAAAGGTCTATTGTTCTGCTTGGTTCCTTGGTCCATTGAAACATTGTGGTTCAAGGCTTCAATGGTTGTGCTTCCATGTGGGTTTAGGAGGCATTTTAAGAACTTTGTGTTTATAGCAACAATATAAAGTTATGATAACAATAAAAGGTACCACAAAAACACCCCACATACATTAATACATTTTCCATACATCAATTGGAAATGAAACTAATGCCAACAATAATGATGCATTATTGGCATGTTGTTACATTTCTCATTTCAATACCCTCCCCCAACAGATAAATCTAGCTCCAACAAATAAATTAGGCTTTGGAAAATAAATTGGGCTCTAGTAAATCATTTTTTCACAACAAGATGAATTCATACTAGAAAGGCAAGACAAAATATGTTACCCTAGATGTAAGGAAATGATCTCTCCTTAGCTTTGCGTTGACTCTGGAAATTCTACAATTGTTGGAAATGTTGTTGTTGGCTGACTTTAGACTGCTGGTTGGACTACCTCTACTGCTCAAAAAATTCTAGGAATTTGGGAAGGTGATCCTTGCTCAAAACCAAGAAAATCCAGGAATGGTTCCTTGAATTCCAACCTTCAAAATCTGACCCCTTTTTCTCCTAGCTCTTGTAGTTGTTGGATGATTAGGGACTACGCAAATGAGTTAATCTACTACTTATAAAATCCTGGGATTTTAACCATGGACTCTACTCACAAAACCCAGAAAAACCCAGAAATGGTTTTCTCTAATTCCAAATTTCAATTTTTTTTCCTTTTTGCCTAGTTCCTATAACTGTTGGCTGAGTAGGAATTGCGTAAATGGGATGATCTGTTGCCCAGAAAATACCAGGATTTTAACCATAGACTCTACTAAAAAACCCATAAAAATATTGGGCAAATTCTAGCTGAATGATTTTGGCCCTCCAATATAGATTTGGCCCAGCAAAATTCTCTTTGGCAGCAATTCTGCACTAGTTGCTGCAATGGATTGGCCTAAACACATACATCCAATAATCAAAAAATTCTCAAAAATTACTCCCAGAATCCTCAAGCCAATCTGACGAAAAGCCATAAATGGTTTGGCCAAATCACGATCCTCCAAAATTTACCCCAATAATCTCTACGCACTCCCAGTGGCTGCGAAATACGTTGTCTACAGAATGATCAAAAAACTATTCAGCAGCCCTCCAAATGTGCAGCAATTAATCCCTCCTATATTTCCTCAACAAAAAAAACCTCAAATGGTTGAGACCTTCCTCCACAACTAGGCTCAACTCTCCTCTGTGCTGGCCTAGAAACTGCCACGTTGCTCCAAAAATATAATATCAATCTCAGCCCTGGAGGTTAGCCTATAGCTGAAAAGATAATGAACCTAGGTTCACCTATAGCTTTCGTAAGCTAATGAACCTTTAAACCAACAAAAAACACAAGAAATCAACTGCGTCTTCCAATAATGTCTCAAAGTAATAAACCATCAGTCTTCCTCTAAAATTGAGTTGCAGTAAAACCCTTGAATTTGGCTTTTCTGGTAATTTGGAAAGTAAACCCTCAGGCTGGCAAGATCACCAGCTCTGATACAATTGTAAAATCCCAAATGGAATATTTTATAAATTTTGTCGGAAATTAATTCAAGCATAAATGACGAGAAGATTGCCATGTAAAAATACCTTCAAAAATCCAAGCCGTCAAAATTATAAACAATTAACCACAATATTTACGGCAAATGGAAAATATAACATGAAACTGAATAATGAACATTATAATCATACAGAAGATCTCAGCCTTATTTTATTAATATAGACTTATAGTATAAAAACTAGAGATGGCTGAAGCAATGGCCGCAAATATATCTACAACAATGCTGCAACTGGCCTTCCAAAACAAACTGAAAATAACTGCAACGTACGAATCCTGAATGGATCCGCCAAGGGAAGAGATGGGTTTTCGCCCACTCTAACTAAATCACCCGATGGTTTCCATCTTGGGGCTACTACTGAAGTAGAGAATCCAAGTTCGCAAACCTCTCACAAAAACAATGATCCCATCCAAGATATATCCAAATGACCTTCGCTTCTCCTTTTATAGATCTGATGGATAGATCTCCAATCCTCTAGAAGCATCTTATTTTATTATTTTATTATTATTCTAGAAGATCCACCATTGACTCTATAAAAGTGACTTTAATTTAATTACATTTCGCTTAAGCCACTTTTACCCTCTTTGCCTCTAAATATTATTTTTCCTTTAATTAAATAACTAATTAAAGTCATTTTTAATTAAGGAAAGTAGTATATCGCCCATGGTACTATCTATGGCCACTATAAGTCACTTCTCAGCATCACATCCTGAATATCTCCTTATTCAGTTCCAACGCGCTATTACACTAAGGTGTTCTATCATGTATTCCTCCCAAAATGCCACCTTTAGTGTAACTAATTGAGTTAGGCCCAAAAATAACTCAATTTTCTTAAATTTATCGGAATCCGCCGGAACGAAAGGCAAACTGTGCAGATGATGGAATATATCAACCGAATGCCATCGGTCCTCATAGAAACTCCTCAAAACTCCTCCAAAAATCCCCTAGTCCCGCTAATGACACCAACCTGTATTTTTGACCTGTCTGCTCCCAACTCTGGAAGTCCCTCCTAACCATGTCGTAGGTGATACTAAAAAAAAAAATATTACAATCTGCTACATAGTACTATGACTACGATGAAGCCACCCTAAAAAAAAATCATTCTTCATCTGTTCACCTCGGTACCCGTAGATCTCCTCCCCCAACACAGGTTGGATGACCATGTCTCTCCAAGTGAACTGTTAGAAACTTTCATGGGTATTTTCCACATGTGCAGCCAAATTAGTCTGTCACTCAGAGTCCTAGCATCCTTAGTATTACAAAATACATCAGCTTTAAATTCTTGAAGAGCCTCATTAATGCACTCCCAACCTTCAACGAAGCTATATGTTAATAAGAACCCTTATATCATCTCGTCCTAATCCGTAGTGCCAAGGTGCAGCTCTGGTTCGAGATACCATTGTTGATGTATCGTCTCCAAGGAATGAAAGAACATGTGCACCCATTGTGGTTAATGTTTAACACCCCAAGCTGCAGTACAACGAGCCAAAATCTCGTAAATATCCTTCTGACCATCATACTTCTCTGCGATCTTCATATCAACATGACCAAACCTCATCCTTATCAACTTGCAAAACTCCTTCCATACTCCTAAACTTTCTTTGTGCGCGCCCCACCATCAGGTTGGAGTAGACTTCAATGCGAAGTCCAAAGCCTCGTACCTCTGGTCTTCAAACACCTTTTGCTCAAATTCTTCCAGAAAAAAGACAATGTTCCTCATTCAATCATAAAAAGGCAAGTCGTGTACTTCTGATCGAACACAGTGCAGAGATTTGGTAACCCTATTACAATTCTTAGTGGTTACTTAATGAAAACGATTATGCTAGTTCTCCAACTCCTCATCAGAATATGAAACACAAGAACTGTGGCGCTCCCAACATATTCTACCATCCATGGTGGGATTAATACTGTCTTCATCCTGCACAGTAATCTTATATATCTGATCAATCTCAGCATCCCCATGCTCATGCTGGATAGGCTCTGTATAGCACGCACCTTTGGAAGGATCTAATGGAACAACAACTGGGTATCATTCTTTTCAAAGATCATCTACCTCTTCTTCAGGTTGATTATAGCATCCATGTTGTACTTACCATAACTTTAGTGAATTCATATACTTACCTCTAGGTCCTTTGAAGAACTTTGGCTCTGCTTCGCTATAAGACACATAAGTCTTAATCGTAAACTCAGTAATAAACCCTCCAAGGATACTATCAATCCAATAATCAACTGCCTTCGTGATCTCATTATCAGTCTTTTTCAGCTTCTCAATTAGATCTGGGGTCCACAAAGTTAGCTTATTATTGAACTAACTCATTGCGTAGATATTCTTGATATCCACTCATAAAAATCACTAGAAAATGATGCGAAAAATATCTCGTACTCATTTGTATAGATATACTTTTATAACCAATGTTCAGTATAGATGCACAGGTTTCTGTTTTCTTGCACAGCAAACTCACATTCTTTTAGACTTGCCCAAACTTTAATATCTTGCTTAGATGGATTCCACATCCAACTATCCCTCAGTTATATCCTAGTCCTAGAAATAGAACCATTTGTTGGCTTGATGGGGCCTAGACCCGGGTTGAATGTGACTGCGTAGTCCAACAAAACCCACTATTACCGGCCCTTTCAACAATGACTTGCTTGCGTAGGTTGAAGTCTCACTCGAGGCAATATAAGGGGATGTTAGAACCATTTTTATGCATCCAGATGGATAGAGGATTGTGGCTTCAAGGCTTTTACTTCTTTATATAGATTCACAAGTCAGATCTATCAATAATACAGGAAATGTTCAACACATATGTTGAACTTACTAACAAACTTTGTGATCTTACTTATTCATGCATTAAGAAATGTAAACAACCATAAACTAGACTGTGTTTTTCAATTACAGATAAAAACCATTATTCAGCACATACATTCACAAATAGTAAGTACAAATCAAACACATCGATAGAACTAAGATCTATCTAACATTTCTTTCATCAATAGCCAGATACTTCTCATACATTCAATTCCACCCTACGCACACAGATGCAGGGACTTACACACACAATTACAGGGGTCTACGCACATAGCTGCATACTTCCTAAGGTCTCCCTGCACATAGATACAGGAGCCTTTCCTCTAAACAAAAACACAGACTCTGACTTAACACAATCTTACATCCAAATACATCTCATCAGATATATCATTCAAGCTTAGCCTTTGACCTCTATATAGACTTCTTAAATAGGTTTGGCATTTACAATACCATGGTCCAAAATCATGGGTGGAGTCCAACGTTCACAAAATTGTCCCATCCCATTACATAATTATGGGTTTTGACATACCCCAAAGCCCTTAAGACTCAAAATAGACTCTTCATTGCGCGCTCTGCTCCTCGATCTGCAGAGTTTTTCTTTGTTTCTTACTTCGCGGGGATCCCATCTCCAACATTAGCGCCATGATCGGTGGCCAACTGAGGTAGTCTACAACATTATTATTGTTTCCCTTCTTGGACTTGATGTTCAACTGAAACTGTTGGATATATGTGGATCACTTTTGATGGATATCATTTTGCAACTTCCTGCGTGTCTGTATGAACTACAGGGGTTGGTGGTCTGTGTGCATGACCATTTTCTTCCCCAAAATGTAATGCTTCCATTGTTGGCAAGCTTGCATAATGGAATACATATATTTTTCATAAGTGGGATACTTTCGGACTGTGTCAGACATTGTCTTATTATGATATGCCACCAGATGCCCCTGTTGAGTAAGAACTACCCCAATAGCATAGTCAGAGGCAGTTATATCAATCTCAATTGGTTGTTATAAGTTTGTTAATGTGAGCACTAGGGCAGAGAAGAGGCGATTTTTCAACTCTATGAATGCCTTCTATTGAGATTAAAACCAAAATATTTTTTCTTTTACTCCTCCCTTGGTGATTTGACTCAAGGGCCAAGTGATATGAGAGAATCCCAACACGAACCTGTGATAGAAATTGGAAAGACCTGGAAATTTGCAGAGCTTTGTTAGATTGGTTGGGGCTGGCCAATCCCAAATTACTTGTATCTTCGATGGATCCACATGCACCCCCTGCTCATCAATAATTTATCCCAAATACTAAACATGGGTCATGATAAAAGTGCAGTTCTCCTAATTGGCACACAAATTTTATTGCCGCAATGTTTGGAGGACCTGTCGGATATGGTGGAGGCATTGTTCCCAATTCTGGTTGAAGATCAGGATGTCATCCAAGTACACTACTAGAAATTAGTTGGTCAATGGTCGCAAGATGTCATCCATCGGCCTCATGAAGGTTGTGGGAGAATTTTTCAACCCAAAAGGCATGACCAGCTATTTGAAAACGCCCTCCTTGGCTTTGAAGGTAGTCTTCCACACATTGGAGGGTTTTATTGGTACCAAAAGTAACTTGAACTTCAATTCGATATTGCTGAAATATTTTCCCCCTTGAGTTGTTCCAGAAGGTCATCCATCTGTGGGATCGAGTACCTATTTTGGACAGTGATCTTGTTCAGCGCCCGATATTCAATACAGAGTCTCCAAGTCCCATCCTTCTTCTGTACCAACACGATCGGGCTCCCATAGGGTGATGAACTCAGTTAGATGTGACCTTTCTGTACCAACTACTTAATCTGCCTATTTATTTCTTCATTCTCTAGAACATAACGTCGATAGATTGGTCCATTGGGCAGCAGTGCACCTGGGGTCAGATCGATGGGGTGCTTGACCCACTACAAGGAAAAGAACCTCTAGCGAAGGTTATAAAGGAGGTTTTTAGTGTTATAAAATTGGCCAAAATTGTCAAAAAAACATTTTCTACAACATCCGTTTATGGTTACGGAGGTTTTGGCGGAGCTTTTAACCGAAATTCAGCACAACTAAAAAAAAATGGGCGGCTAGAGGTTATTATGGATGTTTTTTTCATTGGTGCGCTACTCTGACTTGAACGCACCAGTGCGTACATATATAAGGTGCCCCGGGGCAATCGAAGCAAAATGCACTGGGCCGTTAAGATATAAAACCATACCAGGCGTAGTGTTGGTGATACAACGCACGGGACAGCTCTAATTGGTCTAGGGATTTGTGCGGTGCCCATAGGTCATATCAACGCACTAGTGTGTACACATATAGAAACACACTGGTGCATAATATCACATAAAGGCACCAATATTTATAATTGGTATCAGTATTCGTGTGGTGCCCATAGGTCGTACAAATGCACTGGTGCTTATAAACACTTAAACACCCCGGTGCGCAGTATCACACAAACGCACTGAGATTTATCATTAGTATCAGTATTCGTGCGGTACCCATAGATCGTACAATGGTGTTGGTGCGTATGGGCACATAAATGCATCGGTGCGTCATACTGCATAAACACACCAATATTTTTAATTGGTTTTGGTTTTTTTTCGGTGCTCATAGTTCGTAGAAACGCACCGGCGTGCTTCTTAATACAAACACACCGATGTACAGTTACTGACACGCACCGGTTTCATTTTGTATTTTTTAGAAACATCGACCTGTGACAGTGCAATTATTGTGATTGTTTTAAATTCATTATTCATCAAAAGTTGACACATCTTATAACAACATTCATATTAATTAAATTCTTATTAATGCATTTGAATGTGATGTTTGGATTAATTTGTTATATCATATCATAATTATTGTGGTTTTTTAAAATTCATTATTCATCAAAAGTCGACACATATATATCTCATAACAATATTCATATGAATTAAATTTTTATTAGTGAATTTAAGAACAACAACGGAAAACGCAATAGCGACAATGGAGAACACAATAGAATAAATTAAAACATATTTTATGATATATAATATATATGAATAAGACAGTCTTTATCATACAAAATGGGACAGTTATTGGTATCCCTTTGTCTTTCAATTGGGACACTATGCCCATTACATTAAACAAAATGTCTGATTTCATAGACATATTTCAAAAAATACAACGCCTTGCTTTGATATCCAAACATAGTGATCATCATTCTTTGCTTGAATTTTTGTCACTATTAGAGCTACCTCCATGACGGGTTATTTTCAGGAATGTTTTGTTCACAGTGTTGATTGTTTACTTCTTCTTCATATTCCATCTACAAACATAAAAATAAACTGAAATGAATGTATATACATTGGTGAGAATAATTAAAATTGCAATATTAAATAATATACATCAATGTAAATCAAAAAGAAAAATGACGTACCATAGCAACAATTGACTCATAAGCTATACACATTCTTTCAAAACCATGTACCATGCCAGCTTTCAAAATTTCATCTATTGGCGCAGTTCCATACTTTGTTTCCTACAAGTTTTATATCCCATAACAAATCATATATTTAATATAAAAGATGTTTTTGTTCTATTAATTATAGATAGAGCTAAGTAAAACAATATCGATAGATGCTTACAAATTCCACAATTAATTTCTGATATGCCAACATATACTCACAACCCATATTTAACCCAATTTCAATCAATTTGTCTGATGGTTCTTCTTTGTATGTTAGCACTTGTTTGAAGACATTCAATGATGATTTTTGTAAAACAACTTAAAAAATACAAAAATGAAATCTAGTTATGTTGTTATAAGGAAGTAATAATTACTCACAAACTTAGATATCAACCTTTTTCTTCCTTCTCGTCCTGTTGTATGTGCTGAATGGGTTACATTTTCTTTTCTTTCCTGCAAGAAAATTCTTGAAAACTAATATTTAACGCTAAATTGTTTATTTATTGTACCTAATGACCAAAAAATCCAATGATTAAATATTACATTTGAAGCACGTTGTTGTGGAGATGACTCCTCCTACAGTGCAATTTTGTTCATTTCTTTGACCATCTCCTTGTACACCTTTTTGGACATTCTTACTGGCATATTTCTGACATCAGCTCTATCATCTTTTGAGATTTTCATAATCTTCCTGAAAATGTAACATGACAATAAAATATTTAATTTTTATATTGATATCTGAAAATTAAACATAACAAAAGTGATATTTATAAATAATTCTAGATAAACATTTAAAGGAATATAATTACTTTTTCATTCCTTCTTTTTTGTTGTTGTACGTTTTTGCTATTAAAAGTCTGAGATGTCTCATTGACCAATTCTCTGGAAAATCTTCCTGTAGTTTAGATAAAATTTGGTTCTTGGAATCATTGGATTGATTTTTTTATTGTAAGTGGAAAGAACGTCTATACATTCGTTCCACTAGATCCCTCAAACTTTTGTAAAAGTTTTCCCCCCTTTCGTTAACTTCCAACACCACTCTAGATGAGCTAAGGAGAAATTCATTTTCATTTGCATGTTCTATTTTTTTCTTAGAACAACATTCCCTTTCTAAGTTTTTGGTCCCTGTAGAACATTAAACGGATGTGAATTAATAGGATGTTTGACACATGTTATCTAAAAATTTTAAGTATATTATTAATGATAATTAAAAAAGAAAATCATATTTTATTGATAGTATTTTTTCATTCACCTGATTCATCATTTTGCAATTTTTCCATCAAGATTTTACGATCTTCTGGTCCTAGATCAGAAATAATCTTATCGAGCTTCATCATTTTGTGGCTCTGCATGATACACAATAAACAATACAAATTATTTAAACTTACAAAGAACTTGCCTTTTTTTGTTTCCTTGATGTGTTATCAGTATTTTTGTTACTTGATCTCTTGTCAGTCATTTCTTTATCAATCTGAAACCCATACCATATCATTCATTAATATATTTATAAATAAATTGTCAACTTTTGAGGTAAAAAAAAAATCTCAAGAAACTGATGCTCCTTTCTTTATGTACGCACCACCTTCCGTGCGTGGTAGTATTAAAAATGCACCGCAAAAATAGTATAATAGACTGTACGGTGCGTGGGGGTATTATAAACGCACCACACAAAAATTATAATAGATCGTACGGTGCTATCCTCGTAACATGGAGCACTGATGCCCTATTTCAGACATTTCACACTGATTTTAAAAAAAATGTTTGGAAAATTTTTATTACAGTACTTGCGCGGTGCGCTGTATAATACAGCGCACAAGTGCTCTAGGTTACGCAGGGCACACCGATAAAACAAAATCCATTTTTTTTCAAAAATTCACGCAATGTCTGAATGGATTTGGATCCAACTATGAAAGTCGTCCCATGGGTTGGATGTCAATATAAAATGAAAAGCCCTAATTTTGAGATCACATAAACAGGGAGAAGAAAGGGAAAAAACAAAAAAAATGAAGGTTTTAAGGTAAAAATGGATAGAACTACAGAAAAAAGTTAAAAAAATGCAGAAAAATTTAAAAAATTATCAAATTTAATCATGAAATGGTTTGAAATTCTATGATACGAGGTTTGAATCACCAGATGTTTGATTTCTAATTTTCTGAATACTTATGTTTGAACGTATTTTGCTGCTCCACAGTGCCCTTGTGCTCTCTTGCTCTAGGTATGTCTCCTGCAAATATCTGGCTAAAAATTTTAGCAAAAATAGTGAAATAATGAAAAGTTTTTAGTATTTAAAGAATTATTTTGTGAAATTAGATTTTCGAAAATATTTTGTCACCCATTTTTCAATTTGCCGCTTTTTTTTTTCACTTAAAGAAAATAGAGTTGCGCTTTTTTTATTTTCATTTATTCGTCACCAGTGCGTCACTTAATAGCACCACACCGGTGCGTTGTTTTTTAACACCGGCACCAGTGCGGTTATATGTACAGTAGCACCGATTTACGGTTAAGGAACCGAAATTACTTTTAGGTGTGTACACCAAAATTTAGTGAACTCCAACCATAGAAATTGAGAATTATAATTTTTTTTATTCTTGCGAATTAGAATTAGAATTAAAATTGAGAATTGGAATTGGATAAATTCTTGATGGAAATAACTATTCTTCCAATGCATTTTGTTTATTGCAGGAGGTCCCCACTGATTATGTGGAGAGAACGCAATATGGGGCATGTGAAGATGCAATACTACAGGGCCCAAGTGGGAAATTGTGGCATGTGAACCTGTTATAATTGGCACTTAACTATTTGCAACCAATATATTTTAGAATATAATCTGCAGATAGATGGATGGCCTACCAACAATTAGTACATATAATCTGCAGAAGGGTAATGTTCTAGGATCATTGACAACGAGTCCTTCATTCTGCATTTTTTAGCAGAAGAAGACCGATTTTCGACTAGATGATGCAGTTATTACATGTGGAGGCAATGGTTTCTCATAGATAATGAGTATAGGGTTGAGCAGAGGAAAGACATTGCAAAATAGGCTATTACATTAGTTTTTCCAATGGGAAACCGATTTGCAGGTGGAAATATGGTAGCTGCGCTTTTCTTCCAACAGTAATAGTCACTGGATTTCCATTTATAATATAAGCAGACTTTTCACTGGTTTCATCCATAGGACCACTGCTCAGATAAGTTAGAGATGCCATTTAGGTTCAATTGAAATCCGAAGGTGTGATTTTATGTGATGTCAGCTTTGCCGGTAAAAGTTTATGTAAGCCAACCAAAGCTCAGAAAATAATCCCAGTTGCTTTTAAACGCATTCTGGAGAATCTTTCCCTTCATGGGACCTACCATCCCGATCAACAACGTCAATTGATCTTTCTCTGTTTTCCTTAAGGGAATGAGAATCCTTTCCTTCATGGTGCCTCTTGGCTTTATCAACTGCCTTGATTGATCTTTCTCTGCCATCAACTCTTCTCTCCATTTCTCCATCATGGGACCTCCTAACCCTATCGCTAGTCTCAAACGAATGCTCTCTGTCAGTCTCAACCTATACTCCTCTTGTACTCTGTCGAGCTCTGTAGCCGTCTGCATACTTATAAGTGTCTTTGTCCATCTTTCTATTTGAATCACTCATTTTCTCTGCTATAAATTTCTTAGCCGAAATTCGAACACTCATCTTTTCAAACCCTCATCTCCTCAGAAAAATTCTTTCCCGTGATTCGAACTCTCCGATGCTCCAATACTGCACTTTACAGAATAACCCTGTTGCGGTGCGCGCTGTTTTATAGGCGCTTCGGGGTGGTTTGTAAGATCGAGGTTTTTGTTTTGGTGCAATGTTTTATGACACACCAGTGCGGAAGCGTTCTGAAGCACCGGTGTGTCAAAGTAATAAGACGCACCAGTGCGTGTTATGATGATAAGCGCACCGGACTGTATAAAGTTCTTTTTTTTTGTATGCAAGATCATAGTAAAATAATAATTATTCTAAAGTACATGAATTTGTTTTCATTATTTTCTAAACTTTATTGTGTTACAAAAATTCATATTATTCTAGATTTATTATTTTACAATTATTTACAAATTTACAAATTTTAATATTTTAATAAAATCATTTCACATTGATAAAATTAAAATTTTACAAATATTTTAGATACAATTACAATTAAAATTAGAATTAGAATTAGAATTACAGTTACAATTACAATTTTACAATTTCACATACAATTACGATTAGAATTACAATTACAATTTTAATTTTACATACAATTACATTTAGAATTTTACATATAATTAGAATTACAATTACAATTTTACAGTTTATCATATATACAATTAAAATTAAAATTAAAATTACAATCATTTCACAATAAATTAAATATTACAATTACAATTAAAATTTTACATTAAATATTTTACATAAAATTACAGTTAAAATTAAAATTACAATTACAGCTACAATTTTACAATTTCACATACAATTATCATTAGAATTACAATTACAATTTTAATTTTACATACAATTAAAATTTTACAATTACAATCATTTCACATTAATACAATTAGAATTTACAAATATTTTACAATATACAATTACAATTACAATTACAATTTCAAATATTTTACATAGAATTACAATTACAAATACAATTACAATTTTAGAATTTTACATACAGTTACAATTTTAGAATTTTACCTACAATTACAATTACAATTACAATTTTACAATTTGTCATATATACAATTACAATTAAAATTACAATTGATGATGATGATGATGATGGTTAACGTCCCCTAAGACCAAACTTTGGTCTATCGGACCTATAATTCTCTTAGTTCTTAATTGCATGGCTTCTCGTCTTTCTTGGTGAGATTGGTGTTGTAGCTTTCTTTTTATTCTCTATGATATTCCAACTTCCTTTGTCTTGCACCTCCTTCAGCTCTTCTGATTCTTGGGACACTGGTGTCTTATCTTCGGGATATGGGAGATCTTATTTGCTACTAAATGAAGATTTCTTTCACGCGGTATTCGAATCCTCATAATTGTTGATGCTTGAGGGGCTGTCGAGTTCATTTTTTTGTTGTTGGGCGGGGCTTTCCGCCTACTTGTTTTGAGGGTTGTCTCTTTCTTGCCTGATTTCTTGCGATTCAAAGTTTTCTAGAGAGTATTCTTCCTTGATGACAGTGTAATGTTCCTTTTGTGCTCCTTTCCACCATGTAGATCTATGGTGATTATTTTTAGAAGAATTTTTCTGGGAGACTTTTGGGCAATTTTTGGCTAGATGGCCTGTCTCAAAGCAGGATCGACATCTAAAGAGGACACTTTCATAGTCGATTTTTTGGTTCCATACATAGTCTTTGCTTGTTAGGATTATTTCAGCTGGGAATCCGGCCCTGAAATCCATTTCTACACAGATGTGTGCATAGGTGGTTCTGACATATTCTTCTGTTTCTAGGCACCTGCAGTAAAATTTCCCAATTTCATTTCCAATGGCTTTTAGAGAGGAGAGATTCCAGAGACGAAAAGGTAGGTTTGGAAATATGACCCAAACTGGTGCTGAGGTTATGACTGTTGTTGAGGGATCGAATGATGGGTTCCATGGCTTTATGAATAGGCCCGATTTTTCCCAAAACCAAGGGCCGGAATCTAAAATGCATTGTCTGCTTTCAGAGTTTTCAAAATATACTATAAAGAAACCCTTAGCACAAGGGTAGATATTAATTTACAATCATTTCACAGTAAACGAAATATTACAATTACAATTAAAATTTTACATTAAATATTTTACATACAATTATAGTTAAAATGATCCGGATCTTGGGGGGAGGCCCCCCAAAATCTAAAAAATATTGAAATGGATCTGACAAGATCTCCAAAATTAGAATGCCAGAAAAAAAAGAGAGAACACAAAGAAAATAAAACCACAAAGAAACTTGTTTTATTGAAACAGAGAATAGCTGTAGAAGCTACATTGTGGTGGACAATCTATCCTTTTACAAAGTGAGGCTTGTTATTTATAGCATTTTTTTGAGATAGAATACCATAGGTGGATACCATGGGCCAATACCATGGGTAGATACCACTTACAATACCATGGGTAAATCCCATGTGTAGATGAATACCATGGGTGGATACATACCATGGGTCACTTACAATACCATGGGCGAATAAATATCATGGGTGGATGAATACTATGGGTCGATGCCATTTACAATACCATGGGTGGATGGATAACATGGGTAGATGAATACCATGGGTTGATGCCATTTTCCATTCAGATCATTACTCCCTCCTTAAGAAGCAATGGTCCCCATTGCGTGAAGTTCCCTCCTGAGAAGCCTTTACTGAAGAGAAGGGTTTTGTGTAGTTAACCCATAACCATGATGAACGAAGATCCGAAGATAGAGATACCCTGTAATGCTTGTGACCAACTGTGATATTGACAGTGTGCGGCCTAGAAAATGGACTTCGATGAAGTGTGGGTTTGTGGATGAACCAAAACCATGACAAATGAAGATTCGAGGATAGAGATACCCTGTAATGCTTGTGACCAACTATGTGACTAACAGTGTGCGGCCTAGCAAATGGACTTCGATGAAAATGATTTTGTGTGGTTGACCCATAACCGTGATGTTGATTGTTGATGAAATAGCAGGTGCCTACATAGCTTGGGGTGGGAGGGCACGTCTCCAAATAATCCAAGCCGAATACTACTATGCTGAAATTTATGAATGTGAAGCAGGTGCCTACTAAAGCGGGGTGGGAGGGCACGTCTTCAAAGGGAACCCGCTCTGAATGCTGCTCCAGATTTAAAATGAGCATAACTCGGTCAATATAACTCAGATTATTGATTATAACCTGTTTTTGGAAATGGAATGATCATTCTACATCTTCTTACATGTTTGAAACCACTATCTTGAGACTCTAGACTCTCAGATTCGCGCTGGAACTGTCTCGCCGTTACAAAATTTCTGAAAAAAAATAGTTGATTTTAAATCAACGATAACTCCCACATCCAGACTCCGATTCGACCGATTTTTTTTTTTTAAATTGGGTGATTTTTTAAGAGGATCTCAGATATATATTCATTTATCTGAAATTTTGCACTAAAAACTACGAAAAATGATAGGAGAGCCGCCGTCCATGAATTGGCGTCAGAAAAATTGCTTCAACATTGATGATTTTGAATCAGCAATATCTCCCTCATCTGAACTCTAATTTGGCCGATTTTTTTTTGAATTTGAGTATTTTTTTGCAAGGAATCCAGATATGATCTTTTTGTTTGCAAATTTTTCACCAAAATTTTTAGATCTGATCTGAAAACTCGTCGCCCAAAAAAAATCATGGATTTTGCTGAAGACTGCTGCCAAAAATTGAAACTGATCCAGATTTATGCAGGAACGCAACAGAATAAACACATAACCATAAATACATAGATGCAATGGAAATAACACCTCATTTCATTAATATCAAAGAACTGAAATTTGCTTACAGACAGAATGGAAATAAAACTAGCTACGGCGCTGGTAGTTATCTCTGAGGAGAGATGTGGCGACTACAGGCCTATGAACTGAGTTAAAATGAGGCTCAAGGGCCTATTTATTATTGAGAAACAATTGAGAACCCTAAACATCCAAAAACCTAACCCTAGGAGATGAAGCGCCAGAACTATGGGCCCCGTTTGGGTAAATTGGTGTTTCAACTTCCCAGGGACGTAACTTTGGCATACGATCTCCGTTTGACGCACATGATACATCATTAGAAAGATCTATCCGAGGACTACAACTTTCACACATTATGGAGTGGAATGATATTTTTTGCAGGTGCGATGCCCAAAAAACGTCGTTTAGGGCCTCAAAATGGCTCCGGAAGTTCAGAACCCGAAAAACTGCTAAAAATAGTAAGTTGTGCCAAAACTGAAAAACTGAAAGAGACAATGGTGGGGCCCCAAGTGGAATAGGCTGGTGGCCACCAATATCCACCTGGATCATTCCTCCCCCCTTAGGAATCAATGGTCCCCATTGTGTTGAGTTCCTCCATGAGATGAGGAAACTTTCTCTGAACTTGGTCCCTGGTGAACCACTTGCCTTGGTGCAGGAGTTGGCCAGCTTTGAAAACCTGATACAGTTGGATATTCTGTTGGCGAGTGCTCTTTATTTTCATGTCCATGATACAATCTGTGGTGGCCTATTCTAGGCAGTCTGGGTTTAACTCTGTTGATGTGAGTTGTTCTGCAATGTCTGAGGTGTCCAGTAGAGGTGGGAAGTAAGGACGAAGGCGATCCACATTGAAGACTGAGTGCAGACCAAGGAATGGTGGAATACTGAGCTCGAAGGCATTGTTCCCTACAGCCTTGGTGATGGTTTACGGCCCGTATCGGAGCAGGTGAAGCTTGCGGTGGGGTCCAGTGAGGCGTTCCTTCAGCAAATGTAGCCATACTTTGTCGCCCACCTGGAAGTTGTGTGGTACCCGGTTTTGATCATGGCGTTTCTTGTACTTGGAATTGGCTCTATCCAATATATCATGAACCTGTTGGCGGATGTGTTGAATGCACTCGATGAAGCTACTGGCTTTGTCAACTTCAGACTGGACATGAGCTGAAGTGGCATGAGCAGCTGCAAATGGTATGGCTACGTCAATAGGACATAGTGGCTGGAATCCCAAGCCCACCTGAAAGGGGCTATGGCCGATTGAACTGTGGAGAGACCGATTATAACTATGTTGTACATATTGGAGGCTCTCGTCCCATGTGCATGGATTCTTTGAATTGTACATGCGCAGAATGTGTACAATCATTCTATTGACGACCTCTGTCTGGCCATCTGTTTGGGGATGGAAAACTATGGACTTGGTGAGCTTGGTATCCAACATTGACCAGAGGCTAGACCAAAATGTGTTGAAGAACCTGCTATCATGATATGATATGATAGACTGTGGGATCCCAAAGTGCACCCACACTCATTCAAAGAAGATTTTAGCAGTGGCTTCTATTGTGATATTCTTCTTGCAGGCTGCCATGATGGCCATCTTCGAGAATCTGTCTACGACCACGAAAACACAGTCATTTCCCTGCTTAGTAGAAGACAGGCCCGACATGTAATCCATGGAGATGGATTCCCAAGGTCGACTAGGGGTAGGTAGCGGAGTATATAGGCCTTGCTTCTTGATGGTCGGTTTGGAAATGGCACAAACAGTGCAGGATCTGATGTGCTTCTCGACATCCTTTCGAAGGTTCTGCCAATAGAAATACTTCTACAGGATTGCTATTGTTTTCTCGACCCCGAAATGCCTAGCGACTCGACTGTAGTGTGCTTCCCATATCATCTTGGCACACTCGCTTGAAGGAACACAAAGGTGTCCCAGGTGACATAAAAGTGCATCTTGGAGGTGAAAATTTGGAACTTGCGTACCCCCCAAGATTGCCTTATAAGTGTGGCCGAATTCTGAGTCACTCTCATAAAGAAGCGGCCAATCAGAAGTCTCATGCCCACAAGAGTTGAGCACGGTGGTGAGCACCATGATCGGTGGTCAGTTGAGGTAGTCTGCAACATTATTGGTGCTACCCTTTTTGTACTTGATTTTCAAATGAAACTGTTGCAGGTATGTGGACCACTTCTGATGGCGATCATTCTCACTAGAAAATTTGGTGGAAATTCCGACGGCCAATTCGTCGCTATTTCGACACATAGTCGTCGTAAGAGCGACAGTTCGAGGGCGGGCAAAACGTGGTTTGCCATACCGTCGCAGTTCCGACGCAATTAAAAAGTGTCGCACTATCGACACTTTTTCCATCACTTCCAAACAAGCGTCACTCTTCCGACGTTTCCCAATCTTTCGCACTTCTGACCTTTGTAAACTGTCGCACTTCCGACGAAATGTGGTCCGATGTTTTGAACATCACTCTTCCGACGTTTGTAACTGTCACAATTACGACGAAAATGTGGTCCGACGTTTTGAACGTCACTCTTCCGACATTTGTAAACTGTCGCAATTCCGACGCAATGTCGTCCGACATTTTGGACGTCGCTCTTCCAACGGTTGTAAACTGTCACAATTTCGACGAAATGTGATCCGACGTTTTTATATTGTCGCTCGTCCGACGTTTTTATACTGTCGTTCTTCCGACGTTTTTAATTTGTCGCAATTCCGACGCTTACAAGGCATCGGTAGAGCGACGGTGGGTTCAATTTTAAAAAAAAATGAAACTTTAAAAGAGGAAAAACGTTGTTTTTAATATATTATATGAAGTAAAATAGTCCATGAAGTCATTACATTTTCACATCTGAAGATTGGAACCCAAATATCCATCCATAAAAGTGGAAGTCCCACCCCAGACAATGATAGAAAAATACCCCATGTCACATACAGGGACATGATATAAAACCTAGTAACGGTCCACATGGAGATTATCGACAAATCTGAGAAAGCATCCAAATATGCCTAAGGCATCTATAAGAAAGTGAAATAGAAGTATGTAGAATAGTAAAGCAACAGATAGAGTACCGATGTCCATTGTTCCAAATACAAATTAAATTACCCAAAATCCTTGAACAGAGAAAAACGTTAATCATGTGAGGAGTGTGATATGTCCAAAATATAAAAAGACCATCAGACCATATCAATAAACCAGCAACATAGACCAGCATAGCTAGTTTTGAAGGCAGAGTGATAAACATTAATCATTTTTTTTCACAAGAGAAAAAACATTGTTTTGAATATATTATATAAAGTAAAACAGTCCATGAAGTCATTACATTTTCACATCTGAAGATTGGAACCCAAATATCCATCCAGAAAAGTGGAAGTCCCACCCCAGACAGTGATAGAAAAAGACCCCATGTCACATACAGGGACTTGATATAAAACCCAGTAACGGTCCACATGGAGATTATCGACAATCTGAGAAAGCATCCAAATATGCCCGAGGCATCTATAAGAAAGTGAAATAGCAGTATGTAGAATAGTAAAGCAACAGATAGAGTACCAACGTCCATTGTTCCAAACACAAATTAAAGTACCCAAAATCCTTGAACAGAGAAAAACGCTAATCATGTGAGGAGTGTGATATGTCCAAAATATAAAAAGACCATCAGACCATATCAATAAACCAGCAACATAGACCAGCATCGCTAGTTTTGAAGGTAGAGTGATAAACATTAATCATTTTTTTTTCACAAGAGAAAAATGTTGTTTTGAATATATTATATGAAGTAAAACAATCCATGAAGTTATTACATTTTCACATCTGAAGATTGGAACCCAAATATCCATCCAGAAAAGTGGAAGTCCCACCCCAGACAGTGATAGAAAAATACCCCATGTCACATACAGGTACTTGATATAAAACCCATTAACGGTCCACATGGAGATTATCGACAATCTGAGAAAGCATCCAAATATGCCCGAGGCATCTATAAGAAAGTGAAATAGCAGTATGTAGAATAGTAAAGCAACAGATAGAGTACCGACGTCCATTGTTCCAAATACAAATTAAAGTACCCAAAATCTTGCAACAGAGAAAAACGCTAATCATGTGAGGAGTGTGAGATGTCCAAAATATAAAAAGACCATCAGACCATATCAATAAACCAGCAACATAGACCAGCATCACTAGTTTTGAAGGCAGAGTGATAAACATTAATCAATTTTTTTTCACAAGAGAAAAAACGTTGTTTTGAATATATTATATGAAGTAAAACAGTCCATGAAGTCATTACATTTTCACATCTGAAGATTGGAACCCAAATATCCATCCAGAAAAGTGGAAGTCCCACCCCAGACAATGATAGAAAAATGCCCCATGTCACATACAGGGACATGATATAAAACCCAGTAACGGTCCACATGGAGATTATCGACAATCTGAGAAAGCATCCAAATATGCCCGAGGCATCTATAAGAAAGTGAAATAGCAGTATGTAGAATAGTAAAGCAACATATAGAGTACCGGCGTCCATTGTTCCAAATACAAATTAAAGTACCCAAAATCCTTGAACGATTAAAAAGCAGCCAGAATCTTGGGAGTGTGATAACCATACGCAGAAACCCGGGCTGCACTTGTAAGATCAAGCTCGCTTGATTCCAAAATTGGTAACCATCTGTTGCATCTGAGATGTAAGGTTTAGGCTCGCTTTTTTCCATTAGTAGCCCGCTACAGCATCCACCCTGTTCATAGCAAAAAGGTTTCCTGCATCTAGATATACAAAGAAAGAGTATAATACATAGACCATATAAAATACGGCTATGTTTTTTTTCTAAAAAAAAACAGTTTTAAAATAAACAGTAGGAAACATTTTTTCTAAGTAGTTAATTCTATTAACAAGTGGGAATAAAAATTAATCAAGTCAAAATCATCGCCTTACTCATGGCAAATTTATCATCAAAAATCAAAAATTAAGAAGACTATCTTCACGGGGAAACCTACTAACGTTTAATTTTACGTATTCAAAAATATGCAAAGGTCCACATTGGGAAGAATCTAAAGGCAATTTAATAAGAGCCAAGAATAAAGAAAAACAAATTAACCAAAATACTCTTCTACTCCTCGATTGATCAAGACTATCCTTCTAAGGTCCAGATCACTAGGTGCTACCCCACATTCATGCCACGCTCCTCCTGCAGCGTCCCTGCATTGTTAATGGATTTTCCCAGCCTGCACCTTAATGACTGGGCATTCTTCCTCCATTTGGGCCTCCTCTGCGAAACCAGCGTTGATCAAGCCGTAATTCGTGGGCTGAGAGAGCAACTAAAGGGAAATTGCGCAGCTATGGTCATGGGAGAAGGTGAACTAGCTATGAGGAAATGAGGAGCGTGGGAATCCATATGCGGCGTATCCTACAACCCGACCCTGCCCACTCCTAGTATTTGCATAGCGACCTGCGTAATAATCACTGGACTGGCCGGAAGACAACTCGGTTGAGGGGCTTGAGGGAGTGCGCAGGAGTTGACCTCTAGTGCTCCCCCTACAGCAACGCATCCTTTGACGCACGCGAGGCATGGGTGCAGTCTCACTAGCAGTGGGCACAATAGGAGATGAAGAAGCAGAATTCCAAGAAACAGAGGAAGACAGACAAGGACCAGACCGAGAGAAATGCAGATATACAGCAAGGTCTACGCAGCAGTTTAGCTGGCCACTTCTCCTTCTCGTCACAGTGAGCAGGTAGTGTAACCCAGCAACCGGCTCGTCTGAAAAACCATAGCGAAATGCCATTTTATTGACCCAACTACAATGAAATCGAAGGAAGCCTGTCATAATTAATCTCTGATCATTAATGAGAGCTGAAGGCCGGATCATATTGGAGCATGCGGAATCACTAACAGGAGTGGAGGTCCGATCTTGAACAGTGTTAAAACTTAATGCGATTAGATGTGAAAACCTTGGAACTTAATTGAACAGCGTTAAAACTTAATGCGATTGATATGAAATCACCACATCCATGTCCCATCGCCTTAAACGCCATCGAATGTACCCGCAGCCGGGAGCAGGGCAAGTTCTGATTGAGGACACGTCGCAGAAATTGATTGGAGCGGATCTTTGTTTGGGCCGCTCACGCAGTTTAAATCCGGACCCGAAAAATATTAGGGCGAATTTGATAAGAAATTCGCGTCACAACTCTCGCTCCGTACGCCAGCCCAACTTCGGACCCGAAAAATATTAGGGCGGAATTCATTTGGTTTTTGCGTCACAAAATTGGCTGACGTCAGCAGGCTATTTTGGAACGCGAATTTGGTTTGTATTATGGTTTATCGCCATTTGAATTACAGTGGGCTCGACTTAAGAACAATTTTGTTTGGTCCCATCTTATAAAATTTGTGTTGGTTTTCTTTGATAATACACATATTTATAATAAATCATGGGAATACCACACTAGTAAACATGTGGAAAAGTTATATAAATTATTGAGAACAATCATTTTTATGTAAAAATATCCAAATGTGCTTTTGGGAAATAAGAATTCGAGTATTTGGTTCATATTGTTTTAAAGGAATGAGTGAAATTGGAGCCTCAAAAGATGCAAGCTATTACAAAATGACCTATTCCTAAGAAAATCAAGGTTCTTAGAAGATTTTTTAGACTTACATGATCAGTATGATGATAATTATGATAATTTCACAAAACAATCACTAGCTATTTTGAGAGATGAGATATTAGAACTTCAACTTGATGAGGATTTTTTAAGAGCTTTATTTCTTCTTTTGAAATCAAGAAAATATTCTCCCAAACTGAAAATATGTGTTCTTGAGATAATTTCTGAAAATTATGAAAATGAAATTAAACTTTTGCATTCTCAAATTCGGTCATACAATTTCCGAAATCCTAAAGAATTCTTTGAAAATCTTCCTTCTCCTAAGCAAGAGGAAATTGTACTATCTTTTGACTTGCATATTGAGGATGATTATTCTTTCAAACACAAGACAAAAGAAATAGTTTCAAGGCTTAATATTCAGAATACAACTGAGCAACCAATCATTGAAGGCCTAGAAGTAAATAACATACATCATACTTTTATTGATCCTATATCAGATTATATGGAGAATATTTTTAGCCCAAATCTACAAACATGTTTTCTCTATAAGGATAAAATACATCAAAAGTGGCATTTACACATCATATCATTTATTATAAAGGCACATGATCATAATATACTTCCAATTTTGATCACAAGCAATCAAGTTATCCATTTATTGTTACAGCTACTTGATTGGCTTCATTAGCATTTTTGTATTACCTGATTCAATAAGATTTTTAGTAGATTGAGTAGGTAGATGAGTGCCAATAAGCTCAGAATTTTGAGCAATTTTTTTTTAGTTTTCAATTTTCAGCTAGTTTTTTATTAAGTTGGTTTGAAAACTTTTGTGTGTTGTTTTAGTTTCAGATCAGATTTCAGTTTGCAGAAGACAGAAGACATTTACAGGTTCACCAAGGTCAATGGATGAGGACAACTGAACTGTTGTTCTTGACTTTTCACCAAGAAAAGCCATCCCCAAGTGGAGCCAGTGTTAGACTCCTATACCAATAGGTGTAATATTTCATGATTGACTTGATGGGCTATGTAATATGTTCATACCTTTTCTTGTTGCAAAGGTTTTCCATATTATCAAAAAATCAAAAAAATTTAAAAAATGTAAAGAGGGTATACCCTAAAAGAAAAATCAAAGGGTAAAAAGAATAAAAATGGCCAAAAAAGTAAAAGAAAATTAACCCCACCAAAAGAAAGGCCAAGAAAAGTGTGCAAGTCTAAATGCCACTACTTTTTGCTCTTATGTAATAAATAAAATTGTGTGCAACTTGTATCCTATGCCACAATTTATGAATAGTCAAACAGTTTAAGCTTGGCTATTTCATGTTTTAGAGATAGAGAATAAAATCTGACCAAACTGTTTAATCTTGGCAGATAAGTAGATAGGTAGAGTAAATAAAAGGAGCTCAATAGCTTAATCTGAGCCTTTGGATGTAATAAGGTTAGACTTAGATAGATTTCTACATGTAAAAGAAAATGAAATGTGATAAGGGTTTGCCAGTCTAAGTGCACCCTAATAAAGAAGAAAAAATGGTAGAGTAAAGTAGGTAGGGTAGGTAGATGATGTTGCGGAATTGCATGTGATGGACAATGACTCTAAATGTGTTAATATTTACTTTCATCACAAAGTGAAAAGGCAGACACTATACTGGAAGAAATTCAAAGCAAAGCAAAGTCAAAGTTATTAACTTCCCTTCTCATCTTCCCCTAAAGATTTTACTAATTTCCCCTAAGTACTAAGGTATTTGAAAATTAGAGGGGCTCAAGGCATTTCCTTGAATTTTGGAGGGACCGGACCCTCGGCCCAATAATTGGAAAAGCCTAAGTACTTGAAGTCATTCTTCATAACATTCACTCATTTCTAAACATATTTGTAGAAATTTGCTGAATAATGATTAATTATCCACCGAGACTATCCTGGTCACATACTATTTGAGCTTCATACATAACACATAATCTCTTCCACTCAGATCAACTCAGATCATCACACATGCGGAAATAAAATCAAGCGATAACACATCAAATCATCATACACATTAACACAGTATGTATGGGGAAAGCTTATAGCTGAAAACCCCATTGCTATTGTGTATATTATAATGGAGAAATCATGTAACAAACTCAGTAAAATACTCCTCACAAGTACTCAGTACTTTCTCATAAAGTTACACACAATCTAGCTCAGTTTTGAACAGGTTACTGGTTCAAAACTCACCGCCAATTGCCTTGCCTCTATTGCGTGTTTCAATGCTATGGGATGGCCTCTTTATATAGATAAACCACCAGCCTGAACTGCACAATCCTCATGGGCTTACTCCTCCTATATGTGTGTTGCAAATAGCAACAGTATAGTCACAACTGATAGCTAACTCCACCCTTTCATCTACCTCTTTCACTGGTCTCCACTGAACTGATCATGCACTTTAGTGAACTGATGTGTTCTTGAGTTGAATAATGAGTTACTAATTAATAAATTAAATAATATTTAATTCACTCCACTCATAACTAATTGATTAGCTAGTTAAACTAATCTCAACTAGTTCAACTAAAATAAACAGAACACAACTCCACTATCTGTCTCATTAACTCCTCCAAACTTCTGCCACTGAAGTCCAACTGAAGTCAACCATAGATGATGCCATAAAACCCTTGGGAACCACATGATTCCTCTGTCAGATGCATGAGCCACTTCTGTAGCTCGAACTGAAGTGCTCCAAGAGAGTAAACTGAAGTTTATAGTCTAAATATTATTAAGGGTAAATAATATTTGACTTCCCTGTTTTAAGGAGAGGCAGTCTAAAAATAGACTTCAACCTCTTTGACCTCAAAAATAGAGTCTCATATATTTTTACCAACATGACACATACTTCAAGAATCTCAAACTGGAATCCCCAAACCATGCTCCATATGTCTAAAAATAGACATAGTCTAAAAATAGACTTTGCGCCAGAATTTGCCTGCGGGCCCACTTAGTGAAGGCGACTTCATTTCACTAAGCTCCATCATCTTGCTGCATTCTCAACACTCCCTCTTAGCAAGATATGGATTATCTGCAATCCCTATCCTGCCTCTGTGGAATTCGAACTTGCTCCTGGTGAGCGCCTTCGTCAGGATGTCGGCATCCTGATCCTCCGTGGGGACATATGAAAGCATCATGATCCTCCGCTGAACACAATCTCTGATGTGATGGTACCTGATGTCGATATGTTTGGACCTATCATGAAATACTGGATTAGTCGAGAGCTTGATGCAGCTCTGGTTATCACAGTAGATCACTGTAGGCTCCAAATGCAACCTGAACAAACCTGCGAGGATCTTCCTCATCCAAATAGCCTCGCATGCAGCCAAGCTAGCTGCCATGTACTCGGCCTCTGCTGAACTGAGTGCCACGGATCTCTGCTTCTTGCTGTACCAGGAAACTGCTGTCGACCCAATGCTGAAAACTCCTCCAGATGTGCTCTTCCGGTCCGTTGGACTCCCTTCCCAATCTGCATCAGTGAAGCCAGAAAGCTTCGCTCCATCCTCCTGTCTGTACCATAGACCATATCCCGATGTGCCTCTAATATAACGTAATACATGCTTGCCTGCCTTCAAAAAGAGCTTGGTAGGCTTAACCATAGCTTGCGAAAGCTGGTTAACAGCATAGCATATATCGGGTCGTGTATTGACCAGATACATAAGGGACCCCACCAACTGTCGATAGACAGTGGCATCCACTACCTCCGCTGAAGTAGCATCCTCCTTCCTCCAACCACCGGGAAGAGGAGTGTCAACAGGCTTGCAGCCTTGCATGTTGAACCTCTCCAGAATCTCCCGGGCATACTTGCCCTGAGAAACAAACAGTCCTCCGCTGCGTTGCCAAATCTCCAATCCCAGGAAATAATGAAGGATGCCCAAGTCCTTCATCTCAAACTCTCGTGCAAGATCCTCCTTGCATGAAAGTATCAACTGCTCATCGCCAGTCAAAATCAGATCATCTACATACGGTACGATGATCAACAGCTTCCCCTCCACCACAATCTGGTACAGGTTTGGATCCGCCTCACTCTTGGAGAATCCAAGCCCGGTGAAGTAGCTGTCTATCCGAGTGTACCAAGCACGAGGTGCTTGCTTCAGCCCATACGGTGCTCTCTTGAGTCGGCACACATGCGACTCACTGCTGAAGATCTCAAAACCTTCAGGCTGCTCTATGTACACCTCTTCCTCAATAACTCCATTGAGGAACGCAGTATTCACATCCATCTGATGAATGTGCCACCCCATCTGCGCTGAGAGAGCAAGGATCGTTCGTATGGAAGAGTACCTTGCGACAGGTGCAAAGGTCTCCTCATAATCGATCCCCTCGATCTGTGAGAAGCCACGGGCGACAAATCTCACCTTGTACTTCTCCACACTCCCGTCAGCCGCCTGCTTCACTTTGTAGATCCATCGCGAACCCACCACTGATTTTCCCACCGGTCTTGGGACAATCTCCCATGCACTGTTCCTGATGATCGAATCATATTCTTCGATCATGGCATCAACCCATGCGGGTTCCTCCACAGCTTCCTCCAAAGAGGATGGCTCCGTCACAACACATTGACTCACAAGAGCCATGTATCCAGTGTACCGATCCGGTGGCTGCCTCTGTCTGCGCTGTGCTGTAGGTGGTCCTACAACCTTCTCTGCATCTCGAGCCAGTCGCTCAGCTTCTGTAGTGCGCATGCGCCCTCTGATGGTTGGCGCTGCATGGGTGGTTTCTTCCACCTCCTGAACCTCCTCTTGTGGCTGATCCACATCCGGAAGCTCCTCCTTAGGAACTAACGGCTCCTCATCTGCATGCAAGTGTAGCTCCCTCTCAAGCGAACACTGCATGGCTTTCTCCTCCTGAAATTTTATATCCCGTCGCACAACAGTCTTGCGACTGTCTGGCACATACACCCGATAGTTGTGAGGTGTATCGGTGTACCCCACAAATATTCCAACTTCAGCAGTTGGATCCAGCTTCCTTCTTGCATCCTTCGTCACATGCATGTAGACAGGAGATCCGAAAATCCGCAAATGGGAAATATCAGGCCTCTTGCCCGAATAAGCCTCCTCTGGTGTACTCATGCCAAGAACCTTGTGAGGACAACGGTTCTGCACATACACTGCTGTATTGCATGCCTCAGCCCACAAGTGAAGGGGTAGGCCCTGATCATGCAACATCGCCCGTGCAGCACCCACGATCGTTCTGTTCTTCCGCTCAGCCACCCCGTTCTGCTGTGGGTTATCGGGTGCGATGAGCTCTCTCCGAATCCCTTCTGCGCTGCAGAACTCCTTGAATTCAGCCGAGATGAATTCACCACCGTTATCACTCCTTAGAGAAATCACCTTCTTCCTCGACTCCTTCTCGACCAGTGCTTTAAACTCACAGAACTTCGCGAATGTATCGCTCTTCTTCTGCATGAAGAAGATCCAGCACTTTCGAGAGAAATCATCGACAAAGATCACATAATACTTGTGCTTTGCTGTCGAAGCAACTGAGAAAGGACCACACACGTCTGTGTGAACTCTCTCAAGGATCGTCGTGGCGCGACTATCCTTCTCGTGAAAGGTGGCTTTCACATACTTCCTAAAGTACACCCCTTGCACTGATCTGACTGCGCAAGAGTGCCCTTAGGAAGCCCAGTAGAAATCTGCTGCAGAATCTTCAAAGCTCCATGGTGAAGGTGGCCCAATCTCCTGTGCCACAGTTCGCCCTCATCATCTCGGCTCACCACTTCTCCCGCCTTGCATGCCATAGCTGCGCAGCCATCTACCTGCAACTGATAAAGGTTCTTAGTTCGAACCCCTATCTTCCGGGTCTCTCCAGTAGTCTTACTACGCAGGAAGGCTTTTCCTTCGCTGAAGACCACATCATACCCCTTATCCTCCAACATCGCTACTGAAATCAGGTTCTTCTTCAATCCAGGTACATGCATGACATCCTTTAAGACAAAGGGTTTACCAGACTCCCTCTGAAAGGATACGGTACCGATACCAGTCGCACTGTATCTACCGCCATCGCCCATCTCGATGTGCATACCCAAATCCTTGTCCTCCAGATCTGAGAACAACTCCCGATCTCCCGTCATATGAAATGACGCACCGCTGTCCAAGAACCACACCGATCCCATCACACTTGAAACCAAGCATGCAATCGGTGAAAAGTCAAGCTCGAACTGTGAAGCCAAAGCTTCTCCATCTGCAGATCTTCCCGCTTGCTTGTTCTTCTTCTTCTTTGGAAAATTGGTAGCATAATGTCCGTGATCATGGCAGTGAAAACACTTCACTTTCGCCATATCTTGCTTCTTTCCCTTTGCACCAGAATGAGAGGTTTTCTTACCCTTCCCCTTCTTTGCTTTGGCCACCAAAGCGCAGTTTTCTTCATCAGCTCCCTTTGATGAAGATCCATCTCGAGTAGTCCTCCTTATCTCCTCCTGCATGAGATCCGCCCAAAGGCGCTCCCATCCCGGCAGCTTCTCACGACCATTGACACTATCTTGATATGAGTGCCAAGCCTTCGGAAGACCAAGGAGAGCCAGGTCGACCATATCCTCTTCATCGACAGTAACTCCCACACTTCCCAGTTCATCTCTGCACTGAGTGAACTTCGTGAGGTATTTGGCGATGCTGTCGCCCTTCTCCATCTTGATGTTCCTGAGCTTATCTTTGAGCGCCAGCTTCCTTTGGTCACTCTTACTCTGGAATAGATCCTTCAAAGCTTTCCACATTAAATATGGAGTAGCCTTTCCATGCAGGCTGGATACAATATGATCCTTGACGCCCTCCAACAGGATCCTTCGACACTTCGCCATCTTCTTTTGCCATGCATCGACTTCAGCAGGATCAGTGGGCTTTTGGACATCCGTATCTATGAACTCCTTCAAACCATTATCTTCTAATACTGCTTCCATGCGATCCTTCCATGCAACATAATTCGAACTGCCTTCAAGAGCATATTCGAGTCGCAAACCGTTGAAAGACATTTTCAACACTGGCACCAAGAAAACAAAACTGCTGCAAAATTTCAAATTCCACCTCAAAGCTCAACCGCTCTAGATCTGTGAGAACAAATTATTTCTAGCACGGAGATTGACTGCAAGGGGCATTTACCAGACCTTTCACTTTCCGAAGAAAGATGAATCCGGAGGCTACCTGGCCCGCATGCAGACTCTGTCTACCGAAATAAGTTTGTAATCACTGTGATGATCAATCTCTGCTTCAATAGCTGCGATACCATGTAGAAATTTGCTGAATAATGATCAATTATCCACCGAGACTATCCTGATCACATACAATTTGAATTTATATGCAACACATAATCTCTTCCACTCAGATCATCAAACATGCGGAAATAAAATCAAGCGATAACACATCAAATCATCATACACATTAACACAGTATGTATGGGGAAAGCTTATAGTTGAAAACCCCGCAGCTATTGTGTATATTATAATGGAGAAATCATGTAACAAACTTAGTACAATACTCCTCACAAGTACTCAGTACTTTCTCATACAGTTACTCACAATCTAGCTCAGTTTTGAACAGGTTACTGGTTCAAAACTCACCGCCAATTGCCTTGCCTCTATTGCGTGTTTCAATGCTATGGGATGGCCTCTTTATATAGATAAACCACCAGCCTGAATTGCGCAATCCTCATGGGCTTACTCCACCTATCTGTGTGTTGCAAATAGCAACAGTATAGTCACAACTGATAGCTAACTCCACCCTTTCATCTACCTCTTTCACTGGTCTCCACTGAACTGATCATACACTGTAGTGAACTGATGTGTTCTTGAGTTGAATAATGAGCTACTACTTAATGAATTAAATAATATTTAATTCACTCCACTCATAACTAATTGATTAGCTAGTTAAACTAATCTCAACTAGTTCAACTAAAATAAACAGAACACAACTCCACTATCTATCTCATTAACTCCTCCAAACTTCTGCCACTGAAGTCCAACTGAAGTCAACCATGCATGATGCCATCAAACCCTTGGGAACCATGTGATTCCTCTGTCAGATGCATGAGCCACTTCTGTAGCTCGAACTGAAGTGCTCCAAGAGAATAAACTGTTGTTTATAGTCTAAATATTATTAAGGGTAAATAATATTTGACTTCCTTGTTTTAAGGAGAGGCAGTCTAAAAATAGACTTCGACCTCTTTGACCTCAAAAATAGAGTCTCATCTATTTTTACCAACATGACCAATGCTCCAAGAATCTCAAACTGGAATCCCCGAACCATGCTCCATATGTCTAAAAATAGACATAGTCTAAAAATAGACTTTGCGCCAGAATTCGCCTACGGGCCCACTTGGTGAAGGCGACTTCATTTCACCAAGCTCCATCATCTTGCTGCATTCTCAACAATCTTTTCCTAAGTAAAATCCCATTTTACTTAGGCAAATTATTCACTATTTCATAAAAACCCTCAAAATCACATTTTATTCCAAGTCTAAGTGATGAAGTGATTATAATGCAATCTGCTTTTAAATCTTCACTTTCTTAGTTATATTAATGTATTTTGAGTTTACATTGTCCCCTTGTCATATTAACATTGATTTTATGTATTAAATCCTTACAAAAATAACCTTCTCCTATTATATATAACTCCTTTTTATATAATATCCCCAAAAACCCATTAATAAATTTTAGCCAAAGTTATTTATTCCCACATGTTTAAATAAAAAAACCCACTTTATGCCCCCTTTGGCTAAATATATCGTAATATTAAATTCCGCCCCCTATGGTAATTAGATTAATCTGATTTAATTATCATATAATAAAAGTATATTGAAAAAATAATTAAAACATGTTTTATTACGTGTTTTAATACAAAAATAATTCTTCCCATGTGTATTTTAATCCCCCTACTCCCTTTCCCAAGGTTAAAACTATAAACCCTTTGTAAAATCCCCAATACCTCCCTTAACCACTAACCTTGGTTAAATCATTTCCCGATCACTTTCCTGCATTTTTATAAACAAATTTATTAATCCTCACGATTAATTAACTCCACCAATCATATTCCCCCTGATGAGATTAATTAACGTTTAATTGCGTCAGGCCCTCCATATTAAATCCCCGTCACTTCCACGTCCCCATCGTCGTTCGATCAAACCATCTGAGATCAACAGTTATTAATGATATCGCTAGTCATCCGCGTCCGAAAAATAATGCGCGATGGCCCGGCGATTTTCAAACAGTGCCATGCCACGCGTCAATCATTCGATGGAATCGCTCGCCCTCCACCCAAAACCACTTTTCCCCAAAAGCGGTGCGATGGAAACCGCTTACCGCTTGCCTCCCGTGACTCATCCTCCATACCTGCTGACTTCATCCATTAAATAAATAAATAAAACCCCGTCACCCTTTGGACTTTGTGAATAAAACAATTTTTCCCATGTCTTTTTTGTTATTCTGTGAACGACCAAAGTCTCATGCAGAGAATTTCAAAAACAAACTGTCAAGCACCATCAACTGTATTTTGCTGAAGAAAATTGCATACCAGTAATCCAGAGTTCGTACGCCATAGCCTGTACCTGTTTAATCACTGTTCATCTCCCAAAAAATAGGTATTTACCCCAATTCCCGTTAAAACTCTGTGAAATCCTAGCTTTTGTTTTAAATTCCGCACAAAAGACAGAAAAAGAGTTCAATTTGGTCTTTTTCAATCCCCAGAATTGTAAATTTTATTCCCAAAACTTGTAATTGTGTTTGTTCTTCACAAAAACCCGAAATTCATTTCTGAATCCACAAGAACCAGAAATGGAGGTTAGACTTAGATATATTTCTACATGTAAAAGAAAAGAAAGTGTGATAAGGGTTTGCCAGTCTAAGTGCACCCTAATAAAGAAGAAAAAATGGTAGAGTAAAGTAGGTAGGGTAGGTAGATGATGTTGCAGAATTGCATGTGATGGACAATGACTCTAAATGTGTTAATATTTACTTTCATCACAAAGTGCAAAGGCAGACATTTAAGAGGGGGAACTAATACAATGTTAAAAAGAAAACCAGAGCACACATCTACAAATTACCTCCTTAGCTACTGTCACACCATCATTAACTATTTTCGGAGAACCATGCTTGCTCTCCAAGACAACATTTTTCCCTTCGCCCCAAGGGTGACTCCAACAAGATCAGCAAGTTTGTTCACACCACCTGCAAGACAAATTGACAATGCTTTCAGTAAGTGTGCAATTGAATGCCAGAACATATGCCAAAACAACCCTCCATGAAAAATTAAATTAACACATTAAAATCGAATATAATTGGACAAGGAAAGATCCACCGCAGTGAAGTTTCACGTGCAGGTGACCTTCATTTAAACATGATTTTTTCTCTGACCTGCAATTTTTTTGTCACTGAGCCATCCTTGTTGAAGTACAACTCCTTTTCCATAGCTCTTGTATTAACTACCTTCTCTCTGTCGCGTAATCTCAGAGTCCCTCTTCTGCTTGAGCGATTAAAGGAAATGGGTGAAAAAACTGAAAGAGAAGACAATTGTCTGCCATAATTATCAAACAATGCACCCAACTTCTTCCCCTTTCCATTGTTACCCAATGAGGTAGATGTGGCAATTGTTGTCATACTGCCCAAAGCAGAGGCCATCTTCTCTTATGCTGAATATAGAATTACAAGATCTTCATATTAGTATGAACCTTAAAAAACATGACTCCCATTGCTAAAAACCACTTTTAAGTTGTAACAGGCAAACTAAACAGCTATCGCAACTTTTGGCAACTTCTGGAGCATTAAGAGAGAAACAACCAAAGAGAAATACAACCACAATCCTCATTTTAATGAGACCGGACTATATATTTGCATTAATATAATAGAAAGAAATCACGACTATATTAAGGCCAGCACAAAACAATCTTTAACCAGTGTCTCTCGCAGCCTTCAGGTTGCCATGCTAGAGGTTGCATATTTTTAATTTAAATTCTTGACCTCTCATGCCCATCTATGAATGCATCCGATGGGATATCTACATCAAATGCTCCTTTATATCCCCAAAAACAAATTCCCTACTACAAGAGCACCAGTATTGATGGATCACCCCACACCATCCCACCCACTAGAAACGGTGAAAAAGAAAACCCGAGAAAACTTCTAAAATATCTCAAGATGACTATATGGGTGGTTCTTATGAATCAACCAACCATTCAGAACATGCTCATCAATCCAAACCATGAGTATTATGTGACGATATTCAAGCAGGCACTAAATCGGATTTCTGAAGCTATGTTAGAGAAACCCTAAACTCTCACTAAAAATAGGTGAAATGTGGCACCACTCAGAGATTGACATGTGCCAATTGGTACAAGTGGTAGATAATTGGCATGCTCAAAAAACGAGGTGATGCAGGAATGACATGAGGGAGAAAATATCAGAAAAGCCCCAAATTTGGAGAACTAAAGCTCATCACCAACCTGAGATTGACAACTTTACATGATGTAACCTATGAAATCGTAAATGGAGAAATCATAGTAACAATAAAGTAACCTATGTAACAATAAAGTCGGATTCATCCTGGGAGTGGTAATGGGAGAGATCATAGTGAACAACAGGAAACATGCAGAGTTGCTTACAATCAAATAGATGAAAAAACACATACAAAAAACCTAGATAATAATCATGAACAAGCTTAATATTGAACTATGAACTGTAAAGGAACTTACAAAATGTGACATTATGAACCTGGTCAAGCGCACAAGCAAAAATATCCTGGACATGACCCTGGTTGACAAGTTGTATTGCTCATGATTCAAGAGGATTTGTACCTGCACTGCCAAGTCAATCAAAATCCATCATTATCTATACAATAAATACAAGTAATTGATGTAGTATTTTTTACTTTAAGATGCATTCTTATGATAATGTTAGAACATATGTTGAAAATGTCAAAACATACCTGAATAAGCTCCTCTTCGTTTCAAGAACAATTTATTGGAGTCGAATGAACTTGGAACAAGCCTCCCACGATCTGAAAGAGTAGCAACTAAGTCAACAGTGACTTTTTTGTTGCTACGCTGGATCAAGGGAGGTTTGCTCCAAGATTAAATCGCTCCAATAAATTATTCTCTACTAAACAGGGCCAACCACGTGAAGGTGGAAGCTCTTATGGCCCCTCCCCCCTCCCTCACATCACTCTCAATTCCCCAATACCCAATCTATATTTCATTTTTTACTTTCATGAGCATAAAAAAAATATTCAATAACTAATAAAAAAACAATTCAACAAAAAGTACGCAAGGAAACATTGAAATTAATGCTTGACATAAAAATAGTAAGATAAATGAGTTTTTTATATAACGCAAAAAACGTTCCAAGTATGGTAACGTTTGTCTTATAATAATAAAATATTTTACATTATCAAATTTTATTTTTCTTCTTCCTATTTCTAAAGCTCCTAATTACATCATCAATATCATCGTGCTCTGCTCCTGTTTCATGCCTTTCGACCCGCACTGCTGACCTAGTTGCATAGTCACGATGTCTGGTCTCATCCAATGACGGGGCATCGCCTACAAAAACAGATAATATTAAATTTTAATTGTCATTTTTTAAATATCATTGAACTAGTTCGGTAATATTAATAAAAAAAATTGCAATGAGATTATTTACCTGGTGCACCAGTTGTCACCGCTGACCTAGTTGCGTAGTCACGATGTCTGGTCTCATCCAGTGACGGGGCATCGCCTACAAAAACATATAATATTAAATTTTAATTGTCAGCTTTTAAATATCATTGAACTAGTTCGGTAATATTAATAAAAAAATTGCAATGAGATTATTTACCTGGTGCACCAGTTGTCGCCGCTGACCTAGTTGTGTAGTCATGATGTCTGGTATCATCCAGTGACGGGGCATCGCCTACAAAAACAGATAATATTAAATTTTAGTTGTCAGTTTTTAAATATCATTGAACTAGTTCGGTAATATTAATAAAAAAAATTGCAATGAGATTATTTACCTGGTGCACCAGTTGTCGCCGTTGGGACTGTTGCCCTGTCTTCCTCTCTCGTGGTAAGATCCTCAAGGGAAACATTCTCTGTCATTTAAACAAAAAACGTTATAAGGACAACCATCAAGGTATAATTAGAAAAAATTATAAGTGGAAATTAATTACCATCACGGCCCTCACTGATAGTAGCATTGTCGGCTTGGTCCCCACTACAATGATCAGGTTGCACGTGAGGATCATCTACATCTGGCTCTAAAACTGGGTTATTTGCCTCATCGGTAGTGTTTCTCCCCTGATTTAAACAAAGTTTTTAGACATTAAATTTATGGACGGAAACAAACATATTGAAAGGTTAATGTTTTACCTTATCAGGCATTCTGGATCTTGGGACCTGCCCCAAGCTTCTACGACGTTCAACTATGGCTTGATAGCCGAAATGGAAAGCGATATTTTTATCTTCCTATGTAGTTTCTGTTCCGAAGTCATCACCCTACATTATATATGATTGTGTATTTTTAATCATATTTGATAGGATTACAAAAACGTTGGAAGGCGATACAATTAATTATAAGATGTTTAGCTACTTAATTACAATTCTTGCGGCTAATTTCAAGTAGCCGCCCTGGCCTAGCTTGTGATGGCTCTTTTTTTCAATCCTAGCTTTGGTTGCCTTCGAGGTGTCAGGAAACCTAGCATCAAAATATTGAAGTCAGATATGACGTAGCACACTTTTATTTTAGACATAGAGAAAATTAAAGCTATTGAATTAAAGTTGTAATTTACCTTGCGGGTCCGGTTGGCATTTTTCCTTCTTTCTTTGCCCTTTTCTCTTTTCCGTCATGGATGAGTGCTCTCCACTCACTCTCTGGAACTGTGAGAGGACGCTCATATCTAGGGTTAAATTGCAATTGCATCCTATAGGTGTCCCTGGTATATTTCAAATATTTGTCGGCTACCCGAGCCACCGCTGTTCTGTCAAATGTGCCGACCCCAAAAAGGGCTTCTAGATAATCTAGAAGTTCTTTTTTCAGGTTGGAATTCTGGGAATTCCACCCTGTACGTAAGGTTGGGCCAAAAATTACCAACGCATGGCTCTCCAGAATCCTGTAGAACTCATTGTTTCCTACACAGAATAAAACCAAAAAAAAAAAAAAGATATTATCATTAATTTAAAAATAAAAATCATGATAAATATGTTTTAGATAAATTACATGAAATAGTTAAAATATTAAAATTTACCTGGGAGTTGTACATGCTTTATAGGGACACCTTCGTCGTTCACCAACAACGTGCCATTAATGGTCCCTATGGAGCTGACACGTGTAGCTCCAGGAGACGCAATAATGTAGTTGGCCATATCAGCCTCATCATTGCCAACATGTTCAGCAGTTGGCTGGGTGCCTGCTTGGGCAGGGTGTGTTTCAAGGCTGGCACCTAAAGGAGCAAAAGGTGTACAAGAGAGTTGTTGGGCAATCTCTTGCCCTTGTGTCCCACTACCACCAACACCGGGTTCAGCAAGTGCCAGAAAACGCTACATACAAAAGAACTTTTTGTTAGTTTAGTCAATGTAAAAATTAAAAATCAAACTATCAAAAATCATCTCATGCAGAACAAAAGAAATATCTTTTTGACTTTTTATTATTACCTGATATCTTTCTATCTGGCTCATAAGATTTTTTATCCTCTCTTCTGTTTCAGGTGTTTGAGGCACGTCTATCAAAGTATTAAATTCTGACCTTGCATCTCATGCCTTTTTTCGCAACAAGAACACTGGAGATAGGGATAAAGAAAGCTCTTCCTCAAAGAGGGAATCATCAAGCGTACCATGGCTAGGTGTCTACATATTTGAACAAAATTAATATTATTTCAATTATAAAAATAACTAAAATACCTGAAGATAGAGCAATGATGGCACTTTACATGTTCTTCCGCTGGCCTCTTTCCGCGATCATCCCGTCTCGGGGTTGTTCCTGCACTGCTCTGATCAGTTTGCCACATTGCAATAAAATTATAAATGTAAAAACTTGAAAACAATATCTAACTTGAAAACACAAAATTAAAACTGAAATAATTTCTAATAAGACATCGGAAGACAGAGTTAGAGTTTCAAATATGCCTTGCATTGAATTCAGTCCTGGAAACATGTCATTGCACATTAAGGCACCCAAACAAGAGACGAGTTGACAATTAAGACCTTATTGAATATATTGTTGGAGCAACTTCTAGTAAACTTTTTTTGAAGACCTTGAGGATATTTTTGGAGCAACATTGTTGAAGCTGATGGTATAGCATTGTTGGAGACGATCTTGAAGGGCCTTGAAGTGAAGCTTTTGGAGCAACTATTGAAAAATCCTTAGAGCATTTAAGTAAGGCACTTTCTATCTTCCATCACCTTTTTCCTTTCAATATCCTTTAAACGATTTTTTTGATATTTAATGTTTGAAATCACGTTATAATTCCTTGATTATATGTGTTTGGGGACTTTTCCTTTGAAATTACCCAAAAATACCCTGGCAATTTTATCTTCAGGATGCATGTCTGACCCTATTGTTCAATATTTTGATTGATAGTAGTAAACATAGAGAGTTAGGGGCTCTTGACTTGGTTTGGTTGGGCCATTAGATCCCTAACATCTACTAGGGAGAACCCCCCTTGAGTTGGAGGAGAGCTAGCCCGAAGTGAAAAGAGGTTGGTGAGGTGACAATGGGGCTATTGAATTACACATGGTATCATGCTTTAGCTTTAGGACTTTATCTTGAGAAGTGCGAGATTTTGCTATATCAATTCTCAAATTGTTTACAACACTATTGTTAAGAACTAATAAGAAGTGATGTTGAGGGGTTTTTGGGTATAAGAAACAATAACATTTAAAAACTAGGGTTCTCAGTCCTTGGCATTCCTTCACCTGGGCCTAGGGGCACACTAGAATAATTTCACACTAAACCATGCAAACTTAAAAGTAACTTAACAGATCCATAAAGTAATAATAATCATAATTCCTAATTTACTATTGTACGATAGGATGAAAATTATTCAAACATGAAGCAATGAAGACATGAAATGTCTGAATTTCAAGATTGATGAACCAATACAAGAAGTTAGAAACTACAACTTTGATTCAATACTTTGTGTCCTAACTCCAGGAAGGAGTCTAGTTTGTAGTACAGAACATGCATCATGTATTATCAATTCTTAATTGACAACAACTAAAGGTCATCTACCTCATCAATTCCTTCCCATTTTTTGTTTTTATGTTATATTCCTTATAAAAGTGTCAAATTTCTCTCAAAGTAAGCAACCACTGAATAAAATAAAAAATAGTTGAGATATGATTGAGAAATGGTCATTTATTTCTTGAAAGGATCTTCACAATTTCTTTGGTTTTTTTTTCATCTCAAGAAACAAGAAATGACCTAAGAAACTATCGTGATGTAATATAAGAAACAACACGGTGCAATGGCCATTTTCAAAGCCAAATGATGTCCATTGAGGACATAGCCTTTATTTGGTTCCTATTTCATAGGAGTTTTGGGTAGAAATGGAACTTTTTTGTACCATTTCCAGTAGTAAAAAGGGAAAACCTTATTTTTCCATGGGAAATAATTTACCTTTCTTTTTTCAAGATAATCTAAATCACAAAAAATATGAACTATACTGCACACATTCTTGGATAATGTGAAAGTGGAAAAGGAATACCCTACAGAAGTGATGCACACATGTACATTTGAACACTAATAGATTTTTGTAGTTGAAATTCAATGCTTGTTTTCATTTAAATGTAGGGTTTTTAAAGCAGGGAGAAATAATGGTTGCCAAATTAATAAGCGTTTCTTTGGGAAAAATTTAAATCTTGTATTGGGTGATGAAGATAATAGAGGGTATTGAATCTTGATTCTTGACATCTAGAGAGAACCCTACGGCCTAACACAATCCAATGGAATTGACCAAAAAAACCCAAATAGAGTCAACCCTACTATAGGAGGAAGGGCCTGCAGTAAGAACTTACCATTTTGCAAGAGCTGAGGGCGAATGTTGTTCTGCAAGAGCTCAGGGCGAATGCTGTTCTGCAAGAGCTCAGGGCGAATGCTGAGGGCGAATGCTGTTCTGCAAGAGCTCAGGGTGAATGCTGAGGGCGAATGCTATTCTGCAAGAGCTGAGGGAGAATGCTGAGGGCGAATGTTGTTCTGCAAGAGCGGAGGGTGAATGCGCGTGTGATATCAGACGTTAATGTAGCACACATGTACATTTGAACACTAATAGATTTTTGTAGTTGAAATGAAATGCTTGTTTTCATTTAAATGTAGGGTTTTTAAATCAGGGAGAAATAATGGCTGCCAAATTAATAAGCGTTTCTTTGGGAAAAATTTAAATCTTGTATTGGGTGATGAAGATAATAGAGGGTATTGAATCTTGATTCTTGACATCTAGAGAACCCTACATCCTAACACAATCCAATGGAATTGACCAAAAAAACCCAAATAGAGTCAACCCTACTATAGGAGGAAGGGCCTGCAGTAAGAACTTACCATTTTGCAAGAGCTGAGGGTGAATGCTATTCTGCAAGAGCTGAGGGCGAATGCTCAGGGCGAATGCTAAGGGAAAATGATGTTCTACAAGAGCTGAGGGTGAATGCTAAGGGTGAATGCTATTATGCAAGAGCGGAGGGCGAATGCGCGCGTGATATCAGACGTTAATGTAGCTATTGCGACGGATATGAAACAATAAAATCAATTTTATGTAGTGCGCATATAAGTTTCGTATTTTTATTTAGCACGCATATAAGTGTCATTATACCAACGGTGGAAAATGTGTTGCTATTGCTACGAAGGCCTCCAAACGTCGCAATTGCGACACTTAGACATTGTGTCGCACTTGCGACGTTTGGAGGCAGTCGTCGCAATAACGACGCTTTGGGCCATAGTGTCGCAATTGCGACGTCTTCCTCCCAACATCGCAATTGCGACACTTTTCTAAGTGTCAGTATTGCGACAATTTTCTATAAACGTCGGTATAGTGATGGTTTCAGGCGGGATGGAAAAAATTTGGGGAAATTTCCGACATTTGGTCAAAAGCGTCGGAACCAAGTGTCAGAATTTCCGCCAAATGTAGTAGATCTGCAACTTCCCTTGTGTCTGTATGAACTACAGGGGCCGGTGGTTTGTGTGGATGATTTTTTCCTTCCCCAAAATGTAATGCTTCCATTGTCAACACGCTTACACAATGGAATACATTTCTTTGTCATAAGTGGGATACTTGTGAACTGTGTCAGACAATGTCTCACTGTGATATTCCATTGGATGTCCCTTTTGAGTAAGAACTGCCCCAATAGCACAGTCAGAGGCATCTATCTCGATCTCAAACGGCTGTTGCAAGTCTGGTAAAGTGAGCACTGGGGCAGAACAGAGGCGATTTTTCAATTCTATGAACGCCTTCTTTTGAGGTTCCGACCAAAATAATTTTTCTCTCGCTCCTCCCTTAGTGACTTGACTCAAGGGCCAAGTGATATGATAGAATCCCAACACGAACCTCCAGTAGAAATTAGCAGGACCCAGAAAGCTGCGAAGCTCTATTATAGTGGTTGGGGGTGGCCAATCCTTAATGACTTGGATCTTGGCTGGATCCACATGCACCCCCCTTTCATCAATAATGTATCCCAGATATTGAACCTGGGTCATGCCAAAAGTGCACTTCTTCAGATTGGCACACAACTTGTGTTGCCGCAGTGTTTGGAGGACTTATCGGATGTGGTGAAGGTGCTCTTCCCAAGTTGGTGAATGGCCGCAAGATGTCGTTCATCATCCTCATGAAGGTTGTGAGAGCATTTGTCAACCCGAAAGGCATGACCAGCCATTCGAAAAGGCCTTCCTTGGCTTTGAAGGCAGTCTTCCACACATTGGAGGGTTCAATCGGTACTTGGTGATACCCCGACTTCAAGTCAATCTTGCTGAAATATTTTGCACCTTTGAGTTGGTCTAGAAGGTCATCAATTCGTGGGATTGGGTACCTATTGCCATAGCCCCTTTCAGGTGGGCTTGGGATTCCAGCCACTATGTCCCATTGATGTAGCCATGCCATTTGCAGCTGCTCAGGCCAATTCAGCTCATGTCCAGTCTGAAGTTGACAAAGCCGGTAGCTTCATCGAGCGCATTCAACACATCCGCCAACAGGTTCATGATATATTGGACAGAGCCAATGCCAAGTACAAGCAACGCCATGATCAACACCGGGTGCCACACAACTTCCAGGTGGGTGACAAAGTATGGCTACATTTGCGGAAGGAGCGCCTCACTGGACCCCACCGCAAGCTTCGCCTGCTCCGATATTGGTCGTACACCATCACCAGAAGTTTGTGAGAACAATGCATTCGAGGCTCGGTGTTTCCACCATTCCTTGAAATTACGCACCGGTCTTCAATGTGGATCGCCTTCGTCCTTACTTCCCACCTCTTGGACACCTCCGACATTGCTGAGAACAACTCACACCAGCCCGAGTTAAATCCAGTGCATGGAATAGGCCACCCTGATTGCATCATGGACATGCAAATCAAGAACACTGGCGAAGAGAAGATCCAACTATGTCGGGTTGTCGAAGGCGGCAACTCTACACCAAGGAAAGTGGTTCACCGGGGACCAAGTTCAACGAAATTTCCTCATCTCATGGAGGAACTTAACGCAATGGGGACCATTGCTTACACACAAGGGGAGGAATGATCCAAGTGGATATTGGTGGTCACCGCCTATTCCACTTGGGGCTCCACTATTGTCTCTTTCAGTTTTTCAGTTTCGGCACAGTTTACTATTTTAGCAATTTTTTCGGGTCCTGAACTTCCGAAACCGTTTTGAGGCCCTAAACGACGTTTTTTGGGAAAACGGAGAGCAACATTGGTCTATGGACCCATGTTGCTCATTCCAAATTTGTATTCCTCGGATAGATATTTCTAAAGAGGTATGGTACGCGTCAAACGGAGATCGTGTGCCAAAGTTACGCCCACAGGAAGTTGAAACACCAATTTACCCAAACGGGGCCCATAGTTTTGGCGCTTCATCTCCTAGGGTTAGGGTTTTGGCTGTTTAGGATTTCCCATTGTTTCTAAATGATAAATAGGCCCTCGAGCCTCATTGTAACACAGTTGAGAGGTCTATAGCTATCACATCTCTTCTCAGAGATTCGCTACCAGCACCCTAGCTATTTTATTTCCATTATGCCTGTAAGCATATTTCTGTTATTTGATATTAATGAAATGAAGCATTATTTCCGCTGCATCTCTATGTTCATGGTTATTTCTATATTCTGTTGCGTTCCTGCATAAATCCGGATCATAAGGCTAATATGGAGAGTGAATTTTGGTGGTGATTTTGTGGGAAATTTTTCTTGTGTTTTAGCCCAAGCCCAGGAGTTATTTCGTCTGCAGGTATATCACGTCAATGATGGAGCCAAGAGGGGGTGGCCATCATGTGCATCCAAGTGTTCGCCTGGGTGGCAACTCATCCTCGGCAAAGGAGCACTCGGCTAGTCTAGATGGGGCGGAGGAGCTTTCTCGGGACCCCTCTCTCACAAGGTGACTGATCCGGATTTATGCAGGAACGCAACAGAATAAACACATAACCATAAATACAGAGATGCAGCGGGAATAACACTTCATTTCATTAATATCAAATAACAGAAAGATGCTTACAGACATAATGGAAATAAAATAGCTAGGGTGCTGGTAGCGAATCTCTGAGAAGAGATGTGGTGGCTACATACCTCTGAACTGTGTTACAATGAGGCTCGAGGGCCTATTTATTGTTGAGAAACAATTGAAAACCCTAAACATCAAAAAACCTAATCCTATGAAATAAAGTGCAAAACTACGAGTTTTGGGTAATTGGTGCATCAACTTAGAGGACGTAATTTGGTGTCCAGGTAAGAATGATTTATCCACCCTAATCTGACATTAATTTTATCAATCTGAGAGCGTATCCTTTCAAGGCAACGTGCAAGGTATATGCAGGAACAAACACATAATCCGTTTTAACCAAGGGTTTATACTTAAGATTCAAAACATTTCCGTGACATTAAATCAAATATTGAACTTAAAAAAATCTTAGCAGTAAGGAATAATAACAGCAACCATAACAAAGAAACAAATCACACACACGTAGACACAGCACCTGATTAGAAGAGAAGGCCTAGCTCTCTAATCAGGGCTTCGTTAGTCACAAATACTCTTAGAATAGCAAAACTAGAAGTATTTTATTAATCTGTAAGATGTGATTACAATATCCTTTCAGGAACCCCCATTTACAGGAACAATACCCATTTTATACACAGCGCGAGGGAAGAACAGATTTCCTTGGAATGTGGTAATCACGCATTCAGAAATACACAGCAGTTGGAACAACACAAATATCAGATGTCTAGGATAGAGCAAGGGACCAAGAATAGGCCGAGATAATTGTGACTCCAACTGCGCGATCTCCCGATAGCTGACCGTCACCAAAGCTATTGCAAAACCGCTGGAGCGAGGGTTATTGTTCTCCAAACTGCAGTCAAGCACTTATCTAGTTCCACAAATAGGTAAGACTCTGTGAATTTACTTCATCTATTAAAATATTTCAATTGGACAAGTTAAGGGTATTTACCTCATAATTTTAGCATAGAAAATGTAGGTAATTAAAGACAAAAGGATAAAAAAGGATGATAAAAATGGTCAGAAAGGTAGCCAGATTTGGTGCCCAACATCTCCCCCAAACTAGCCTTCTGCATGCCCTCATGCATTCCGATACCTCCGTAGGTCTGGGTTCTGCAAACTGTGAGCTTCATGAAGCCCAGCAAGATTATACTCTAAAGCCATCTCTGTCCCAGGAACTTTAAATCCATCTGAAAGGAGAACTTCCTTCCACCAATCTGCTGGAACATTGTATGTTGTGGTGTAAACTTCTGCAGACAACCAAATAATAGGATACTGAAACCGAAGCCCCATCCACCGGATCCCACATGTTTGGACACATGCCACATATCTGGGTACTCTGGAAAGTTCTCGCGCAAAGTTGGGTGCCCCAAAAGGTTCTCTGTTCCGGACAATTGTCGGTGACATCATCCACCCTTTTTGACAACAATCAAGGGCCTCTTTTTGAGAAATAGTTAATTGATTAATACAAAGGTCGAGGCACCACCTTTGTGTCCTTAGCATTCTTTCTCTGTTCTCCTCAAATTTCAAAAAGGTATGGTGTTTATTGTATACTGTATCTGACCTCCCATGTTCCCCTCTTAGTATAAATGACTTTGTAACTTGATTAGACTGAAAAGTGTCACAAGCCTTATGCCAATGAATTTGATTGAAAGCATAAGAGGTGAGGGCCCTCAGATGGATGTCTCCTACATATGGGACTGGATTAAAGTCTCTGTCTAGATGTAACAAATATCCATGTAGATAAAACTCACACATCAAATGTTGAGTTGGCACATCATGATTACTCATGATTTAGAGGAATAATACACCATCTTCTATTCCATAACTGACCTCGTTTTTAATGCTCTCCATGCAGAATAAAATAAAACGTTCATGCAAAAATGAAGAATAAAAAGAAGCAAGGGGACGACATTTTATCACCTCTTTCACCCAGTTGAACATCTGTTCCTTATCATCTTTCGATTCGGCCTCTTTTTTTCCCAGCTACTCCATCTTGAGCTGCTGCTTTGCATGCCTTATTCTCATAATATCTATGTGCTCGACATATCCGAAAACGGTTGTGGAGGCTCTTTCCACAGTTCTTTTGATCTCATTATTATACTGGGCTGCAGTAGACTTCTACGTCTGTAATTCGACCATTAAGGCATACTCTCTGGCTTAGAACAGTTGTTCAATCGGGTTTGTTTCAGTTCCTACTTCAACCCTGATGACTTTGGATTTCTTGGCTCTCCGCTTGTATTTGTTTATTTTCTTCTGCATCCTGTGCACTTTCCTTCTTAAATCCCTTACTTCGATTTTGAGCTGCATTACTTCCTTAAACTGTTGTTGGTATCTCTGTTTGATGGGAAGTCTTCAAGTCTTCATGGTCCACGCGGCTCTGCCTCTTCTTTCTTGACCCGTGTTTCTTCTGCCTTGGCAGCTGGAGGAAAATCCCTCGGGACTTCCTCTGTCGGGCCAACAGTTGGTCTAACCTCCTTTTCCTGTTCTTCCTCTATTATTTCTTGCTTCACTCTTTTCACGCCTATGTGCTCCATTGGTTCATTCATCGGGACCGTTCTACTTGGTCCCTCCTCTTCACCAATGACCATTCTCTCATCTTGTACATTCTCCGTGACCAGTGGTGACCTGGTAAGATGCTCCTCTGCTGACATGCCTGTTAGGGCTTCTTCCGGTCATGGCCTTCGTTTTAAATTTGAAGCCATAGAAATGGGAAAATTTTCTTCCTCTCTTTGCTGCGAGGAACGAGTTACTCTTGCTCCCCTTGGAAGAAAGATGGGGAACTAGAACAAATCCTCTACATTCAGCCTCGAGGTCAATGCTAGTTCTTGTGGAGCAGCGTCAGCCTCACACCTTAGTTCTCCTGTCATTTCCTCTGCGGTTTCTCTAGTTGGAGTTGTCACGAATTCTTCTTCAATTGGATTACCCTCCTCCATCGATTCCATGACGACAGGAGATCCCTGTGGAGTGGCCTCGATCGCAATGTCAACCAATTCACCCTCTTTCATTTGCTGTGGGTTTACCTCCATGCCCATCACACTATCTATTTGCTCAGCTGACTCCGTGGACGGGGTTAGTTCTTGTGTAACAGCCTCGCCCGTAGTGCCAGTGGGTATCTCTGAAGCTTCCATCGATTCCAGGAGTTCAGCTTGTTCTTGGGAAACCATCTGTTCTTCATGCTCTTTAGTTCCCGTTTCCATTTCCTCAGGCTCCTCCTAATCAATGTAATCGTCATCCTCTTCAATTCCCTGCATGGCTTCATCCTCCTCTTCATCCTCCTGGATGGCTTTAGCTTCTTCTACTCTAGCAACCACAATGGCTTCTATTTCCTCCTTTGTGGAATTCTGAAACAATTCCCATGGAATCAAGATATTCTCAATGGCGTTCATTACTAGCAAATGGACCAGCCCATGGTGAGAGAGGACTGCCAACACCTGTCGTGCCCCCCAAGCTGAATTTTCCATCAAATGAAGGCTCCTTAACAGAAAATAGGGTGCATTCATTAAGAAAGCCTCTGCTTGTGGAAATCGCAAATGAGCCAAAATGCGGAGGTGATATTTGAAGATAGTATAATATCCTCCTTCACATGTCATATACTTTATAAAAACCTCTACAACCTCTCCCCATGGACGAGGTAATGAAGTTCTGTCGTATCTCCCACCCTTCTGCGCAATAATTTCTCCAGCTTGCAGAAAAGCTTCGAGAAGTTCTGGGAGGGGCATTCTCCTTGAAACCAGTGTTCTCCACCTTGTGGCAATCCACTGACTTCTACGATGGTTTCTTCTGTCACTGGAATTTCGATTCCATGAGCCCGAGAAACTCCTTCTTCCAAATTCAATGCGAATTCCATCGCGATTTCCTCATCCCATCTGTTCAGCTTGTCAAAGTAAACATCCCAACTTGTATTTTCAAATACTCGGCATACCTCCCGATTTCTCCAAATTATCATTGAATCATCACATTCATGTCACACAGATCGACCACCCATTGCTGCAGAGGCAGAGTCAGCACAACAGCTACAATTAGCTAGCAGGGGGGAGTGACAGGGCTCCAAACTATTAGTAACTGAAATAACGTCATGGCCACTTTCAAATATAATGGATAAACAATACTAGTATGCTTTGGGAGTAATGACAGATTATGGTAGTACTGTTAGATATTCTTAGGATTTGATGCGGCGTGTTGGGAGGTGACTGATATGACTTTTCTGTGTACGAGTACACATTCCAACTCATACAATAAAATTACAAAGTACTTGAAATCATTAAATTGGGTTTGGTGGGAATCGTGTGTCAAAAATACCTTTACGAAGTACGTCGTCATTCATTATGACGGTTCCCTTCCCCCAACTAAATGACATCCATCCTTGGCACGTTTGACTGTCCTTTTGGAATATTTAATTAAATCCATAAAATCAACGGAGACGTACCTGCGGACTTACCTTAAAGTGGAGTAATAGCAAAAATATCCATCGTAGTAATAGCATAGCAGATAATGACGTCAGTGAATAACATGAACAATGAGTAAAGATAGCTACAAAGTAACAACAGCTATGGAGTAACAACATTTGCAGAGTAACAGTAGTTGCGAAGTAACATCAGTTGTGGAGTAATAGCAATTGCCGTGTAACAAAAACTTCAGTGTAGTAGCAACTTCGGAGTAACAACAACTTCAGAGTAACAACATCGGCAGTGTAGTAGAAACTTCAGAGTAACATCATCGGCAATGTAGCAGCAACTTCAGAGTAACAACATTGGCAGTGTAGCAGCAACTTCGGAGTAACAGCATTGACAATAGCAGCAACTTTGGAGTAGCAGCATCGACAGTGTAGCAGCAACTTCAGAGTAAGAGCATTGGCAATGTAGTAGCAACTTCGGAGTAACGACAGCTACGGAGTAACAACATTTACAGAGTAGCAGCAGTTGCAGAGTATCAACATTAGTGAAACAAAATATCTCCATAGCAGCACTGATGGGGTAACACACTGAATGTTACTTTCCTCCTGGCCATATTTCTTTATTATTCCTGCAAAATACAAACAAGTAAGTAATAACCACATATTATCATCATTTTTTTTTCTTTTCTTTTTTTTTATAAGGAAGAGTGAGAGTGTCTTCTATTGCAATAACTATTAGATCAGCTGAATCTGAAAGGGTTTTAACAAAGGCATCTTTAGAAGCTGGATGATGGTATAATTTTAGACGGTGTCCATTCACCACAAACGTGGTATGATTCTCATCAATTGTAATTAATCTAAATGTCTCGTTGTTGAATATTACATCCACTTGATATGGTCCCATCCAATGAGTGTGAAGTTTTCCTTTGAAATCCTTAAATTGGGAGTCATACAGTAATGCCCAATCCCCTTCATGAAACACCTTAGTTTTGATGAATTTATCATGCCATTTCATTCTCTGTTGTTGAACAGCAGTAGTTCTCTGGACAGCTACCGATCGAATCTCATCTAACTCATTCAGTTGTTCCAGTCGGTGTTTTTGTGCTTCTGATAGATCTAAACCTACTTCCATAGCTGTTCTGAGTGTGCTAATTTCAAATTCTACCGGAAACAAGGGGGATTTCCCATAAACTAATTCAAATGGAGAAAACCTCGTTGTGTTCTGCCATGTTGTTCTATAGGCCCATAAAGCTTCTGGAAGTTTTTGTGCCCAATCCCGACGATGACTTGCTACTGTCTTTGTCAAGATATTTTCCAATACCTTGTTTGTACTCTGTACTTGCCCATTTGATTGTGGATGAGAAAGGGTTTTGACAAAGGCATCTTTAGAAGCTAGACGATGGTATAATTTTAGACGGTGTCCATTCACCACAGATGTGGTCTGGTTCTCATCAATTGTAATTAATCTAACCATTCCATTGTCGAACACTACATCCAATTGATATGGTCCCATCCAGCAAGTGTGAAGCTTGCATTTGAAATCCTTATAACGGGAGTCATACAGTAATGCCCAATCCCCTTCATGAAACACCTTAGTTTTGATGAATTTATCATGCCATTTCATTCTCTATTATTGAACAACGGTAGTTCTTTGGATAGCTACTAATCGAATCTCATCTAACTCATTCAGTTGTTCCAGTCGATGTTTCTGTGCTTTTGATAGATCTAAGCCTACTTCCAGAACTGTTCTGAGTGTGATAATTTCAAATTCTACCGGAAACAAGGGGGATTTCCCATAAACTAATTCAAATGGAGAAAACCACGTTGTGTTCTACCATGTTGTTCTATAGGCCCATAAAGCTTCTGGAAGATTTTGTGCCCAATCCCAACGATGACTTGCTACTGTCTTTGTCAAGATATTTTCCAATACCTTGTTTGTACTCTCTACTTTCCCATTCGCCTGTGGAAGATAGGGGGTTGTTACTCTATGTTTGACCCCATATTTCTGCATCACTTTCTCTATCATATGGGATGTGAAATGTAATCCTCCGTCTGATACAATTTCTCTAGGAGTCCCGTACCGAGCAAAAATTTCTTCAAAAAGGAAGTCTGCCACTACTTGCTCTGTTGCTCTCATGACTGCTCTAGCTTTCACCCATTTAGTTACATAATTGGTACAAACTAGGATGTAGGATTTCTGATGAGAAGGTGGGTTAAAGGGTCCAACGAAATTGATGGCCCATTTCTCAAATGGTTCAAGGACTATCTGGGGTTGAAGGGGCATTTCATCTACTCTCCCAGGTTGTCCCATTCGCTGATAACTATCACACCTTCGAATATAATCCCGAGAGTCACGAAAGATGGAGGGCCAATAATATCCCATCTGCAACACTTTATGACCTGTCCTTTTTCTACAAAATGTCATCCACAGGGTCCATCATTTTCAGCCTTTAAGATCTCATAAATATCATCCTTTGCCACACAACGCCGAATCTGCTAGTCAATCCCTGTATGGAAGAGATATCCTACCATCCATGAATATAGGGTACTCCAGTGAATGATCTTCCTTTGCTCCTTATAGGACAAGTGACGAGGCACCTCACCTGTAGCAAGATAATTAGCAATATATGCATACCACGAAGTGTTAGCAGAAACTGCAAAAATATGCTCATCTGGGAAATTATCTTCAACTGGTGTATTCTTACCATCATGTTCTATCCTAGATAAGAAATCTGCAACCACATTATCCTTCCCTGGTTTATCTACTATAGTAGTATCAAATTCCTGTAGTAGCAAAAACCATCTTGTAACACAACCAGGGGTAACAGGTTTGTTCATTAAATACCTGATGGTTGCATGATCAGTGTGCAAAAAAGAAGAATACCCGGTAATATAATGCCGGAACTTGTTGATGGCATAAATGACAGCAAGGAACTCTTTCTCAGTCACCGTGTAGTTTAATTCAGCAGGGGCCAAATTCTTACTGACATAGTAGACTGTGTAAGGTACTTTATCCTCCTACTGTCCTAGTACTACACCAAATTTTGTTTGGGAAGCATCCGTATGAATATGGAAAGGTAACGCCTAGTCTAGTCCTCTAAGAATCGGGGCACTGCAGACTAATTCTTTAATTCTTGTGAAGGCTATATCATAGTCATCTGACCACACAAATTTTGAGTCTTTTGTCAGTAATTGAAATAATGGGTGTGCTACTTTTGCAAAAAATTTCTATGAAACACCTATAATAGCTAGCATAGCCAATGAAACTATGTACCTATGTGTAGAATTACCTTTATCTTTGCTGGGTCCATCCTGATTCCTTCAGCTGAAAGCAAATGTCCCAGAACAATTCCTTTTTCCATCATCATGTGGCATTTTACTATACTCAGGGAAACACGCGCTTGTATACATCTTTCAAGAAAATTTTCTAAATTTTTCAGCCCCTCTATCAGATCAGAGAAGATTCCCAGAATTGCTCTCTGGAATGTTGCAGGGGCATTACAAAGGCCAAAAGGAAGGACCTGGTATGCGAATGTTCCCCAGGGGCATGTGAAAGTGGTCTTGTCCTAGTCCTCAGGAGCGATCTGGATTTGATTATATCCACTAAACCCATCCAGAAATGAGAAAAATTTATTGCCAGCCAATGTGTCTAAATCTTGATCGATAAATGGCAAGGAAAAATTATCCTTCTGCGTTGCCTTATTTAAATCTCGACAATACACGCAGATCCACCATTTACCATTCTTCTTAGGGACCATTACCAATGGTGAGACCCATTGGCTATTTGAGATAGGGTAGATAAAACCCACATCTAATAATTTCTGAAGCTCTTCTTTCACAATGTTTTTCAATGCAGGATTCATCCTTCTCTAAGGTTGTCTTATAGGACTACAATCTTCCTTGAAATATATATGATGGGTGCATAAGTTGGCAGGGATCCCCTTCATGTCTGAATAATCCCAGGCGAAAGCTTCCTTATGCTTCTGAAGAACATCTACTAGCTGCTTCTTCTGGGATTCTGACAGACCTGGATTAATATTCATAGTTTTCCCTGGTTCTATCTCCACTTGAACACTTTCATGAGGTGCATCAACATCTTCCTCTAATTCTTCCGCTGTTTCAATAACCTCCTGAGTTTTACAGTTTAGGATGGATCTTAAGACCCGCTAATTTGACTCTGAAACGGAACAAGGATCATTCATGAAGGAAGTAATCATGTTATCTTCTGATTCCATCTTCAACTGAAGGGCCTGCCCGATAGTAAGGACTGGTCTCACTTCTTCATCTTTGACCTCTACCATAGATAGAACCTTCTTTCCACTTGCTGACTTTTTAGGTGCATCTGGCTCTGCAGGTGGGTATAGTACCAAGTTCTTGGTATTGTGCCCATTAGAGATGACCATATTTCCTGAACAACACCCAATATAAGTGTCTGCAGTAGCCAGCCATGGCCTACGTAGAATCAAGGGATGACCACGCATTGAAGATTATGTATGCAATACTAGGAAATCTACAGGGTAATGCCATGAATCTACTGAAATTGTCACATCCTCCAACTTCCCTATAGGTTTGACTGTAGATCGATCTGCCAATTCCAACACTGAAGGTGTATGCTTCAAATTTTGAAGGCCTAATGTATGCATGGTTTCAGTGGTGATGACATTGATGGTAGTGCCTAGGTCTACCAACACATTTGGAATCTCTACCCCATTAATTTTTACTGTCAAAACCGGGTTCCCAGGATCTCCATATTTCACTGGTATTGATTTTCCCATCATGAAGTCCGATAATTTTCCCATAACATGTATAGTGAGGGGGTCCTTAGTTTTCTTCACAGGTTTCTTTGAACAATATTCCCTAAGAGTCTTTGCATAAATTGGCACATCCTTCATGGCTTGTAACAAGGGAATTTTAACAAATAAATTCTGAAATTCTCCTAATAAATAAAATTCAGCTTGTGGGCTTGGTTTACTCATAATCAATCTCTTTGGGTACGGTGGTTCAGATTGATGTTGTTTTACAAGAGGCACCTGGTTTTTAATAGTTTTTTTTTTGCTCTCTACTGGTCGGTTGTGCCTCTCTTTCTTCATTATCAAGTTGTTCAATGATAACTGGAGGGGGTTGGACATTGATTGTTTGACCTAATCGCAAATTCATTTCATACAGTTTTGCAGTAGAGATTCTATACGAAGGCAGGTTAAGAACATCAGCTTGATGAGCTCATTTATTATTGGGATTAGGATTAGGCTGCATTGGAAGCTGAGGATGGACAGGCTAATTACCATGAGGCACATTGGAGGGTAATTGGAGTTGCTGCTATGGCACCTATTGAGGAAACTGCCCTAAAGATGGTCCTTACCAAGTTGGAGCCCATGGTGAGCTCATACTGGCTTGAGGGTTCCATTGCTGCCACAGTGGGTACTGGTATTGCGACCACATAGGGGGACAAGGCATTGTTTGAGGATTCATGTTGTAGCTATTGAAATACTGAGATGGATCTGGTTACATACCTTGATTTCCCATCATTGGTCGAAGTTTCCACGACTTCCTGGTGCCCATAAGGTACAATTGCTCCATGTCCTTTGCTGCTCCTTGAAGCACCATTTAGGTCCGGCAAGGAAGGGCATGAGCTTGTTACATGATTCATCTCACAGATGTCATATTTTTCTATGGACTTTAATGGGCATTCCCTTTCCAAATGATTCTTCTTGCACTTTGGGAAAAATATTGCCATGGTCCTATCCAGTTCCAGCTGCTTCTGCTTTACTTGAAAAGTGTCCATTTGTGTTGACAGGGTACTGAGAATATCCGTCCTTAAGTTGTCTAGCAAATTCTAGATTTCTTCTTTCATAACACCCCTACCAGATCCTTTTACCGAACAAATCCATGATCTATTTCTTGCAAGCCCCATCGAGCACTGCATACACAAATCGCAAATGCCTTCAAAGGTTTCCTTGGAGATGTCTCCCTTTCCCACGATATTCAATAGTTCCATTGAGTCCTCTTGAAAGGATCGAAGGAGGATAACCTTCAAAATTTCCTTATCCAGATCAGAATGACCTGACCTCTGTAAGAGGTACTTAAACCTCTCCACACAATCTTCCAAACTTTCATATTCTTTTTGTGTGAACTTGAAAAGCTCATCCTTGATGTTTCGGGATTTGAAATAATCCTGGTACTTTTCCAGAAAAGCTGTTTGCATATCATTCCATGTGGAAATGGATTTTCCTCCAAGGCCCATAAACCATCGCAGAGTCATCCCTTTTAGTGTGGAAGGAAAAATCTTTAACTTCTGGGCATCTGTCGTGTAATCATACCCCCAGCACACTATGTCAAACTCAAATAGAAATGTGTTGGGATCCTCTGAAACAATCCCATGGAAGTTTGGTAAGGCTGCCAATGGGATAGGCTTTGTAGGCGTGCTAGCTCCCAAATTCCCAATGGGAAATTCGATAGTGGAGGTTGTGGGAGCCATAAATATCTTCCAATAATCACTGGGGATTTCAACAGGCTCTGTGGAGGATGGCCGGGGGCTCTTCACTACTGGGACGCGAGTTACTTTAGTGGCACTTCCCCAGTCTCTTGGCGATACCAATATCCCCTCGTTTCTTCTTCCTGTGTCCTGATGGTTCAATCCCTCGACTACAACTTCCTTTTCCTTACTAGAGCAGTCTGACTCCATAGATATTCTACTTGTGATTTCTTCCTTTGCTATTACTAGTACAAGATCCTCTTGGTCCGGTCTACTGCTAATTATCTCTTCCGCTGCTGGAGGACCCTGTTGTACCAAATCATCAAGGGACACTGTGGCCTGCACTGGTTGATCCACTGACTATCCCTCGGACTTCACTCTCCTAGCCCCTGGCCTTGCAACTACGTGAGAGGATGCTTTTGACTCCGCCTTTTCTATAATCTATTGAATATAAGTTTTTCTTCCCAGATCTGGTCTTCCCCTTTTAGGGGCTCTCACTTCGCCCCTCTTATTTGGTTCTTTGTTCGTACAAAAATTGTTATGATGGAAGGTCTGTGTATGAACCTACAATGCTCCAATCTTGGAGTAAGGTGTCAAAAGACCATTCCTTCCCCAAGATAAAAGAGTTCACAAAAAGAAAAGAAAAGAAAGACAACAGAACAAAGAGATAGGGCTTCAGGCCCAGAGCAGGGCGTTAAAGAACTCCTCCCTCCCTGGGACAAGAACCAAAACATCACAATCCACGGGAAGACCTAATACTCCCAGATCTGAAGTAGGGTGTCAAAATACTCCTCACTCTCCAAGGTAAAGCTAAGGGTTCCCCACAAGAAACACACGAAAGTTGAAAAGAAATAACTCCACTCAGGGCTTGGAGCAGGGCGTCAAAAGACTCCTCCCTCCCCAGGACAAGAAGATGGCCCTAAATACAAATCAGAAATAGAAATACACAAACCAAAATCAAAACCTACGCTCATGACCTGAAGCAGAGTGAGAAAGCTTGATCTCTCCCTAGGACGAGAGATTGACCCTCTGGTTGGTTCGAATCGTTGCTTGCACCTTGTTAGCCTCCCTGGCAATGGCGCCAAAATGTTGATGTCCAGGTAGGAATGATTTCTCCACCCTAATCCGACATTAATTTTATCAATCCAGGAGAATATCCTTTCAAGGCAACATACAAGGTATATGCAGGAACAAACACATAATCCGTTCAACCAAGGGTTTATAATTAAGATTCAAAACATTGCAGTGAGATGAATTAGTACTGAACTTCAAAACAATCTAACAGTAAATAACAACAACCATAACAAGAAACAATTCACACACATGCAGGCATAGCACCTGATCAGAAGAGCGGGCCTAACTCTCTGATCAGGGCTGCGTTAGTCATGAAAACACTTAGAACAGAAAAACCAGAAGTATTTTATTAATCTGTAAGATGTGGTTACAATATACTTTTGGGAACCCCCATTTACAGGAACAATATCCATTTTATACACAGCGTGAGAGAATAACAGATTTCCCTAGAATGTGGTAATCGCGCATTCAGAAATACGTAGTAGTTGGAACAACACAAACATCAGATGTCCAGGATAGAGCAAGGGACCAAGAATAGGCTCAGAGAATTATGACTATAGCTACGCGATCTCCCTATAGCTAACTGTTACCAAATCTATTGCAAAATCGCTGGAGCGAGGGTTTTTTTTCTCCAAACTGCAGTCAAGCACATATCTTAGTGCCGCAAATAGGTAAGACTTCATGACTTTAATTCATTAATTAAAATATTCGAATTGGAAAAGTTAGGGGTATTTACCTCATAAGTTTAGCATACCAAATGTAGGTAATTAAACAAAAAAGGATAAAAAAGGATGATAAAAATGGTCAGAAAGGTAGCCAGATTTGGTGCCCAACAATTTTCTTGCACACCATCAGAATTCACATCTTCAGGTGAATGACTGGATGCAGATGAAGATGTTCCATATTCTTCTCTTTCATCAACTAGTACCCCATCTGAGTCAACATGCATGTCCACCACTTGAGGTTTCAAAATTCTTCTAGATCTACGACTAGGTTCAACGGACTGCCATCTCAACACGTTTTCTTGTGGTAGCAACCTCTTAAGAATCTCTATCATCCTGGAGCAAAGAGTTCCCATCTTTGTTAAATTGCAGTCATAAACAAGTATGTCAACTTCCTCCAACTTTAAAAGGTATGTGTAGCGACAATGTGTACTTGTGCCCTTTCTTTTTCTCTTTCCACCAATTTTTTTATCAACTACCATCTCTGGCTTACACCATTGAATGGGTGTGTGTTTGTGGCATACCAATTTACTTCAACACCTGTAGCATCTTCATTTTCTTTAATCACCTTTATAACCTTGGCAACCCAGAATGGATAGCCATGTGGATCTTCATGTGCTAAGACTACAATCATGCAACCATCCTTAATATCATGTACTGAACCCCTGTAAAGGTCTTCCATGGATTCACGTTGTGTACGAGATCTTCTGGAACCAATATACATTTCTCTTTCCTCCACTTGTGTAGAATTAATAATGTTGTGTGATTGTTGTTGTTCAAGAATGTTTGTTTCCTCCTGTTCATTTGACACATTTTGTGGCCAAATAGATGGAGTCTTCAAACACATATCTTCATTTGTTGGTCTTGAAAGGATATCACTCTGATCATTGAAAAAGGACTCCCACCAAACTAAATCAGCAACATCAAAGTACTCATATGTATATCTTATGTTTTTTTTTTCTTCTTCGAGGCATTCAGAATAATCGATATCTCTCTTTTGCCTTCATGCATTATTAAATTCACCAACTGATTGGAATAACAATATAGTTGACAGAAATATTGGATGATATGGAATTAACTTCAAAAATTCCAAACCTAATGATGGCATAAGTATTTTCCCATCAATTTGTTTGATACAAAATTGATGTTGGAAGCTAATTTCATTACGTTGTTCAATGCGTTTCTCATCACCATGCGATCTGAGAATAAACCTTCGCATGTCAACATTTTCTTCTAACACATGAAAAATAGGCTCTGGTATATATGATTTCTTAATACATTCAATTAATGATGGAAAGCTCCCAACATTCTTCCTCCTCAATTTTACTGAAAAAGGACTAAAAATATGATCAATATGGTCGTGAGTGTGCCCAAAAAGAAGGAAACCAACCTTTACCTTATGAAAAATTATCAATTCTACAAGCATGTTTAGATATCCAAAAACAATCTGATTTTTGTTTTCATGACAAGCGTTATCTAATTATAGATACAAAATTTCAGGATATTACCACCCCAATGAGAAAGCACATCATGAATTATGGTTATTGTCATATTTCCATCATTATGAATATTTGGAGCTGTGAAGTAAACTTTTGGCAACATTTTCCCATTGAAGACCATACAACCGACCAAGTGAAACTAGATAAAATTTTCCTCCTACAAAGTTTTGGTTGTGCGAACAAAATGCAGTAGAAGTATTTTATTCTAGTCCATACCATCAATTATCAAACCCAAATATTTATTTGGATTATCATAACACTTATTTCGATGCTTGTACAACTTTTTCCGTTCACTTGTTTTTTGTTCGTGATGCTCTTGAAGGGCTTTAACAATGGAGTATACACATAGCATAAAATAAACTTATTAATAAATGTAATTTCATAGTTGATCACTATACAATTTAAAATAATAATGTTATGAATGCTTACCTCTTTATGCTCCTTGACATTTATCCCCTTTTTATTTTAGAGAACCACATGTACTACAAACCCCCATCCTTGTTTTCTTAGGAATATGAACATTGTTCAATTCTCTCCTCCATATCTGCACTAAATATTGATATCTAATAAAACGACCATTTCCTTCAACACCTTCTGCATATTCCTTATATAAGTTGTATATTTCTTGTCCTGAGAAATTATCTGGAATATGCATTGTATCTCTATTTGGAAAACACTCTCCATTTTTTGAAAAGATGTCTTGCAGCCATGACATTGTAGTGTTTGCTAGTGGCCCAAACTCTCGTTTATGATGAACTTATGAATAATATGTAGGATCATTTTCCAAATTATCTTGGACTCTTGATAGATGAAAATTTCCAATTGAATTAATAATTTTGAAAGTCTTTCTACAGAGAAATAAAGACCCAATATGAAATCATAACCTACTAGTGTAGATTGTATGCACCCCACTAAATTTGAATTTGCATGCTTTTATTCATTGACAAATAGTTCTTCCTTTTCTCCAAAGAAAATTTGAAATCCAAATGTTTCAAGCAATCCTTTTTACAATAGTCACTTGGAATGAGCTCACTGATAGAAATTATTCTCGTGAGATATACTACTCTACCCCTTGTATAACTAGAACATCTTGGATTGATATGAAAAGGTCTACTTTTACTCCTAGAAACAATATTTGCTGGAAAAATCTCTACCATTTCATCATTATCTTAAAAAGCATTTCCATGATCATTAGGAGGAATACTATTCTTACTATGATCATTTTCAATATAGTTAGGAAATTCACCACCTACATTGTTTGAAAAATATTCATTACCATCTTCGGCGGCATGAAAATTTTCAGTACCATCATCTGTGGTTTTGAAATATTGAATTGGAGGATATTCTTCACCATCTTTATCTTTCCCTTCATCAATGTTTCTCTCATAGTACATAGGATTAGGGTTATGTGGAAATTACGACTCTCGATTAATTGGAAATTCTTCATCCTGACCTTCGCCATTTCTACTCCCACAGTCCATATGATTAGGAATAAGTGGAAATCGAGACTCTTGATTTATTGGAAATTATTCATCCTTCCCTTCATCACTGCTACTCTCAAAGTCCATAGGGTTAGGAGTAAGTGTAAACCGTGACTCTTTATTTACTGAAATTTTTCCATCTTGCCATTCATCACTATTTCTCTCATAATTCTTAGGATTAGGATTAAGTGGCAAATGTGACTCTCTATCCACTGAAACTTTTTCATCCTGCCATTCATCACTATTTCTTTCATAGTCCTTAGGATTAGGACTAAGTGGAAAATGTGACACTCTATCCACTGAAATTTTTTCATCATGCCATTCATCACTATTTCTCTCATAGTCTTTAGGAATAGGTCTAAGTGGAAAATGTGACTCTCTATCCACTGAAAATTTTTCATCCGACCATTCATCAATATTTCTCTCATAGTCCTTAGGATTAGGACTAAGTGGAAAATGTGACTCTCTATTCACTGAATATTTTACATCCTGACATTCATCACTATTGCTCTCAAAGTCCTTAGGATTAGGACTAAGTGAAAATTGTGAGTCTCTATTTTTTGGAAATTATTCATCTTGACATTCATCATTGTTGCTCTCATAGTCCATATGACTAGGAATAAGTGGACAATTAGACTCTCTATTCATTTTAAAATCTTTATCTTTCATTTTTTCGCTACTTCTCTTGTTATATCCATCAATGTGAATAGAGTTGTTATGTGACGAAGATGTTGATGCTTCATAAAATGAAACTTCAATATCAAAGGAATCCATAACATTCAAACAAGAGATGTTGAATGATGCAAAGGATCTCTCTCCTAATGATAATATATAGCTGAAACAATGAAATTTTCCCTCCGAAAATTTTCACCGAATTTTTTTGCTTGAAGTATGTACGTCCAAGTTTTATTTCTACGATTTATTTGAAAATTAGTTACTAAAATATTTTCTTAATATGGACCCTAATTTTGAATTAAATTCCCTACACATTTTTCTTCTAATAATGTTTTTCAAACTAAAATATTTTTAATTAAATTATATAACATTTACTTCATTATAGATTTTATTTTTTTAATATTTATCATAGTTTGTATCCCACATTTACCCCGTCGAAAAGAAATTATGTTATTTCTTCTTTATAAGAAATTTCATTTTCATTATCCCACTCATCACATCAAGATTTCTCAAGGTTTGTTTAAAATCTTGGAACGATTTTCTAGAGCAGCAACATTGTCAACGGGAGATTCTCGATTTTGAAATGTTAGTTTTCCTTCTATTTGGATATTTGTGACATTTCATTCAGAAACACAATTGGGGTTGTTATTATCAAGCTTCAAGGGAAAATAAAAGTCAAGGATGCAGCTTACATAGTAAGACGTTGAAATTGTATGTTTGATTAATGTTAAAAAAATCATTTATGTACAAGTTAATTGAAATTTTACTATTTCATGTTACAGGAAAAAGCCAAATCTTATTTGTCGCGGAAATCATCCAATTATAAGTGATTGTGTGTTCATTCATGTTGAAATTTGGACAAAGGATGATAGCTATAAGCCTATTCTTTTCAATCAAGTAGATGGAAAGATTCATAGCCCAAGTACTAGTCCATGATGTTGTAAAAAAACTAACATATGAAGATAAAGAAGCAAAAGGAGAGATAGTTAACATATACCACAGTCATTGATTAACTATATTTTAGATTTATGTTCAAATGAAGGAGATTGGGTTTTGGATTTATTTTCAGGCTCAGGTAAGTTTTATTATATAAAAAATAAATTTCACTATTTTTAATTTTTTAATTTTTTGTGTTTATACTAATTTACACTAGCATGTTGCTTACAAAAAGGAAGAAATTACATTTCCATTGCAAAAGTCCCAGTACAATGAAAATTTATTCAACAAAGAATTAATGCTATTTAATTTCTTCTAAATGCAATGCAATAATTTGGTTTGAGAAAAAGATATTTTAATGAATCCTGTGTGGCAAAAAAGCAAAGGAACCTCAACCACCATTAGATGGAATGATTGGAAAGGCATACTTTGGGACATTTGCAGACATCAAAGATCCATCAGAAGAGGAAAATGATGAAACTGAAGCCAATAATGAAAATATTGTGGAAGAGGACAAAAATGAAACTCTTGAAGATGAAGAGTTTGGGTTATGTGATATTATTGATTAAGTTTTAGTTAAGCTTCCAAATGAAGCTCATTTTTTGTAACTACTTATTAAAAATTAATTGTAATATTTTGACTATGGCATTTTAACTACATCACTGTCATCATACAACCATCATATCATATATATAGAGTTACTTACAACATCCTTGTATTTCATAAAGATCACTATTATCATGTAAGAACAAGTTCACTGAAACTAGAAAAACCCTAATTGGATGGGAGTAGTAGGGTTGACTTCACCATTTAATATTGTATTCTTAGGTTATGATATGTAAGTAATAATTATTGTTTACATTATGTCACTAAGTCACTATTTACCTCACGATTTCATAAAATATTGACATATAAACCACTGGCTAATTTTGCATATAGATCATTGTTATGGTGATAAAATACAAGCAATAAAATTATACTAGCCATTGGGAACCGAGATGCAACAAAGTTAAATTAAATCATGACTATAAGATATGTATGTGAGTATTGTAGGATGTGAACCACAAAAGGAAAGTGATCATATTAGTGTGCACAACATCTCATACAAATATCGAACCAATTACAAACCATGGAAAAATGAACAAACCATACAGTAATGTTGAACTATTTGAGCTATAGGAGACTAGACCTGATTCCCTGTAGAGATGATGAGATACCAATATGAAAATAATTGTGAAAATAGTGTACCACAGTAAATATAAATTCAAGTTCTGAAAAACAAATAATGAGCTACAGGTGTCAAGTGTAAACCACTAGAAGCAAGACACAGTAAAGAAAACCATGATAATTTTCAAGCTAATTTTGAGTCTCGATGTCACTGATACATTGAGCTCGTAAAAATATGATGCTAAGAATATAATGCGAGCCATACAAAAAACGTCATTATAAATTGAGTATAGAAAATCATAACCGAGCCATAGGAATCTCAACAAAATGCTGCAAGAAAATATCTCCAAATGATAATCATACACATAATCACATATCTTTGTTATGGTTATGAGCATGTAGTATATATCTACCTTTGATTAGGATTCTAATTTATATAATTTCATATAATCGAATAGGTGAATTCATGGATCTAAAACAACTTGAAAGATGGATGGAAACCATAATTTTAATTTTTAGTCAATTTAAATATATTTTCCCCAAATTGATTTACCAAGTGATATGAAAAATTTATATTTAATAATTTCTTGCCCAATTTAAATATTGCACATATTAATAATTGAGTTCTTCCTTTTTATCCAATTATAAGTTCTTTAGGGCATCACCAACAGTAGAGCATGCAACCAATAGAATAATGAAGGAAAAGGAAGAAATGACAGAGTGCCAACATCTTGAGGAGAAACTAAGGTTAGAAAATCAAGAGATTTCTATGATGAGAAAGAGGGCCAGAAAGCATAACATTGAAAAAACAGAGTTTAAAAGAGTGAAGGTACTTTGGGAAGGTCAAACTGGTTCTAGGTCTGATATTCCAAGCAGTGCATAACAATTTTTTACATTGACAGTTCCAGCCATCAAGGAAGAAAAAATTGTCAGAGTGATCAAGACTCACTTGAGAGCCAGTGATAGAAGAATTAGAGACCAAGTGGAGGATTTGGAGCTACAGCTAAAACTGACTCAGGATGAACTAAAAAAACAAAGGTGCAGAATGACAAATTATTAAAAATTCAAAGGCTAAATCAAAGGGAAAATGAAGAATAAATCTCATGACATTTGAGTTTTTAGTTCATATGACTACTTGTTTTGATTAAACCAGTGGTATTATGAAGTTTTGGTACATTTTTGGTTTGAATTTTGAAGAAATCTGGACAAAAGTACTCACTCAGAAATTTCGTAGTGTAAACAGTGCAAAAAGGGTGAAAAGCACTATGAAACTGCTAGAGCAGCTTTTTTCACCCTATCCCATAAATGTTTCGATGGCACATGTGTGTATTATGACCTGAAATTGCTAGGGAAGTTTTTTGAAGTGAATATGACGATAACCCTGGAGGAAACCAAAATTTTGAAGCCAAATGGGTTAAAAGTCTGCGCTATGAAACTGTGTTGTTTTCGTAGCGCAAGTATGTTTCTGCTATTTTGGATAGTTTTATGGTGTTTTTGTACAGTTGGCACTTAAGGATGATTTTGGGCATATGTTATTTCAGTTCTTGACAGCAAATAACCTTAAAGTGAGGGGTTCATAGTGGTCAGAGTGTCTCAAGAACACAAAGAATCCTAAGCCTAGAAAATAGGGGACAATTTCCTAGTTTTCAGGAGATCAGCATTAAAGTCATAAAGTGTTGGAGCTTATCATCTGGATTCAACCTTATGGGAATACAGCTGGAAAATGATGTAATCTAGTTTAGATAAGGTTTTTATAAGTAGAGTTAAGGAGTTTGAGTCATATTCGTAATAGGACTGTTCAATAGGTTTGTAGCTATCATTTAGCAATAAATACCATGTCACATGGTTAGGCAAGGTGTCAAAAAGTAGGAATTCAATGTATCTAGCTCAGGATAAGGTTATCTTATGTTGTAAATGATCTATAAAGATGAAGAAGTCGAAATGCTAAGGGTTGGACATTTTTTGCAAAAGACTGTGTTTATTGTAAGTGACTGGTTTTCAGCTTAATACAGAGTTTTCTACTTAGTCAACTCAAGATTCATAAATAATTCTAGTGTGTTCTTGTTATAATGGCATATTTTTACTATCCTATTGCGGTGGTGTTTGCTTATGTTACTCAGAATTCATCATAAATTCTCTGACTTCCTTCATAGACAAACTGACTATGTGTTTTACAGTTCCAAAGGTGTTTCTCAGGACTAGAAATCTGATATGCCTTGACTTTCATGCTGAGTAGATTTTTTTGTTTTATTAAAGCTATTTTGAATCCATAAGCCCAATGTGCACTTGCTAATGTGATTTATAACCAATTTCTATCATTTATCTGCTTATTACCCCACATAGAGTTAACCATCTATATTTCTATTAAAAATCATTAACCCTTGAGAGAGCCCTCTCAGGTTGAGGAGGCTAAGCCTCAATCAAAAGATTGGTTTGAAACAGTTACATAAGATTGATTTGATTCGCAGCCTATCAGGTATGATTTTGTGATAACAGGTTAGAAAAACAAAAAAATATTATAAAAAACGGGGGCGGACCAAGCCCGCTAGACTTGCCCTATTAGGGCCCTATATTACTGGTGTAGTCCCTTATTGTTGTTAGTGTAGACCCCTTATTGTTATTTTTGCACCCCTGTAGTCCCCATATTGTTATTATTGAGCCCTTACATTATTATTGTTAGGTAAACTAGGATTATATTGTGACCACATGGACTCCTATATATAAAAAAGAGGTTTTGTCATTTGTTTCATCCAAGAATTGTTCATTTATTGTAATATTCCCAATTAGTCCTAAGCTAATGGGAATATTCATTTTTTATTTTATTTTTTTGTTTCATGAATAAAAGTGTAAAGGAGGTTCATAAAACTCCTAAACAGTAAATAAATCAATGCCAAATGTGAAAAAGGCTAAATCTTGGCTATGTAAGCAATCACGCTTAGGTGTGAAAGGGGCTAAATGTTTTGACTGGGTCAACCATGACCAAATATACAACGTTGTCTTGGAGGAGTGGCCATCAATGAGGCACAACGTAGTTTTAGATGGAGATGGCTTGTGTGAAAGAAGCTATTTCATTGAAGGTGGTTTAGGGTTTACAATATCTTAATCTATGTAAGGAAGGGGATGGCAGCATGAAAAGGTTGTTAATGATATTGTATTTTATGATTGTATTGTCTGTTTAGAAATACAACTTTCTTTGGCTATTTAGCCTAGATTTCAAATTTTGTTTAGCATTGGGTGTTCCAGATCTGGAATCCCACCTCTTCCTATTTAGTAGCTATTGGGAGAGCCCTATATTGCATAGTCCACTATCTTTCTTGATGTCAAGCTTCTTCTTCCAACTACAACGTAGATCCTGTTGAGGGTTTGGTTGTCTATGAAAGCTGCAACAAGTGGAGGCTAGATCTACTTAGATCTAGACCATCCTAGTGCTCCTTTTCAGTGGGGAAGTCTTCTATCCCATTGGAAAAAGAGTATTGGATCATTGGAGCATCAATTTCAGATCTTGGCATGTGGCCAAACATTATCTAAACCCTAAAACGTAGTTTTACTTCTAGATCTGCGTTTTCTGTAGGTGCTATTGCAGGGTCTTTTGGCACAACTTTTTGGAGGAGTGATTTTCATGTGTTGGGGATCTTCCCTTCACCTTTGAGATCCATTGAAGAGGATCATTATATTGTATATATCAGATCAGATATGAATACTCCTGAATATTCTGTAGATTTAGATGTTAGATCTACTCCTTGTACATGATCTTTTGCTGAAAACCCTAAGGGGAATTTGAAGAAGAGTCTATCTAGTGTATGGATCTGTTACAGATTTGAATTTTCATGCATTGATTTGCTATAGATCTGAAGTGTAATCAACAACTGTTGTAGCTCAATAAAATAATGCTGTCAAGCCTTTTTCAGTTTATATATGTGATTGCAGCACCTCTTTTTGAGGATTTTCTTCCATTGGAGACTTCTATTTCTTGTTGTACATCTTATGGGCCATCTTATGCATATCTTTTGCTGTTATAAATGTAAATGAAGACTCTCCATATTTTCCTCCTGCTATGCTTTAGATGAACTGTGTTATTTTCCTACATAACTGTCTTGTATTACTGAATTCCCTGGGAATATTACAGTGGTATCAGAGCATCATCTTGGCACAGCCTGTGCATTCTAAGAAGCCAATATGTCTTTTGAAGAATAAGAACCTCTTACTGATAGAGATAAGAGGTATCTAAAGATAAGACAGACGAATAAGTTTGATTACACCAATGACAATGAAGACAAGGGTAAAGCCCCTGAATCTGGAAGTGAATTAGAAGAAAATGATTTTCCTAAGATCCTTTTGAGAGCCATGCAATATCTTGCTAGAGAGATCAAAGAGATGAGATTGGACAGAATCAAATAATCTCATAAGATATTTCATCTTGGAGAAAGCTCTGGCATGTCTCACCATTGGATTGATCAACCAGTGCATCAGCCACAAGTTTCCTAACTCTCTACCATGCATACCTTTTTGGATGTGGCAAATGAAGGGTTTCAAGAGCAAGAATCCCTTGAAGACTATTTTGAAGAATATGAGTCTCAAAATCAGAGATTCAAAGATCACTTGAGTTTTTAGGAGTTTTGTCACCTCATGGACAAAAGAAGACTAGGGCATCATCATAGAGGTGATGGATTCATTTAGAATCATGATCAACATCACTCTTTGGGCAGATTATTTTTACCCAACTTTGATGGGTCATCCAAGTGTTCTGCCAAATCATGGGTAGAAAAAATTGACATCTACTTTCAGTTGAACAAGGTCCCAGAGATGGAGGCTATCAAGATTGCAGCGCTACACTTTGAAGGGGATGCACACAATTGGTGGTTCCATGGCTTGTCTACATTGGGTCATTCCAATGTGACTACTTATTCAAAGTTCAATAGAAGGCTGGTGGAAAGATTTGATAGAATAGATCCAGAGGGACCATTCATGAGCCTTGCAAAGTTGAAACAATCAGGTAATACAGAGTCTTACATTTCTGAATTTTTAAGATTATCTATTATGGCTCCTGATTTGTCTACAGTAAGAAGGGTGTACATGTTCATTGATGGTTTAGATGAACCTCTTCATGGGTTGGTTAATTATACCAAGCCCACTACCCTGCATGATGCTATTAAAAGGGATAGAGAACTTCAAGATGCCTTGCCAAAAGCAAAGGCAAGATTTCATCATAAGCCCTCTTTTCCTTCAAAGGGAAAGGAAGATAAAGTTTCTCCTTCCAAGGAGAGCTCATACAAGAAGCCTCTTGATGAAGAAGTCCGGAGATATCTAAGAAAAACGAAGCTATGCTTCACTTGCCAAGAATCATGGGCACCTGGACATAGATGTGTTGCTGGAAAATCACATTACATAGAGGTCTTCTCAGATGTTGAGGAGGAAGAAGAAGATGAACCAAGAAGAGGTCACAATGCTGACACTGCAGGAGGAGAGACAACACCACCAGGAGATGGGGATGTGTTGAAGCCTCAAAAATCGCTGCTTCAAACATTGGGGGGATAACCACCCGATCAAGACCTTAAGATAGCTCCTTTTCCGTTTGGCATGGTGGCTCCGACTAGATTTATAGGACCATTTTCCTAATAACTAAATGGGTTGGTAATAGAATGATTGGATGAGTGGAAAATGGGACTAAAATGACTAAAATAATCTATTCTAATTTAATCTATAATTGATAAATAATTCTAAAACTTAACCCGAGTATCAAATATGAATATAACTTTAAGATTGTTTCAATTAAATCAATAACCATGAAAATGTATTATTATTTAACTGAAATATGCAGCAGCAAATAATGATAACTCTATTTAAGAAATTAAACAGAGCTATAATAACACATTATATTCATCATTTAATATATCATTTATATATGCTATGAAAGATGAAATACTTCTATACACTCAGAAATGATATGTATAAAGAAATATTGTAAAATGAGTACATATAAATGATAGAAATTTTTAAAGAGAATATTTCATAACATAATAAAATTAGCAGTGAATAGATAGAAATACCATATCCATCTTGATACTTTTCCGGATGAAATTCAATATCCAAATCCAACACTTCAATGTAAAACAGGCTCCAAGATACAGAAATGCAATTCTTAAAGACAATTTTCCATAAAACCACCAGATGTGATCCTTTATAAAAATATAAGAGTCATAGAAGTACAAAAATGTAACATCCAAGTCAAAATATTACAAATTCAGGACCCCTTTCTAAATGCATGAAAGGGGTTTAAATCGGAAATTTAAAATAAAACAAAATAACTAAAACTACTGCTACAATCCATCATTGGAAATCTTAAAACAACATTGCGATATTGAGGTAGAACCGATTCATTGATTATCTCCCGCGTTTAATGTGCCCAGACGGCAGATTTTGAGCATATCTTTAATTTCCGCTGGATGACTCATTTTTGAATGCAACTGCCCAGTATGCGTAGCATCAGAGAACTCAGGAATGATACAATTAATAGCACTTGAAAGAAATTTGATGGCCATTTGTTGACTATATGGCTTGATTAGATAAGTCCACATAATATCCCATGAAATTCCTTGAAGTTTGCCAATCTATTGATTCTGATTGATTATCTCTTCCTTCCACCTGGAATCAACCTCTTTTACTTTTGGTAACTTGCCTGGAGTACAATCTGAGATCAAATTAGTGGCATACAAGCTGTCATTAACCAACTGTGTTATATTGTTCATTATACCTTTAGCTCTTGATATGGCTCTTTCTGTTTTCATCAGTTTTTGTTCCCATTCTACAAATAAAATTTCTTTGTGTATTTCCTCAATTCTGGGAAGATTACCTTTTCTGCCTTGCTCTATGTCCTGCCATGAAAGGAATTCAAAAAATTTTCATCAACATCATCAATTTCTTTCCTAAGAGTGACTGATTCATCTATCAAGGATGATGTTATTTCGCACAAGGGATCAACTTGTGCTAAATTTAGACCAAATTCGTTTAACTATTGAGATAGCAGTTTGTTTGTTTCTAGAGCTTCAGTTTTGAATTGATCCAATTTAGGGTAATCCTTGAACTTATCCAATGCTGATTGGAATATTTTATCTTGTTCAATCCTTATATTTTTCTCATTTTGTAGAAGATTTTGTAACTTTTCTACCTCTTGACTCAACTATTGATGTTTGTTCAAGGCTTGTTCATCAATCTTCTTCTTCTCAATGCTAAGCTGCTCTTCTAGTTGTTTAGATCTGAGCTCTTTATCTTGCAATTGTTTTTCTAACTGAACAAGCTTTTGCTGATTTTCTGTGGCATGTTCTTCCAGCATAGCTATCTATAAGTCTTTTTGTTTCATCAACTAGGAGACTTCAGAAGATTTATCTTTAGCTGCAGCACTATAGGCACCTACATATGAAGATAATTTGGTGAGATCCTTAGAAGGATTCACCTCAGCATCTTTATAAACAATATTCATGAATTCCACTTGTGATGTTGAAAGTGGGTCCTGGTCAGTTCTTCTCCTCTTCCTCTGCTTTCTAAAAACAACCCTATGCTTGGGACTATAAAATACATCCAGAGGAGGAATTTCTTCTACTTTCAAAATAATTTCACCTGTGGGATGTTCAGGAATAACTTCCATATATTGATCTTCCAGAACATTAACTTGGGGATTATTCTGTTGTCCTATTTGCTAAGAAAATTGCTCATATTGGCTCAGCAAATGGGAAGAAACTATAAGTTCAGCAGATTCCACTACTTTTTCAGCAGCTTCTTCTCTTCCAAGTTGAGTATCTGGATAATTGCTCATATCTCCTTTTATTTCTTGTACAATAGCCTTACTGCCTGTATCTCCTTTTTCACTATGCACATTGATCTCAGTACATGTGCTTTCCTTTCCTGTCTGAGCTGAAGATTGTTGATCAACATGTACATTGGGTTTATCACTAGTGTTCTCTTTCTCCACAACAGGCTTAGTTCCTGTGACTTCTTTCTGTATCTGTTCATTGACCCTGCTGGTAGATGTTTCTTTAGCTGCTTTGTCAGATGTATCCTCCTTTTCCTTTTGCTGTGTTTCAGATTCTTACACAAGAATTCTTAATTGATCTAAAGGATCTTTGAGAAGTCTCTGGCTTCTAAATAACATTAATTTATTCATCTGTTCAGTCTGAAATTTAGACTTGGCTAATTCATAAACTTGGGACATATTATCAGCAGAAACAAACAAATCATCAAACTCATCTGGTTCATGCTCAAACCGAGCGATTGAAACTGAAGTGGTGAAATCAAAAGCCACCTTCTTTGTGTCATATTGCATTCCCGGGACTGTAGAAATTTAAGATCTCTTATCTTGATAACCTCCTTCTCAACATGTGTAAAATTGTTAAGAGTATAATCTCCACAATGGAAGGGAAAAGAAGGCCACATCAACTTTTTATTATTCTTCAAAGACCTGGACATGCCTTCTACTGTTAACTGATAGGAAATATCTTGTCCTAATAGTTTATCAGGAACATATAGAGGCAAAATATGGGGTTCTACAATGCTCGTGAAGACTCTGATATAAGTAAATTTTTCTTCCCCGAACCAGTCCCCAATCAAGGATATATCAATTTTGGCTTTTTCAGAAAGCCTGGGAGGGAATCAGTTAAAAATGTTTTGATAAAAAGGGATGAGGAAACCATGAAAAATCCTATAAACATGATTTTTAAAATGAAATTTCCACAAGAATTTATGATATATATGAATAGGAGCAGGATCTTTGGGGGTCCATTTCCATCCTAACATGGTAAATTCAGAATTAAAACATAGGGTATCTAAAATATAGGCACAAAAGTAGAATGGGGTTGTGTTTCCTGTGTCCTTTTCCTTTCTATATTTGAGAATCCTATTGGCTATCTTATCTGAAATAATGACAACCCAATCCATGATTTCGGAATTTATAGCAAAATGAATTAAAGGCACCATTTGTATCGAAAAGCTAGTTGAATTATCATTCCTGAACAGTCGACACATCATTGCGCCGGAATAACAGTATGGAGGCGAAAGAGATTCCACAGAGTACATACCCGATGCCTCAGTTTTGTGTTTCTCTGGAGCTCTTCTCCACTCTCTGATTGGCTCCGATTGATTTTCATTATTTGCAACAAAGTCCTTGATGAAGGATTTGTTGTAGATTTTCTGTGGGTCCGGAAGGTGGTACATTGTTTTAATTTCCTCTCCTTTAAATTACCCAAATGTTGTCCCAGCAGCCGAAATAAACATCCTGTCTCTGATAGTCACATTGTCAATTACCCATCGAATTACATCATAGTAAGGAAAAATGTTTGTTCGAGCTACAATTCGGTGCAGGAATGAATTCGCAAGTGCTTGAAGAGAAGTTTCTGAATTAGACTCTGAGTCATTTTTGTCAGGAACAGATGCCTTCGCCTCAGTGACCTTAGGATTTTCCTTTTCAATGAGGTTATATACCTCTTCCCAAGAGAGTTTTCCAAGACCTTGGCACGAAGTGTCTGTAACCAGCTTAATTCTGGCTGGTTTCTCTTTAGGTACCATGGTGAAAATAGCGGTCTTCGCAGCGACAGTGGTCTTTTCTTTCCTTGATCTCTTAGACATTTCGTTGTTTGGTATCGTTTCTCTTGCTCGGCGAATGAAAGGATTGGAAGTTTTGTTGTTCTGCAGTGAAGAAAAAGCTTTCAGAGGTGGTAAAAAGAGAATAAAGAGAACAACTATATGAAAGATCTATTCATTGATTTTTCATTTATAACTCCGTATTTTAAACTTAAATGCTCTCTTAAGAAGTCACACTCAACGTATTTGAAATAGAATCAATAACCATCATTATTTTGATTTTCTATTAATAATAAGGGTACAATTGAATATCGGTGGCTTTTGAAATGAAAAAATAAAACTTTCCCTTTGAATCATGTGATTGCGATGAATAAATAATATATGCGCAATGTAAAATATAAAGATTAAGTGTTAATCGCATCAGAGATTTTCAACAGGGACGACAAATAAGATTTCATAATTTCCGCCGATTTCTGATTGCGATGATGGTGTATCGCATCGGCTCTTTTCAAAACAAATGAATTGCAAATGATAATTTCCGATTTGCGATTTGCGATGGGGTCCATCGCATCGGAGTTTATGAAACAAGCACATATTATATTTCTTTTCTTAAATGCGATTGTGATTAATCACATTGCATCAGAGATTTTCAGAGCAAATGTGACAGTTTAACACTTCTACGAATTGTGATTGCGATTGGTTCAATCGCATCAGAGTTTTTATAAAACAAATATACAACTTAAAAATATCTGCAATTTGCGTTTGGGATTACTTTATCACATCGGACTTTGTTCCATTTGAATACTTTTTAATAATTATGTTAATGTGATAAAGTCTTTATGTTTCATCGGATCGGAAATTTTCTCAATGTTGCATTTGTATATAAACACTTGCTATGCAATATATTCCCTTTTAACAATAAACCTTTTATTTTTATTCAAAATGATAAGATTTCCTCTAAGTATTTTATTCCTATCTAAAAATAAAGAAAGGGGACCTATTTCTAAATGAAGTTTAAAAAATTTGAAATGGGGAGGGTTTTTGTACCATACAACAATTGGTGATTCACTGGAAGAAATAGTTATCTTTGAAAAATAAAATGAATACTATATTTCTAGTAATTAAAATTTTTTGAAGATAATGAAAACTATCTTAGAGAAATTTTAAATAAAATCTAACTCTGAAAAAGAATAAAAAATCACTTACAATTTCTTTCTAATTGTTGAGAATGCAGCAAGATGATGGAGCCTAGTGAAATGAAGTCGCCTTCACTAAGTGGGCCCGCAGGAAAATTCTGGCGCAAAGTCTATTTTTAGACTATGTCTATTTTTAGACATACGGAGCATAATTTGGGAATTCTACTTGGAGATTATTGAAGTATGCGACATGTCGGTAAAAATAGATGTGACCCTATTTTTTAGGACCCAGACTATTTTTAGACTGATCTCCTAAAAATATGGAAGTCAAATATTATTTACCCTTAATAATATTTTGACTATAAACAGCAGTTTACTCTCTTGGCGCACTTCAGTTTGAGTCATGGAGGTGGCTCATGCAACCGACACAAGGAATCACGTGGTTCCTAGGGTTTGATGGCATCTTGCATGGTTGGTTTCAGTTAGACTTCAGTGGCAGAAGTTTTGGAGGAGTTAACGGGACAAGTAGTGGAGTTATGTTCTGTTTGTTTTAGTTGAACTAGTTGGGATTAGTTAAACTAACTAATCAATTAGATATGAGTGGAGTAAATTAAATAATATTTAATTTACTAAATATTAACTCATTAGTCAACTCAAGAACACTTCGGTTCACTACAGTGCATGATCAGTTCAGTGGAGACCAGTGGAAGAGGTAGATGAAAGGGTGAGTAAAGCTATCAGTTGGTAGATTGGTTTTGCATGAGATTTGCATTACACTTGGAGGAATTGTCCATGAAAATTGCGCAGTCAAGGCAAGGGGATTCAAACCTTGAACCTCTTCATATATAGGCCATGATTGCGCAATAGAGGCAAGGCAGTTAGTGGTGTGTTTTGAACCCGAGACTTGTTCAAAACCAAGCTAGATTGTGAGTAACTTCATGAGAGAGTACTGAGTACTTGTGAGGAGTATTGTACTTTATTGGTTACTTGATTTCTCCATTATAATATACAAAATAGCTGCGGGGTTTTCAGCTATAGGCTTTCCCCATACATTCTGAGTTAATGTGTGATTGATTTGATGTGAGATTGCTTCTGTTATTTCCGCATGTGACAATTAATTGTAGAAGAAGGTTATGTGTTATGTATGCAATTCGAAATTGATATGTGACCGGGTTAATCTTCATTGAATAAGTGATTTATTCAGCTAATTTCTACATGGTATCGGAGCAAGATTAATTGTCGAAGTCTATTACGGTGATTGCAAACTTATTTCCTCGGACAGAGTCTGCATGCGGGCCAGGTAGCCTCCGGAATATTCATCCTTCTTTGTAAGGTGAAAGATCCGGTGAATGCCCTTTGCAGTCAATATCTGATTTGGAAATAATTTGTTTTCAAGTATAGATCGGAAGCGATAGAGCTTGGAGTTTGGAATTCGAATTTTGCAGAAGGTTGATTTTCTTGGTGCCGGTGTTGAAAGATGTCTTCTTTCAATGGATTGCGACTCGAATATGCTCTTGAAGGCAGTTCGAACTATGTTGCATGGAAGGATCGAATGGAAGCAGTGTTAGAAGATAATGGTCTGAAGGAGTTCGTGGATGCGGATGTCCCAAAGCCCACTGATGCAGCTTTGGTCGATGCATGGCAAAAGAAGATCGCGAAATGTCGAAGGATCCTGTTGGAGGGCGTCAAGGATCATATTGTATCCAGCCTGCATGGTAAGGCTACTCCATATTTAATGTGGAAAGCTTTGACGGATCTATTCCAGAGTAAGAGTGACCAAAGGAAGCTGGCGCTCAAAGATAAGCTCATGAACATCAAGATGGAGAAGGGCGACAGTATCGCCAAATACCTCACGAAGTTCACTCAATGCAGAGATGAACTGGGAAGTGTGGGGGTTACTGTCGATGAAGAGGACATGGTCGACTTGGCTCTCCTTGGTCTTCCGAAGGCTTGGCACTCATATCAAGATAGTGTCAATGGTCGGGAGAAGCTGCCGGGATGGGAGCGCCTTTGGGCGGATCTCATGCAGGAGGAGATAAGGAGGACTACTCGAGATGGATCTTCATCAAAGGGAGCCGATGAAGAAAACTGCGCTTTGGTGTCCAAAGCTAAGAAAGGGAAGGGTAAGAAAACCTCTCATTCTGGAGCTAAGGGCAAGAAGCAGGATATGGCGAAAGTGAAATGTTTTCACTGCCATGATCACGGACATTATGCTACCAATTGTCCGAAGAAGAAGAAGAACAAGCAAGCGGGAAGATCTGCAGATGGAGAAGCTTTGGCTTCACAGTTCGAGCTTGACTTTTCACTGATTGCATGCTTGGTTTCAAGTGTGATGGGATCGGTGTGGTTCTTGGACAGCGGTGCGTCATTTCATATGACGGGAGATCTGGATTTGTTCTCAGATCTGGAGGACAAAGATTTGGGTGTGCACATCGAGATGGGCGATGATGGTAGATACAGTGCGACTGGTATCGGTACCATATCCTTTCAGAGGGAGTCTGGTAAACCCTTTGTCTTAAAGGATGTCATGCATGTACCTGGATTGAAGAAGAACCTGATTTCCGTAGCGATGTTGGAGGATAAGGGTTATGATGTGGTCTTCAGCGAAGGAAAAGCTTTCCTGCGCAGTAAGACTACTGGGGAGACCCGGAAGATAGGGGTTCGAACTCAGAACCTTTATCAGTTGCAGGTAGATGACTGCGCAGCTATGGCATGCAAGGCTGGAGATGTGGTGAGTCGGGATGATGAGGGCGAACTATGGCACAGGAGATTGGGCCATCTTCACCATGGATCTTTGAAGATTCTGCAGCAGATTTCTACTGGACTTCCTAAGGGCACCCTTGCGCAGTCAGATCAGTGCAAGGGGTGTACTTTAGGGAAGTATGTGAAAGCCACCTTTCACGAGAAGGATAGTCGCGCCACGACGATCCATGAGAGAGTTCACACAGACGTGTGTGGTCCTTTCTCAGTTGCTTCGACAGCAAAGCACAGGTATTATGTGATCTTTGTTGATGATTTCTCTCGAAAGTGCTGGATCTTCTTCATGCAGAAGAAGAGGGATACATTCGCGAAGTTCTGTGAGTTTAAAGCACTGGTCGAGAAGGAGTCGGGGAAGAAGGTGATTGCTCTAAGGAGTGATAACGGTGGTGAATTCATCTCGGCTGAATTCAAGGAGTTCTCCAGCGCAGAAGGGATTCGGAGAGAGCTCATCGCACCCCATAACCCACAGCAGAACGGGGTGGCTGAGCGGAAGAACAGAACGATCGTGGGTGCTGCACGGCGATGTTGCATGATCAGGGCCTACCCCTTCACTTGTGGGCTGAGGCATGCAATACAGCAGTGTATGTGCAGAACCGTTGTCCTCACAAGGTTCTTGGCATGAGTACAGCAGAGGAGGCTTATTCTGGCAAGAGGCCTGATATTTCCCATTTGCGGATTTTCGGATCTCCTGTCTACATGCATGTGACGAAGGATGCAAGAAGGAAGCTGGATCCAACTGCTGAAGTTGGAATATTTGTGGGGTACACCGATACACCTCATAACTATCGAGTGTATGTGCCAGACAGTCGCAAGACTGTTGTGCGACGGGATATAAAATTTCAGGAGGAGAAAGCCATGCAGTGTTCGCTTGAGAGGGAGCTACACTTGCATGCAGATGAGGAGCCGTTAGTTCCTAAGGAGGAGCTTCCGGATGTGGATCAGCCACAAGAGGAAGTTCAGGAGGTGGAAGAAACCACCCATACAGCGCCAACCATCAGAGGGCGCATGCGCACTACAGAAGCTGAGCGACTGGCTCGGGATGCAGAGAAGGTTGTAGGACCACCTACAGCACAGCGCAGACAGAGACAGTCACCGGATCGGTACACTGGATACATGGCTCTTGTGAGTCAATGTGTTGTGGCGGAGCCATCCTCTTTTGAGGAAGCTGTGGAGGAACCCGCATGGGTTGATGCCATGATCGAAGAATATGATTCGATCGTCAGGAACAGTGCATGGGAGATTGTCCCAAGACCGGTTGGGAAATCAGTTGTAGGTTCGCGATGGATCTACAAGGTGAAGCAAGCGGCTGACGGGAGTGTGGAGAAGTACAAGGCGAGATTTGTCGCCCGTGGCTTCTCACAGATCGAGGGGATTGACTATGAGGAGACTTTTGCACCTGTCGCAAGGTACTCTTCCATACGGACGATCCTTGCTCTCTCAGCGCAGATGGGGTGGCACATTCATCAGATGGATGTGAAGACTGCGTTCCTCAAGGGAGTTATTGAGGAAGAGGTGTACATAGAGCAGCCTGAAGGTTTTGAGATCTTCAGCAGTGAGTCGCATGTGTGCCGACTCAAGAGAGCACTGTACGGGCTGAAGCAAGCACCTCGTGCTTGGTACACTCGGACAGACAGCTACTTCACCGGGCTTGGATTCTCCAAGAGTGAGGCGGATCCAAACCTGTACCAGATTGTGGTGGAGGGGAAGCTGTTGATCATCGTACTGTATGTAGATGATCTGATTTTGACCGGCGACGAGCAGTTGATACTTTCATGCAAGGAGGATCTTGCACGAGAGTTTGAGATGAAGGACCTGGGCATCCTTCATTATTTCCTGGGATTGGAGATTTGGCAGCGCAGTGGAGGACTGTTTGTTTCTCAGGGCAAGTATGCCCGGGAGATTCTGTAGAGGTTCAACATGCAAGGCTGCAAGCCTGTTGATACCCCTCTTCCTGGAGGTTGGAGGAAGGGAGATGCTACTTCGGAGGAGGTAGTGGATGCCACTGTCTATCGACAGTTGGTGGGGTCGTTGATGTATCCGGTCAATACTCGACCCGATATATGCTATGCAGTTAACCAGCTTTCGCAAGCTATGGTTAAGCCTACCAAGCTCTTTTGGAAGGCGGGCAAGCATGTATTGCGCTATATCAGAGGCACATCGGGATATGGTCTATGGTACAGACAAGAGGATGGAGTGAAGCTTTCTGGCTTCACTGATGCAGATTGGGCAGGGAGCCCAACGGACCGGAAGATCACTTCTGGAGGAGTTTTCAGCATTGGGTCGACAGCAGTTTCCTGGTACAGCAGGAAGCAGAGATCCGTGGCACTCAGTTCAGCAGAGGCCGAGTACATGGTAGCTAGCTTGGCTGCATGCGAGGCTATTCGGATGAGGAAGATCCTCGCAGGATTGTTCAGGTTGCATTTGGAGCCTACAGTGATCTACTGTGATAACCAGAGTCGCATTAAACTCTCGGCTAATCCAGTATTTCATGATAGGTCCAAACACATCGACATCAGGTACCATCATATCAGAGATTGTGTTCAGCGGAGAATCATGATGTTTTCATATGTTCCCACGGAGGATCAGGATGCCGACATCCTGACGAAGGCGCTCACCAGGAGCAAGTTCGAATTCCACAGAGGCAGGATAGGGGTTGCAGATAATCCATATCTTGCCGAGAGGGAGTGTTGAGAATGCAGCAAGATGATGGAGCTTAGTGAAATGAAGTCGCCTTCACTAAGTGGGCCCGCAGGCAAATTCTGGCGCAAAGTCTATTTTTAGACTATGTCTATTTTTAGACATACTGAGCATAATTTGGGAATTCTACTTGGAGATTATTAAAGTATGCGACATGTCGGTAAAAATAGATGAGACCCTTATTTTTAGGACCCAGGCTATTTTTAGACTGATCTCCTAAAATATGGAAGTCAAATATTATTTACCCTTAATAATATTTTGACTATAAACAGCAGTTTACTCTCTTGGCGCACTTCAGTTTGAGTCATGGAGGTGACTCATGCAACTGACACAAGGAATCACGTGGTTCCTAGGGTTTGAGGGCATCTTGCATGGTTGGCTTCAGTTAGACTTCAGTGGCAGGAGTTTTGGAGGAGTTAACGGGACAAGTAGTGGAGTTGTGTTCTGTTTGTTTTAGTTGAACTAGTTGGGATTAGTTAACTAACTAATCAACCAGATATGAGTGGAGTAAATTAAATAATATTTAATTTACTAAATATTAACTCATTAGTCAACTCAAGAACACTTCAGTTCACTACAGTGCATGATCAGTTCAGTGGAGACCAGTGGAAGAGGGAGATGAAAGGGTGAGTAAAGCTATCAGTTGGTAGATTTGTTTTGCATGAGTTTTGCATTACACTTGGAGGAATTTTCCATGACAATTACGCAATCAAGGGAAGGGGATTCGAACCTTGAACCTCTTCATATACAGTCCATGATTGCGCAATAGAGGCAAGGCAATTGGCGGGGAGTTTTGAACCTCAGACTTGTTCAAAACTGAGTCAGATTGTGAGTAACTTCATGAGAGAGTACTGAGTACTTGTGAGGAGTATTGTACTTTATTGGTTACTTGATTTCTCCATTATAATATACACAATAGCTGCGGGGTTTTCAGCTATAGGCTTTCCCCATACATACTGAGTTAATGTGTGATTGATTTGATGTGTGATTGCTTCTGTTATTTCCGCATGTGACAATTAATTGTAGAAGAAGGTTATGTGTTATGTATGCAATTCGAAATTGATATATGACCAGGTTAATCTTCAGTGAATAAGTGATTTATTCAGCTAATTTCTACACTAATTCCTCAAAGATAAAATATTTTTTTTTTTGGTTTTCTCAAGCTTTGATTGGTTGATAATAATGAAGTAAGGGTCCTTTCCAATTTTAGCTTTTGTGATATACTCTATTGTCATAGGCATTGCCTCTTCTTCCTGCAAACGTTCATAGTCTCGACAAGGTTACCTTTTAACCATTAACCATTTCATTGTCCCATCCAACTAAGATTATGACTGTTTAAAAATAAATTCATAAGACATATTATTTCATGTTTTTTGTCATTTATTTTTATTTTTAAAGATTAAGAGCCATTGTTCTGGTTTGGTAGCCAGTTAATAACAATGCCATTCACTAGTTGTAATTAAACTAAACAAATTGGCTCGTGATGAGATCCCTTGTCTTACATTTATAAGCCATTACCCTGTTTTGGTATGCAGTGTTGGTAATTTCAGTTTTATTACTTCTTATGATCATGGTAAGCAAGCTCGTAATGAGACCTCTTATCTCTTAAATTTCCATATAATTTCCTAGAATTACATTCTAAAAAATCACAACCTAAATGGATGGAGTGAAATAGTTGTATCCTTAAGAATCAATGGATGAAAATTTTCAGAGTTTTTTGTTTGCTAAATCTTGAAAAAGTCTTTACTTTTAAAGATAACCTTTCTCTACTCAATAAACTTATAATGATTCACATTTTCCTCAAGGTTTCAAAAGATCATGCAAATGTTTTGAACAGATTTTCAAAGTTTAACATTTTATTTTAAACTATCCAAAACTGTATTCATTTCCCTAAAATTTCTTATTTACACAAAAAAAGTATTTATAATATTCTTTCTAAGACATTTTCTAATAGTAAAAATTCAATTAGAGGCTATTAACGATGTTTATTTACAAAAAAAAAAAAAAAATTGCAGAAAGGAATATATACAGGTAAGAAGGGGCTACCTCCTTATCAAAAGAATTTCTTTAAGACAAGCCCATTTACAGGAAGAGATTCTCTCTTTCTTGTTAAATATTGGAGTATAAATTTGTATGAACCTATCTTTTCGGCAATCTGAAATGGTCCAAGCCACGTTTTCTAAAACTTGGTATGCTTACCCTTTTCTTCATGTGCTTTATCCCATTTCAGAACAAAATCACCAATTGACAAATTTTTTGAGCCGGTGGAGCTTGAATCGAAAGAAGATTTTACAAGCTGTTGGTGTTTTTCATGAATACTTTTTACTTTCTGTCTATCTTCTTCTAATTTAAGGATTTGATCAAATCTCAACTGAATGGATGAGGAAGGATTTTCTTCAATGAATTGCACTAGGGCTAATGATGGGAGAGCTAGATTGGATGGTATCACAGCTTCTTTTCCATAAACTAAATTGAAAGGTGAAGTTCCTATTGAAGCTTTACGAGTAATACGATCAGGCCATAATGCATGTATTAAATACTTGTGTCAATTCTTTTGATTTTGATCAATGGTCCTTTTAATGATTTTGATGAGATTTTTATTATTAGATTCAGCTAGACCATTACCTTGTGGATAATAATTCGCTGAATATTTCAATTTAAAACCTCTTTTAATTGCAAATTCCATTACACTATTTCCAGAAAAATAAGATGCATTATCAAAGACAAGAGCGTTAGGTACACCAAACTTGGTAATGGTGAATTGATCGATGAAATCAATAATTGTATCAAAATTGGCTACATTTAAAGGAATTGCTTCTACCCATTTTGTGAAGTAATATGTTGCTGTAAGGATGTATTTGTGATATTTGGATGAGTGAGGTACTATCTCACCAATGATGTCAAGCCCCCATTGCTTAGATGGTTGCTCAATGTTTACTGGTTGCAAAGGAAAAGTTGGCTTCCTTTGCCTTCTACTAGTAGTTTGAAAAATTTTGCACTTCCTTACGTAATCATGTGTATCTTTGAAAAGGTAGGCCAATAATATCCAGCATGGATGATTTTGTGAGCTGTGGTATCACCTCCAAAATGACCTCCTGTTGGTCCATCATGTAATTCCTGCAATACCTTTTTTGCTTCAGTCTTTTCAGGACATCTTAATAAGATTGAATCATAATTCTTTCTAAATAACACATCATCAATGATTTCATATTTAATAGCCTCCAATCTTAAAGAAATTTTGTTCTTATAGCTGAGATTAGAAGGAGCATACCCATTTTTCAAGTAAAAGATCAGATCAACATACTGAGATTTAGAATCTATAACACTTATCTGATTTACTTGAACATTATTTTTTGGATCTTGATTTTCTCTAATGTTGTGAGCTCCTACTAATAATCTGTAAAAACTTTGTCCTCTAACAATCTTAGCTGGCTTAATATCAATATCATACTCTTGCAAAGTTGTTACCCAATTAGCTCTCTTTTCTCCTACTTCTTTTTGAATTAATAATCTCCTCACTGAAGAGAATGGGACAATAATTTTTGTATGTGTCATTAGGAGAAAAGGTCTAAAATGTTTGATTGATTTAAACACAGCAAAGACTTGTTTTTCTACATCGGAATAATCAAGCTAAGCTCCTTGTAGGTTTGAGCTAAAGAAATAAATTGGTGCTTCTATTTGTTGATCATTGAGTTGTGTTAAAACAACAACATAGGATGTTTCGGTGGCCAAAGTATATAGAATAAAATCTTTAGAAAAATCAGGAGAATTCAATGCAGGTGCATTAATGATTGCCTGTTTGATTGCATCAAAGGCTTCTTTCTCTTTATAACCCCATTTAAATACTGAATTTTTCTTAATCATATTCTACATAGGTAAAATAATTTGAGAAAAATCAGGAATGAATCTTTTTACAAAATTGATTTTCCCTAAAAATGATTGCATGGTTTTTTTGTTATGAGGTAAAGAAATATCAGAAATTTCTTTCACTCTTTCAGGGTCAATACATATACCATCTTTTGACACAACAAACCCTAATATTTTTCCTTAATTAAGAGCAAAGAAGGATTTCTTTGGGTTTATGGAAATACCAAACCTTCTACATATTTCAAATATTTATTTCATATCATGTAGATGATTGACTCTCTTCTTTGAAAATATTGTTATGTCATCAAGATAGATACCAACTAATCTATTAATTAGACCCTTAAATACTATACCCATAGCTCTTTGGAAAGTAGCTCCTGCATTTACTAAACCAAAAGGCATTTTATGATAAGCATAAGTTCCCCATTTGGTTCTGAAAGTGGTTTTCAACCTATCATTTGGATGTACTAATATTTGGTTATAGCCTGAAAATCCATCAAGGAAGGACATGAGTTCAGAACCAACTACCTTTTGAAGTATTTGCTCCATGGTTGGCAATGGGAAATTGTCCCTTTGACATGCCTTGTTTAAATTTCTAAAATCAATACAGATTCTAATATCACCATTCTTCTTCCTAACAGGTACCATGTTGGAAACCCAATTAGAATGCCTAATAGGAAAAATGATTTTGGCTTTCAAAAGTTTATTGAGTTCTGTTTTTATTTGATCTTAAAGATTTGGATGAATCTTTATTAACTTCTGTTGAACAAGATTAATATCAGATAGCATTGGAATTGTGTTGAATAACAGAAGTATCATAAGTTTTTAAGTCCTCATAATTCTAAGCAAAGACATTTTTATACCTACTCAGAAGTTTGATGAAAGCATTTATTTCTTCTGGAGTTAAATTGAGTCCTAGATTAACATTCTGAGGTTTAGAATCAGAGCCAAGATTTACTAATTCAAACTTCAAAGTTGAACTGTGAAATTTAGCATTAGTAACTTTCTTGAATCTGTCTTTTATATCATATAGATCCTCAAGTTTAACAACATATTTAGGAATAGGATTTTCATTACTTTTTGAAGTAATTTGCAGATCATGATCATCTTCATCAATAATTTGTTCATCATAGGATTTCTCAGAAGCTAAGAAATTTAATATATCTTCGTCATGGTAGAATACTCTTCAGTTTGTGATATTATCGGGAACAAATGGGCGAAAAATCAATTCTACTGAAAATCTATCAAGACTACAATCTTTAGCAGGGAGGAGTTTGGATGCAACAATAGCTAACAAATCAGCTGATGTATTTTGATTTCTAGGAATAGAAGAGATATTAAATGCTAAAAATTGAGTAGTAAGGTCTTGCACTAAGTTTTGATAATGTTTGAGATGTCCTGAAAGACAATGGATGGCATTCCTTACTTGTCTTATGATAATTTCGGAATCACCATACACTTTCAAGTATTTAACATTTAACCCTATAGCTTTATAAAGCCCTTGAATCAAGGCTTCATATTCTGCAATATTATTAGTGCACTCAAATTCTAGTATACATGAGAGCATGGTTTTTTCTCCATTTGGATCTACTAAAATGCATCCTGCTGCTGCTCCATCACTAGATTTTGATCCATCAAAATATAATGACCAAAATAAAAATTTATCTACAGGTTTGTCTACAGATGTATCAAAAATATTAACAATTCTAGGAGAATCAGATTGCGAAAAATTTTCAATTTGTGAAACAAAAGTATTTACAGAAAAGGGTGATTTTGGTGCAGTAAAATTCCCAAGGAATGACTCAGCAGAATAACCTCCAAGGATATTGTTGTTGAAAGCTACAGGTTCGTTTGGTTGTTCAAATTCAATTACAGTGTGTGTCATGTGTTTTTCTCGCTCGATTTTGATTTGGTTTGGTTTCCCTTTGTAGGGGAGCCACATATGTGAATAATTGGTTGCGATATAACCATTGAGCTTTACAGACCAATCCCTACTTAAGAATAATCCATAAAATTTAGGAATATCTACAATTAGAATATCAATTCTTTGGACAATCCTAGGATCAGAAGCTAGTCTGATGGTAACTGAATTGATTTCTCCTACAACTTGAACTTTAGAGCGATCCAATTGAACAATGTGAACTGCAAACTTTTATGGTTCAATATTCAATTTTGCACAGACTGAAGTAGGCATTATATTAGAGGATGCTCCTGAATCAATTAAACAATTATGCAAATTCTTGTTGTAGATTTCATAAGTCAACAAAAATGGATGTGTCCGAGAATTTGATCTTTCTCCAATAAGAACAGTGTATGTGGCATCTACTTTGTTTGGTGGCTTACCGGTCCCTTTAGCTGCTTTGGCAACTGCACCACTTGGTAGAGGAGTAATAGGTGTAGCATTTAATTCTTTTAATAGTAGCTTTTGTTGATGTTTAATTTTGCTGATTTTATGTAAAGAAATGTTTGCTCTAGTCTTCTTCATGTCTTCAACAATGTTATAATCCATCGGATCTGATACCACTAGAGTCTTAGATGATGATGTGGGAGGATTGGAAGATGATGGTTGATTTTGAGTGGGTAAGGGAGAAGCTTTCTTTGCAGGAGTTTTGTCTTTGGTACTTGGAGTTTTAGTTTTCTTCTTAGGAACAGGTTGAACAGGTTCCGATGTAGATTTTCTCCTTGTACTTACAGGCATAGATTCTTGTTCTATTTCATTGTCCAAATTAGGGAGAATTAAATCCCACATTCCATGAAATTCAGCTATTTCCTCTCTTTCTTCTTCATCATCTGATACTGGAGGAGTATCTTCTTATTCTTCCTCTTCTGATTCTGCATTGGAGATTAAACTGGGAGGCTTAGATTCAGTTTGATTTCTCTTGAAATTTCTAAATGGTCTTTTAGTAGAAGTCTCTGCTACTTGCTTTTTAATCTCAACCATTTCATTGGACATGGTTTTGAGGAATTTCTGTAAGCCTTCCATGTCATATGGATCTTTGGGTGTCTTCTTCTTTGAATCATCTTTAAAGCTGACTTTCTTGAATTTTCTTTCTTCGATGGAATTTTTCTTATCCAAAGCAACAATCCTTTTTTCCCCTACAATTGATTCTTTCATGTTTTTAGCCAAAGTAGGCTTTGCAACTCTATCTAAAAAAATATCTATGTTTGAAGGCAAAACAATGGTATACCATTCACTTCTAACCTGTTCACTAGGCTTAGATGTTGTAGGGATTTTATTCAAGAGTTTATTGAATCGAGAATTAAAATCTTTTATGGGTTCTTTAGGTTCAATTTTCAAATTGGAGAGATCATTGATTAAGGTAGCTATAGATCTATCATCTCCATATTTGGTTAAAAAATGCTCTTGGAAAATATCCCAACTTGTAATAGAACCTGAACGTAATGAAAAATACCAGGATCCTGCTTCCCCTTGTAAAGTATAAGGAAATAACTTCACTACAACATCCTCATGTTCTACTGCATTCAAATTTACAGCAAGCATAAGTTATTTATGTGTTCTTCAGCTTGCATGTTCATGTCAGGACTGAATTTTGGTAGCCACTTTTCAACATGATCTGGTAAATCATGTAAAGGTGCAACCATATTAACAGCTCCAGGTCTAGTCCATGGTCTTTGTGCCATTGTTGTGATGATGATCGAAGAACTAGAAGTGACAACTGGTGTTTGAGTAGTAATGGTCGAAGTACTAGAAGAGACAACTGGTATTTGTGTAAATGTTGTTTGAGCAATTAATATTGGAATAGCAGATGTTGAGACAACTGTAATTTTATGAGTCGAAGCTTGGGAAACAGATGATTGAATTTGTGATGAAGAACTAATATCACTCTCTGTTTCCGATGGGATTCTTCTTGTTTTAACTCTACTAGGTAAAGGAAATTCCTTTGGAGGAATACCAAGTTTTTCACTTTGTGATCTAGTGAGAGGTATGGAAGAAACAAATTGTGATGTAACACTACCTTCAGATGTTTTAGACTCTTCTAATGATAACGAGAAGCCTTGAAGTTTATGAACAAAAGCTTCAACTTCAAGAGACTCAGAAGGTTGATTGTCTAATTGGTTTGAGACTTTGGAAGTGGGTGTTTGAGTAGTTCTATCAATTTCTTCCCTAGTCATTTGTGATGTAGAAGAAATTGAAGGTGATGAGGGTGTTCTGCTCTTATAATGGACTATAGTTTTGTATTTATTCGCCATTCATAGCTTTGGCCCTCCTTCTAGCACCAAAAATGTTGAAGCCTCGAAAATCGCTGCTTCAAACATTGGGGGATAACCACCTGGTCAAGACCTTAAGACAACTCCTTTTCTGTTTGGTATGGTGGCTACGACTGGATTTATAGGACTAGTTTCCTAATAACTAAATGGGTTGGTAATAGAATGATTGGATGAGTGGAAAATGGGACTAAAATGACTGAAATAATCTATTCTAATTTAATCTATAATTGATAAATAATTCTAAAATAACCCGGGTATCAAATATGAATATAAATTTAAGATTGTTTCAATTAAATAAATAACCATGAAAATGTATTATTATTTAACTGAAATATGCAGCAACAAATAATGATAACTCTATTTAAGAAATTAAACAGAGCTATAATAACACATTATATTCATCATTTAATATATCATTTATATATGCTATGAAAGATGAAATACTTCTATACACTCAGAAATGATATGTATAAAGAAATATTGTAAAATGAGTACATATAAATGATAGCAATTTTTAAAGAGAATATTTCATAACATAAGAAAATTAGCAGTGAATAGATAGAAATACCATATCCATCTTGGTACTTTTCCCGATGAAATTCAATATCAAAATCCAACACTTCAATGTAAAACAGGCTCCAAGATACAGAAATGCAATTCTTAAAGACAATTTTACATAAAACCACCAGATGTGATCCTTTATAAAAATATAAGAGTCAATGGAGTACAAAAATGTAATAAACAAGTCAAAATATCACAAATTCAGGACCCCTTTCTAAATGCATGAAAGGGGTTTAAATAGGAACTTTAAAATAAAACAAAATAACTAAAACTACTGCTACAATCTATCATTGGAAATCTTAAAACAACATTGCGATATTGAGGTAGAACCGATTCATTGATTATCTCCTGCTTTTAATGTGCCCAAACGACATATTTTGAGCATATATTTAATTTCCGCTGGATGACTCATTTTTGAATGCAACTGCCCCGTATACGTAGCATTAGGGAACTCATGAATGATACAATTAATAGCACTTGAAAGAAATTTGATGGCCATTTTTTGACTATGTGGCTTGATTAGATAAGTCCACATAATATCCCATGAAATTCCTTGAAGTTTGCCAATCTGTTGATTATTATTGATTATCTCTTCCTTCCACCTGGAATCAACCTCTTTTACTTTTGGTAACTTGCCTGGAGTACAATCTGAGATCAAATTAGTGGCGTACAAGCTGTCATTAACCAATTTTGTTATATTATTCATTATACCTTTAGCTCTTGATATGGCTCTTTCTGATTTCATCAGCTGTTGTTCCCATTCTACAAATAAAATTTCTTTGTGTCTTTCCTCAATTCTGGGAAGATTAGTTTTTCTGCCCTTCTCTATGTCCTGCCATGAAAGGAATTCAGAAATTTTTTCATCAACATCATCAATTTCTTGCCTGAGAGTAACTGATTCATCTATCAAGGATGATGTTATTTCGCACAAGGGCTCAACTTGTGCTAACTTTAGATCAAATTTGTTTAACTGCTGAGATAGCAGTTTGTTTGTTTCCAGAACTTCAGTTTTGAATTGATCCAATTTAGGGTAATCCTTGAACTTATCCAAAGCTGATTGGAATATTTTCTCTTGTTCAATCCTTACATTTTTCTCATTTTGCAGAAGATTTTGTAACTTTTCTACCTCTTGATTCAACTGTTGAAGTTTGTTCAAGGCTTGTTCATCAATATTCTTCTTCTTAATGCTAAGCTGCTCTTCCAACTATTTAGATATGAGCGCTTTATCTTGAAATTGTTTTTCTAACTGAAAAAGATTTTGTTGATTTTCTGTGGCCTGTTCTTCCAGCATAGCTATCTGTAAGTCTTTTTGTTTCATCAACTGGGAGACATCAGAAGCTTTATCTATAGTTGCAGCACTATAGGCACCTACATATTGAGATAATTTGGTGAGATCCTCAGAAGGATTCACCTCAGCATATTTATAAAAAATATTCATGAATTCCACTTGTGATGTTGAAAGTGGGTCCTGGTCAGTTATTCTCCTCTTCCTCTGCTTTCTAACAATATCCCTATGCTTGGGACTGTAAAATACATCCAAAGGAGGAATTTCTTATACTTTCAACATAATTTCACCTGTGGGATGTTCAAGAATAACTTCCATATCTTGATCTTCCATAACATTAACTTGGGGATTATTCTGTTGTCCTATTTGCTGAGCAAATTTCTCATATTGGCTCAGCAAATGGGAAGAAACTATAAGTTCAACAGATTCCACTACTTTTTTAGCAGCTTCTTCTCTTCCAAGTTGAGTATCTGGATTATTGCTCATATCTCCTTTTATTTTTTGTACAATAGCCTTACTGCATGTATCTCCTTTTTCACTATGCACATTGATCTCAGTACCTGTGCTTTCCTTTCCTATCTGAGCTGAAGATTGTTGATCAACATGTACATTGGGTTTATCACTAGTGTTCTCTTTCTCCACAACAGGCTTAGTGACTTCTTTCTGTATCTGTTCATTGACCCTACTGGTAGATGTTTCTTTAGCTGCTTTGTCAGATGTATCCTCCTTTTCCTTTTGTTGTGTTTCAGATTCTTACACAGGAATTCTTAATTGATCTAGAGGAGCTTTGAGAAGTCTCTGGCTTCTAAATAACATGAATTTATTCATCTGTTCAGTCTGAAATTTAGACTTGGCTAAGTCATAAACTTGGGACATATTATCAACAGAAACAAACAAATCATCAAACTCATTTGGTTCATGCTCAAACGAAGCGATTGAAACTGAAGTGGTGAAATCAAAAGCCACCTTCTTTGGGTCATATTGCCTTCCTAGGACTGTAGAGAATTTAAGATCTCTTATCTTGATAACCTCCTTCTCAGCATGTGTAAAATTGTTAAGAGTATAATCTCCACAATGGAAGGTAAAAGAAGGCTACATCAACTTTTTATTATTCTTCAAAGACCTGGACATGCCTTCTACTATTAACTGATAGGAAATCTCTTATGCTAATAGTTTATCGGGAACATATAGAGGAAAAATATGGGGTTCTACAATGCTCCCGAAGACTCTGATATAAGTAGATTTTTCTTCCCCGAACCAGTCCCCAATCAAGGAGATATCAATTTTGGCTTTTTCAGAAAGCTTGGGAGGGAATCGGTTAAAAATGGTTTGATAAACAGGGATGAGGAAACCATGACAAATCCTATTAAAATTCTTTTTAAAATGAACTTTCCACAAGAATTTATGATATATATGAATAGGAGCAGGATCTTTGGGGGTCAATTTCCATCTTAACATGGGAAATTCAGAATTAAAACATATGGCATCTAGAATATAGGCACAAAATTAGAATGGGGTTGTGTTTCCTATGTCGTTGTCCTTTCTATATTCCAGAATCCTATTGGCTATCTTATTTGAAATAATGACAGCCCAGTCCATGATTTCGAAATTTATAGCAGAATGAATTAAAGGCACCATTTGTATCAAAATCCTAGCTGAATTATCATTCCCGAACAATCGGCACATCATTGCGGTGGCATAACAGCATGGAGGTGAAAGAGATTCCACAGAGTACATACCTGATGCCTCAGTTTTGTGTTTCTCTGGAGCTCTTCTCCACTCTCTGATTGGCTCTGATTGATTTTCATTATTTGCAGCAAAGTCCTTGATGAAGGATTTGTTGTAGATTTTCTGTGGGTCCGGAAGGTGGTACATTATTTTAATGTCCTCTGCTTTAAATGACCCAAATGTTGTCCCAGCATCCGAAATAAACATCCTGTCTCTGATAGTCACATTGTCAATTACCCATTGAATTACATCATAGTAAGGAAAAATGTTTGCTCGAGCTGCAATTCAGTGCAAGAATGAATTCGCAAGTGCTTGAAGAGAAGTTTCTGAATCAGACTCTAAGTCATCTTTGTCAGGAACATATGCCTTCGCCTTAGTGACCTTAGGATTTTCCTTTTCAATGAGGTTATATACCTCTTCCCAAGAGAGTTTTGCAAGACCTTGGCACGATGTGTCTATAACCAGCTTAATTCTGGCTGGTTTCTCTTTAGGTACCATGGTGAAAATAGGGGTCTTCGCAGCGATAGTGGTCTTTTCTTTCCTCGATCTCTTAGACATTTCGTTGTCTAGTATCATTTCTCTTGCTCGGCGAATGAAAGGATTGGAAGTTCTGTTGTTCTGTGATGGAGAAAAAGCTTTCAAAGGTGGTAAAAAGAGAATAAAGAGAATAGCTATATGAAATATTTATTCATTGATTTTTCATTTATAACTCCGTATTTTAAACTTAAATGCTCTCTTAAGAAGTCACACTCAACGTATCTGAAATAGAATCAATAACCATCATTATTTTGATTTTCTATTAATAATAAGGGTACAATCGAATATCAACGTCTTTTGAAATGAAAACATAAAAATTTCCCTTTGAATCATGCGATTGCGATGAATAAATAATATATGCACAATGTAAAATATAAAGATTAAGTGTTAATCACATCGGATATTTTCAAGAGGGACGACAAAAAAGATTTCATAATTTCCTCCGATTTCCGATTGCGATGATGGTGTATCGCATCGGCTCTTCTCAAAAAAATGAATTGCAAATGATAATTTCCGATTTGCGATTTGCTATTTGGTCCATCGCATCAGATTTTATGAAACAAGTGCATATTATATTGCTTTTATTAAATGCGATTCTGATTAATCACATCGCATCGGAGATTTTCAGAACAAATGTGACAGTTTAACACTTCTACGAATTGTGATTGCGATTGGTTAATCGCATCGAAGTATTTATGAAACAAATATACAACTTAAAGATATCTGTGATTTGCGATTGCGATTACTTTATCACATCGGACTTTGTTCCATTTAAATACTTTTTAATAATTATGTTAATGTGATAAATTCTTTATGTTTCATCGGATTGGAAATTTTCTCAATGTTGCGTTTGTATATAAACACTTTCTATGCAATATATGCCCTTTTAACAATAAACCTTTTATTTTTATTCAAAATGATAAGATTTTCTCTAAGTATTTTATTCCTATCTAAAAGGAAAGAAAGGGGACCTATTTCTAAATGAAGTTTAAAAAAATTGAAATGGGGAGGATTGTTGTACCGTACAATAGGATGGAGCATTTTCTCCTATTGGAGGGGCTCTTGCATCTTTGAGAGGAGTACATAAGTACTTGACCTTAAGAGTTCAAGGTTCCATCTTGAATCAAAAGGTCTCTGTTTTGATTGATAGTGGGGCAACTCACAATTTCATTGATGCCCAGCTAGTGCAAAGGAGGGCAATACCCACTGATACTTTTGATGGATTCTCTGTTTTGGTCCCAGGAGATAGAACAATGCAATGCATGCATTATGTCCCATCACTTTCAGTCACCATGGGAACTTATACATTGGTTGATCACTTCTTTGTGGTTGACATACCTGACACCAATGTGATTTTGGGTGTTCAATGGCTGATTACATTAGGGAAAGTCACCACTGATTGGGAGGCTTTGTAAATGGAATGGGTGGACAAGAAGAGTGGTCAAACCCAAATGATCAAAGGCGTGCATACATATCCCTCACATACCACTTCCACAAAAAGAACAGAGATGGATTTTCACAGTGGAAGCAAGGACCTTACAGTCCCATCTATCATGCTCATGAGATTGCTGCATGGGACACTCTTATCTAGTGGCAAACCACCTGGGAGGCCACTTGATTTAGTTTTTGTGGGAGATATCTCACCACATGATGCTCCAAATTCATATCTAGGAGGGATGGGAGCACTGGAAGACAATGATATAGTGTTGGGAGGCTTGGGTAGGCACAAGGTGGAGGGAGATCTTCTTCTCTTATCATTATCACCCACTCTCATTTATGATTCTATGCCATGGGAGGAGAAGAATGGAAGGAATGGAATTCCAACATATACCTTTCACATGGGAGATGTAAAGGAGGAGAGCAGAAACATGATAGAAATTTTTTTTGATGTGTCATCAGCGCTGTCATTGTTGGGCAGTTTAGATCCATATTGGAAATCCCAACTGTTGGTGGATTATTCCAAGGATCTTCACACTTGTATGATACTTGATGACCAACTGCATGAAGAGGGCTATTTAGTCAAAGGAGGAGTCATCTATCATCATGGTAGGATATTATTGTTAAGAGCCTCCAAGCTCAAGAAGAAGTTGCTACAAAGAGCTTATGAAGAGTTCTGTTTCAGCCACATATGTTCCATGAAGATCTACAACATCATCATAAGGAGCTTTGATTGGGAAGGATTAGAAGGAGAACTACATCAGCATTTTCAAGAATGCATGAACCCTGTTGAGTTGGGGCATCAACATGATTCTATGAAAGAGTTATTTCAACCATATCTTCTCTCTTTTGAGAGAGGAGGTAGATCTATGCACCACTCCATTTGTATGAGGAGGACTGTTGGTGAAGGACATGCTCATGTAAAACATGTTTTATTTTCTGATTGTATGCATTCTTTCACCGTGTTTATGCAGGCCATGACTCCAAGGAGGAGTATTGTATCTTATGAACTTCATGGCCAACATTGGGCCACAAAAATTTCTGAACTTGGCCACTCCCTTGATGAACAAAGGGATATTTTATTTCATGATGGGTGCATTCCTAAGGCACCAAATATATATTACACTTTCAGCCATAGTGAGATAAAATGGGCATCAAGTAAGTTGTGGGGAAACCACATGTGACATCTAGATCTGATGTAGGCAGGATATGCACTGCGCTAGTTCCACATGTGGGACTATGACCCACCTCCATATGCACAAATTTATGTTTGTATGTATATTGTTTTTCTCCCATACATTGATGATGTACTTGTGATTTTTATGGGAATGTATGGAGGGAGGATGGGAGGTATGTATGTTCCCTATGGGATGGAGGTTATCCATGTACCTTATGCTACATGTTTCAGGGAGGAAATTGGGCAAGCCATGTTTGTTTCATTTCAGATATTGTCTCCTTATGGGATGCACTATTTACGTCTCATAAGAACTTTGGAGGAACAATTCATGGAGGGTTGGATTGGTGAATACTTGGCTTATGGAGAGAGGTTATCATATGATGATGTCACCAATGGAGGAGGATAATAATTGCAACACTCACCTTATCAGTTGCTTGAGGACAAGCAAAATTTAAGAGGGGAGGACTGTAATATTCCCAATTAGTCCTAAGCTAATGGGAATATTCATTTTTTATTTTATTTTTCTGTTCCATGAATAAAAGTGTAAAGGAGGTTAATAAAACTCCTAAACAGTAAATAAATCAATGCCAAATGTGAAAAAGGCTAAATCTTGGCTATGTAAGCAATCCCCTTAGGTGTGAAAGGGCTAAATGTTTTGACTGGGTCAACCATGACCAAATCTACAACGCTATCTTGGAGGAGTGGCCATCAATGAGGCACAACGTAGTTTTAAATGGAGATGGCTTGTATGAAAGAAGCTATTTCATTGAAGGTGGTTTAGGTTTTACAAGCTCTTAATATATATATGGAAGGGGATGGTAGCATGAAAAGGTTGTTGATGATATTGTATTTTCTGATTTTATTGTTTGTTTAGACATACAACTTTCTTTGGCTGTTTAGCCTAGATTTCAAATGTTGTTTAGCATTGGGTGTTCATGATTGGGAATCCCACCTCTTCCCATTGAGTAGCTCTTGGGAGAGCCTTGTATTGCATAGTCCACTATTTGGCTTGAGGCCAAGCTTCTTCTTCCAATTACAACGCAGATCCTGTTGAGGGTTTGGTTGTCTTTGAAAGATACAGTAAGTGGAGGCTAGATCTACTCAGATCTAGACCATTCTAGTGCTCCTTTTCAGTGGGGAAGTCTTCTATCCCATTGGAAAGAAAGTATTGGATCATTGGAGCATCAATTTCAGATCTTGGCATGTGGCCAAACATTATCTAAACCCTACAGCGCGGTTTTACTTCTAGATCTGCATTTTCTATAGGTGTTGTTGCAGGGACTTTTGGCACAACTTTTTGGAGGAGTGATTTTCATGTGTTGGGGATCTGCCCTTCACCTTTGAGATCCATTGAAGAGGATCATTATATTGTATATATCAGATCAGATATAAATACTCCTGAATATCTACATATTTCTGCAGATCTGCAGATTTAGATCTCAGATCTACTCCTTATACATGATCTTTTGCTGAAAACCCCAAGGGGAATTTGAAGAAGAGCTTATATAGTGTATGGATCTATTACAAATCTGAATTTTCATAACTAATTTTCTATAGATCTGAAGTGTAATCAACATCTATTGTATCTTAATAAAATAACGTTGGCAAGCATTTTCCAGTCTATGTATGTGATTGCAACACATCTTTTTGAGGATTTTCTTCCATTCGAGACTTCTATTTCCTATTGTACATCATATGGGCCATATTATGCATATATTTTTCTGTTATAAATGTAAATAAAGGGTCTCCATATTGGCCTCCTGCTATGCTTTAGATGAACTATGTTATTTTCTTGCATAACTGTCTTGTATTGCTGCATTCCCCATTTGGGAATATTACATTTATGTAACGTAAAGGAGGTTTCCCCCTCGAAGTAGCTGATTTCTAAGGAATTGATCTATATTTTCTTATATTTTGTGAGCTTGTTTCATAACATTTGGTATGAGATCTTTGGATTCTAGGGTTTCGCTGCTTCAAACAGGTCATCTTGGCATTTTCACTATAACTTTTTTTCTACGAAGGTTCAAAAGCTAAAAAAAAAAACCATTTGTGAAGAAATCTCGAGGAACGTCGTGTATAAATTTCAGATCTTGGTTCATAATATTTTCAGATATATGAGCTGTGGCAGTTAGGGTTTTTGCAGGATCCTGAATTTCAACTCAAAGAGGTGACCTTGGGAAAATCATCACAACTCTCTCTCTGAGCATCGGATTGGAATTTTGTAAAAAGTGGCTGAAATTAAAGGAATTTGTTTTCTTATGTATCAATTTTAGAGAAATAGGAGGAAACAATAACACGTGGCATGTCGTATAAGTTCGCTCTACTGAACTATTCGATAAGTAGGTCATTGTGGGAGTTTGGGCACAATTTTGCCTTGAAGAATCCAAATCAGGTCTGACTTGTGGCATTGGAAATAAAATTTAGAGGGCTACTAAAGGACCAAAGATAAAATCTCAAGGATACGAAATTACAGAGATACATCAGCTTCAATATCGAGCTCCTCAAAAGCAAGACAAATATGTGTATTTTTTTAAAAAATTGCATAAGTCTTGTTTGAAAAATCAGTTTGAAGTGATTCCAAGGGCATATTGAAGCACAGATATCAGTATTGGGTTCCAAAATTCCCCCTAAAAATAATTCAACACCCATTAAGCCCTCAGCAGGCTGTATTATGACTCATGAAGAGGAAGAAGTGCAACATGATATATTAAAATTACAAGAACAAGTGCAACAATTTTCGCTCCTGCAAAGAGTAACAAAAAATGAAATGGAAGTTTTGAAGAAAGGCATGGAAGCTAATATGGATGGTTTTAAGAAAATGATGGAATATAAGATGGATGGTTTGAAGAATGACATAGAAGCTAAGATGGATGGCATGGAAGCTAAGATGCATGGTATAAAAGCTAAGATGGATGGTTTGAAGAAAGGTGTGGAAGCGAAGATGGATGGTTTGAAGAATGGCATGGAAGCTAAGATATATGGCATGGAAGCTAAGATGGATGGCATGTAATATACAATGGATGGTATAGAATATTTGAAGAAATCCATGGAAGGTTTGGAAAAGTTGCTACAAGAAAAGCTTCCTAATGGCGAAAAGGTAGTAGAGGAAAATCATGATGAGAACAAAATAAATGTTAGTCGTGATTTCATAGAGTCTAATGCTGGATTTAAGACCCACCATATTCCAAAGATAGATATGAGGAAGTTTTATGGCAAGGATCGGATAACTTGGATACTACAAATGGAGAAATACTTTGAGCTCCATAATACGGAAAACAAATAAAAGGTATGCATTGAAACTTTATATTTAGAACAAAATCAATTTGTATGGTATCGATGGATTTGTTCTCGTAAACCACTGGTCACTTGGTCAATTTTTATGGAGGAAATGATAGCACATTATGAGGATACAAAGAACAACACCTTCTTTATCCAATTGATAAATCTCAAACAAAAGGGTTCAATGATGGAGCACATTGAAGACTTACAAAAATTGAATATAAGGGTAAATAATATTCCAGAGGAATGTAGGATTGATGTCTTCATAAGGACTCTAAAGGATAACATCCAGCACGAGGTTCACCTTTGGGAACCTGATACATTGGAGAAGGCATTCAGGTTGGCAAGAAAAATTGAAAGCAAAATTATGGCGACAAGGAAGCCTACCACTCACAACTATAAAGATGGAAGTGTTGCTACTCCTAGAATTCCATAGCCTGCAAGGTTGACACCACAAAAATTGGAAGAAAAAAGAGCAAAAAGGATTTGTCATATTTTTGATAGCAAATACACTAAAGGTCATAAGTGTGCTGAGAAGAATTATTTTACATAGATTGTGAAGAGGAGGAATAAAAGGACCAAGAAACTTCAAAAGAGGAGGATATACTCTAGGAACCAACCATAGAGGAAGAAGAAATGAATCCAAGAATATCTTGTAATGCATTGGCAGGAATTACCACTCCTCAAACTCTCAATATAGAAGGACATATCAATAAGAAAAAAGTAATAGTGCTTATTGATTCAGGTAGTACCCATAATTTTATTCATTGTAAGGGAGCCAAGGAATTGAATTTCTTCCTATACCCAACATCAGAGTGTCAAGTGATGGTGGAAAATGGAGGAACTCTAAATTTCTCTAGAAAGTGGCATAATATCAAGCTAACCATGGGGGAATATGTATTGAAATGTCCAATTCTTTCCATTCTAATGGGTGGTGCTGATGTTGTACTAGGAGTACAATGGTTACAATCTTTGGGGACAACAGATTTTAATTTTCAAGAATTTTTCTGGAAATTTTTTTGGGAAGGAAATGAAGTTGAATTACGGGGTATCATAGGAAATATAGGAAATATAATAAGCTCTAATGTCATGACAAATATTATGAGGAAAGAAAATTGAGGCGTCATTGCACAATTATGCTCACCAGAAGTTCCAACATCAAAATCGTCTATTTCTCTAGATCTCCAAAAAGTCTTGGGCAATCATTCCAAGGTGTTTGAAACTCCTAAAGGACTCCCACCTATTCGTGATCATGATCATGTTATTCATTTCATTCCAGGAAGTGTTTCTCCAAACATCAGGCCTTACAGATATCCTTATTTCCAGAAGAGTGCAATTGAATGTATGATTGAAGAAACGCTAGAGGCTAGTATAATTCAACCTAGTCAAGGTTATTTCTCTGCTCCGGTAGTATTGGTGCACAAGAAGGATGGATCATGGTGCACATGTCTGGATTATAGGGAGTTCAATAAGCTCACTATTAAAGATAAATTTCCCATTCCTGTGATTGATGAATTATTGGATGAATTACATGGAGCAATTTATTTCACCAAGTTGGATCTCCATTCAGGATATCATGAAATTCGAATGAAGTTTGAAGGCATTTTGAAAAAAGAATTTCAAACTCATGAGGGTCATTATGAATTTTTGGTCATGCCTTTTGGCCTTAACAATGCACCTTCTACATTTTAAGGGTTGATGAATTCCATTTTCAAACCCTTCCTTAGAAAATTTGTGTTAGTAATTTTTGATGATATACTAATCTACAACAGGTCTTGCAAGGATCATGTTCAACATGTTGATAGGGTGCTCAAAATATTGAAGGAGAAACACTTATATGCAAAAACCTCTGAATTTTTCTTTGGAGTATAAGAGGTGGAATATCTGGGTCATATTGTATCTCAGAAGGGTGTTGAGGTAGACCCTAAAAAAATTAAAGCCATTAAGGAATGGAAAGTCCCCACAACCATAAAGAAGTTGTGAGGATTTCTCGAGTTAACAAGATATTATCACAAGTTTGTAAAGAATTATGAGAAAATAACAACACCTCTAACAACATTATTGAAGAAAGATTCATTTCATGGACTCCTGAAGAAACTAAGGCCTTTGAACATCTTAAAGAGGCAATGTGCCAAGCAACAGTCTTAGCTACGCTAGATTTCACAAATACCTTTATTGTGGAATGTTATGCCTCAGGAAATGGAATTGGTGTTGTTTTAATGCAAGAAGGAAGACCCATTTCTTTTGAAAGCCGTCCAATCAAAGGAAAGTATTTACAGAAAGCTATTTATGATAAGGAAATGTTGGCAATACTAAATGCACTAAATAAATGGCGACCTTACTTAATGGGAAGACATTTCAAGGTAAAAACTGATCACGATAGTCTTAAATACTTTTTGGAACAAAGAATATCTTTAGAAGAGCAAAAAAAATGGGTCGCAAAGATGTGGGTTATGAATTTGAAATCATCTACAAAAAAGGGAAGCTAAATGTTGTTGCAAATGCACTCTCAAGAAAGGATGAGGATGTGGAAGCATTGCTTTGTGCCATTTCTATTATCCAACCAGATTGGATAACCGAAGCAAGGGAGGAATGGAAGAATGATGAAGAAGTATGGACACTCATTCAAAATTTGTAGCAAGATCCTAGTACATTTGATACATTTAGTTGGAAAAATTATTCCTTATGGTACAAAGATCGCTTATATATTTGTAAGAATTCCCAACTAAAAAAAAATATTATTTTGGAATTGCACACCTCTCCCTTAGGAGGAAACTCTGGATTTTTAAAAACTTACCACAGGGTGAAGAAATAATTTTTTGGGATGGCCTTAAATCTGATATTCAAAATTTTATGGTGGAATGTTTGTTTTGCCAGCAAAATCAAGTTGAGACAATTAAGACCCTGGGTCTGATACAACCTTTATCCATTCCAAATCAATGTTGGGAGGAGGTTTCAATGGATTTGATCACATGTTTACCTAAGTCTGAAGGAAATAAGGTCATCATGGTGGTAGTTGATAGGCTTACCAAGTATGCACACTTTTGTGCATCATCTCATCCATTGAAAGCGAGTACAATTTCTACTGCATTTATGGAAACAATTAAAAAGCTACATGGAAACCCAAAAATTATTGTAAGCAATAGAGATCCCATTTTTACTGGAATTTTTTAGACGGAATTATTTTCTTGTTTGGGTGCTCAACTAGCTCATAGCTCATCTTATCAACCTCAATCCGATGGGAAAACTGAGATAATGAAAAAATGTTTGAAAGGATATCTTCGTTGCTTTGTATATGATAAACAAACATAATGGGTCAATTGTTTACCTCTGGCTGAATGGTGGTATAATACTTCCTTCCACACTATAGCAAAATTAACCCCATTTATCGAACTTTATGAATACCATCCGCCATCCATCACATAATATTTAGAGAAAATTATAAGGTTCAAGCAGTGGAAGATCACATCGAGCATCAACAACAAGTTTTCCAACTCTTAAAGGATAACCTAAATTTGGCACAAAATCGAATGAAACAACATGCAAATCAAGATCACAGCGAGAGAAGTTTTGATGTAGGCGACTAGGTATTTTTACGACTACAACCATACAAACAAATGCCCCTCAAGCAAGCTAATAAGGATAATAAATTATTTCCAAAGTAGTATGGTCCTTACAAGGTGTTGCAAAATATTTGTACTATGGCATAAAAATTGGAGCTTCTTGCATCTTCCCAAGTGCACCCAATTTTCCATGTTTCATGCTTAAAGAAGGTTATAGGTGACAAAATTCTGGTACAAACAATATTTCCAAAACTTGATGAGGAAGGAAAAATCATATTGGAACCTGAAGCAGTCACGGAAACAAGAACTCGATAGCTATGAAATCGATCAATTTCAGAGTATCTCATCAAGTGGAAGAACTTACCCACTGAATATTCCACATGGGAGGATGATAATTTTATACAGAAACATCCAAAACTACTCAAGCGTTGAGGAAAACACATTTTTTAAGGAGAGGGGAATGTTAGGGCCCTATATTACTAGTGTAGTCCCTTATTGTTATTAGTGCAGCCCCCTTATTCTTGTTTTTTTACCCCTGTAGTCCCCATATTGTTATTATTGTTCCCTTACATTATTATTGTTAGGTCGGCTAAGATTGTATTGTGACCCCATGGGCTCCTATATATAGAAAGGAGTTTTTTCATTTGTGTCATCCAAGAATTGTTCATTTATGTAATGTAAAGGAGGTTGCCGCCTCGAAGAGGCTGATTTCTAAGGCATTGATTTATCTTTTCTTCTATTTTGTGAGTTGGTTTCATAACACACCCACCCCACCTATCAACATATTAAAATAAGGGAAAATTTTAAGGATTGAAATTCATCTTGAAGTTTAGAAACCTTGGAAAATATCGTAGTCCATCATATGCAATCTATAAAATATTTGATAATATTATTGTAAAAATATTCAAATTTATAATAATTTTATACAGTCTCTATATACATTTTTGGTGATTTTAAAGGTGAAATAATTTTATAATATAAAATGTTGGCGAATCAGTTTTAGAAAAAATGGAAATTATCAAATCTTGTTTTTTGGAAAAATCATGGAAAATTAGCCCTCCTACGAATATTAGCCCCTAAAATTTTCCATAATTAAAATATATATTAAAAATACAAAGGATCAGGGTAGCAAGATGCCACCCCTGCCACATCCGACAGTGATATATTATATTAAAAACGAAGGGTGGGCGGGGCACCCTTGGCGGACCGACCCAACCCTGGTGGTCACACCATATACTGTATACCATACCACGATGTCGATTGGAGGGGAATCGACGGGGGTTAAACCCGCATGTCCCACATGGGCCGATCCCCAACGAGTGACTCCAAAAAAAATAAAAAAAAACTATAATATATACCAATTCAAACCGACGGTCAAGCAAACTCCAAAGTTGGTCGGGCGAGGGATTGGAACCTTCGACCTCCCCCCCACCAAACTTAGACATTTTCCCAATGAGCCAACGACCCTCTTTGCAAATTCCACCCAACAAATTATTTAAAAACATGGTCAAACCATTCGATCGGGAGAGGAAAAACATGGAGGTGCATAAGGAACCCTGAGGAGGTAGAGGGCGTGGAACCCTAAGCAAAGGAATCAAGAGATGCTGAGAAGATTCCTTTAGAGTGCAAGAGGTGCCGGTGTCAAAATTGGGAAATTTTATAATCAATTCTTCATGATTTTTCACTAAGAACTCAATGTTGATGTCCATTTCTCCAGTGGAGCTATCCATTTTTAGGCCATCTTCTGGATTTGGAGGTATACAAGTCATTTTTGTAAAGTTTCTTGTACTTTATTTCCTTGATGCCACTTAGTAAAATAAGTCCTTCCCACTGTTGAGAAGGGACCAGAGATGTCGCCCACATTGGGTGAAATCTATAATCAAATCGTTTTGTCTTTAATCTCATGATTGATTATGTTTTTCCGCTTGTTTTCATGTGGTTAAATTTACTTGGTTAACATGCTCTGCTATATGTAATTCTAAATGCATCCTTGAAGTTAAAAATCTTGGATCATACAATGTATGCATAACATAACATAGTTGTTTCAATGTTATATTTTGATTTAGCTACAACATCGGGATGGCAAGGTAAGTCTCATGGTATGATAAGAATATCACTCTCATAGATGAATTGATTCATGCATGCAAGTCACATACATATGAAAGTAAGTTTTATTTTTGGTACATGTGTTATATTGGTGCAATTTCTAGTAACAATTAATATGACTTAAATATCCTTAGTATTTTGAAAATAACTTACATTTAAATATATTAGACAATACCTGTCATGTGATCATGATGGATATTTTGATTTTATAAATCAGGCTAGAATCATTGACTAGGATATACGGTAACTTGATATAACAGTACTTGTGATCAATATGGTAACCCTAATAGCAATAATATGATTGATACTCATGATCTACTAACTATCTTATTGTTGATTTTGGTAAATATTTGATAAACTGAAATTGCTATGATAATGTTAGGACTATAATGGAAAATATTGTATAACATGATAAAGATGTGAAATTGAATGGAGGAATTCTTTTCAACTACCCTAATTATATAACATCAACCCTTGTTGAATGATTTATGACTTATACATTAAATAATTTGATGTTGACTTGTCATGACAATTATTTATATATGTGAACTTGATATCATATATGACAATTTTATGGCTATATCCTGATGCATGAAAGATATGTTTAAGTCTTGATTGATGATGATTGAAGAACCTTCCCATTCATAGGGAGTGACCCTTGATCAGATCCCAACAACTATTATTATTTGCATAAAGATTGTAAACTTAAGGCTACCTCAGAAGTTTTGAGATGGATGAAAAAGAGACCTATGATTGTAGATTGAAACAAGTCTGATGGACTTGGATTGATGAACATCCGATATTGTTGAAGGTATGAATTTATTAAATAATTTTGTGTGCTAACAGTTTATTGCCTACAGGACTGGTTTACCTCAAGTAGTTTCAAGATCCACTTCTCATATAGAAGTGTAGAAAAGAGCATCCTTGCTAAAGTAAGTGTATTGTCATAAACATGACATTCTGGATTACATTGATGGATTATTGTGGCTATATTTGGTGGATCCCATAATGAGAAACCAACCAAATGGATCCTTGTGTTTCAAGCCTACACCCTGAGCTAAATAGGGTCTGGACACATATATAGCTGGGCCAAAGACATCTTCATGGATTGAGAGAATTTTGTTGTATGAGAAAAGTTTAGGCTTGTGGTTGTTTCCTTCCTACATGAAAGGGAGAAAATATGAATATGATATTCTTATATTTAAGATATGTATTTTCTATAACATAATGTTTTATTTCACTTCCTTTATGAATCGGAAAAAACAAGACTGTTTCTTAAAAGTACTGCATAAGGTGGTATAGTTGAACTCCTCAGTGAGCAATTTGATCCGGTGCCAGATATGAGCACTTTTATATGTTGCAGAGAGAGGAAGTGATGCTAAATCATATTTTATGATATTCTGAGAGTATCTTAGATTGATTAATGTGACCCTCCTAGGTAAGGGTATCGATCGATTGAGAACACTGAGCTATGCTCTTCCCCCCTGTTTGAGATCACAAGGAGAGGAATTGATCCCGAGAGCTCCCGGGGTTGAGGGATCTCTAGACGATAGCATGGCCATGATCCTTATCACTTATGACAATCTGGGCATCTCCCCTTATCATGAATGACAAAGTATACCTTAATATTCATCCTAATCACAAGCGAGGCTTATTGGGATTGCTTCCCCATCTAGTTAATAGGTTGAGATGACTTGAGTAGGTGTGATCCTTGCATATCAAGTGGATCTACCTCAAGTGTAGAGGATGTAGGCCTCCTACTACTTGACTCTTTAGTGTCAACTTGAAAATATCAACAAACAATGGTATGGTTTTGATCTCTACCCTGTATGGAAAGTTTGGTCTCACTTGTTGACTATAGAATAGGATGGATGTGATCCTTGCTAGTAGATGGATCTAGCCCAATTGTCACTAGACGATAAGATGAATTTGATATCTACCCTATATGGAAATTTGTTTCTTGCCTGTTGGCTAAACAATAGGATAGATATGATCCTTGCTAGTAGATGGATCTTGCCTATTGTCATTTGATACAGTGTTGTAGCTTGAGCTCCCATATGATGTCAGATTCCTCCTCGAGATTTTTCAACAAATGGAGTAAGGAGGGAATAAGCCGAGACGAGATATGATTTGGTTACTATGATGATTTTGTTCAAATGATCGAACTGATTATTTGATATAGGATGGAAGCCGAATTCTCCCCTATTCTTCTTCTTCTTATTATTCTATTGGATCAATATTGTTTAACTGATGATCAAAGGAATCAAGTTATGTCGAGATATGATGATATGGATGCGAGATATGTCTTTGGGACAAGTAAGGTTTGAGAATTGATCTACCCTACCTTTGGTTATGCATTATTCTTCTACTATGAGTTGAGATGAGAGATGGTGATGATACAATGACCTACCTTCTTATATTGTGACATGCACATCAAATATGAGACTTTTGATGTAGATGATAGTTCCTCCCTAACTGAGTGGGAGTGTTGAAATTTGGGTAGCTATAAGATGAATTTCCCACATACCAAAAATGAATCCCATTATGCCCTAAAGAACTTATAATAAGATAAAAAGGAAGAACTCAATTATTAATATGTACAATATTTAACATTGGGCAAGAAATTATTAAATAGAAATTTTTCATATCATGTGGTAAATCAATTTTGGGAAAATATATTTAAATTGACTAAAAATTAAAATTATGGTTTCCATCCATCTTTCAAGTTGGTTTAGATCCATCAATTCACCTATTCGATTATATGAAATTCTATAAATTAGAATCCCAATCAAAGGTAGATATATACAACACGTTCATAACCATAACAAATATATGTGATTATGTGTGTGATTATCATTTGGAGATATTTTCTTACAGCATTTTGTTGAGATTCCTATGGCTCGGTTAATGTCGTTTTTTGTATGGATCGCATTATATTCTTAGCATTGTATTTTTACTAGCTCAATGTATCAGTGACATCGAGACTCAAAATTAGCTTGACAATTATCATTATTGGCTCGCTCTATTGTGTCTTGCTTCCAGTGGTTTACACTTGGCACCTGTAGCTCATTATTTGTTTTTCAGAACTTGCATCTATATTTACTGTGGTACACTATTGTCACAATTATTTTCATATCAGTATCTTATCATCTCTACAGGGAATCAGGTCTAGTATCCTATGGCTCAAATAGTTCGACATTACTGTATGGTTTGTTCATTTTTCCATCGTTTGTAATTGGTTCGATATTTGTATGAGATGATGTGCACACTAAGATGATCACATTCCTTTTGTGGTCCACATCCTACAATACTCACATACATATCTTATATTCATGCTTTAATTTAACTTTGTTGCATCTCGGTTCCCAATGGCTAGTATAATTTTATTGCTTGTATTTTATCACCATAATAATGATCTATATGTCAAATTAGGCAGTGGTTTATATATCAATATTTTATGAAATCGTGAGGTAAATAGTGACTTAGTTACATAATTTAAACAATAAGTATTACTTACATATCATAATGTAAACCATAAGTATTACTTACTTATCATATCATAACTTACATATTAAATGGTGAAGTCAACCCTACTACTCCCATCCAATTAGGGTTTTTCTAGTTTCAATGAACTTGTTCTTACATGATAATAGTGATCTTTATGAAATACAAGGATGTTGTAAGTAACTGTATATATATGATATGATGGTTGTATGATGACAGTGATGTAGTTAAAATGCCATAGTCAAAATATTACAAGTAATTTTTAATAAGTAGTTACAAAAAATGAGCTTCATTTGAAAGCTTAACTAAAACTTAATCAATAATATCACATAACCCAAACTCTTCATCTTCAAGAGTTTCATTATTGTCCTCTTCCACAATATTTTCATTATTGGCTTCAGTTTCATCATTTTCCTCTTCTGATGGATCTTTGATGTCTGCGAATGTCCCAAAGTATGCCTTTCCAATCATTCCATCTAATGGTGGTTGAGGTTCCTTTGCTTTTTTTGCCACACAGGATTCATTAAAATCTTCTTTTCTCAAACCAAATTATTGCATTGCATTTAGAAGAAATTAAATAGCAAATATTCTTTGTTGAATAAATTTTCATTGTACTGGGTCTTTTTCAATGGAAATGTAATTTCTTCCTTTTTGTAAGCAACATGCTAGTGTAAATTAGTATAAACACAAAAAATTAAAAAAATAAATAGTGAAATTCATTTTTATATAATAAAACTTACCTGAGCCTGAAAATAAATCCAAAACCCAATCTCCTTCATTTGAACATAAATCTAAAATATAGTTAATCAATGACTGTGGTTTTTGATATATGTTAACTATCTCTCCTTTTGATTCTTTATCTTCATATGTTAGTTTTTTTACAACATCATGGACTAGTACTTGGCTATGAATCTTTCCATCTACTTGATTGAAAAGAATAAGCTTATAGCTATCATCCTTTGTCCAACTTTCAACATGAATGAACACACAATCACTTATAATTGGATGATTTCCGCAGCAAATAAGATCTGGCTTTTTCTTGTAACATGAAATAGTAAAATTTCAATTAACTTGTACATAAATGATTTTTTCAACATTAATCAAACATACAATTTCAACGTCTTACTATATAAGCTGCATCCTTGAATTTTATTTTCCCTTGAAGCTTGATAATAACAACCCTAATTGTGTGTCTGAATGAAATGTCACAAATCTCCAAATAGAAGGAAAACTAACATTTCAAAATCGAGAATCTCCCGTTGACAATGTTGCTGCTTTAGAAAATCGTTCCAAGCTTTTAAACAAACCTCGAGAAATCTTGACGTGATGTGTGGAATAATGACAATGAAATTTCTTATAAAGCGGAAATAACAGAATTTCTTTTCGATGGGGTAAATGTGGGATACAAACTATGATAAATATTAAAAAATAAAATCTATAATGAAGTAAATGTTATATAATTTAATTAAAAATATTTTAGTTTGAAAAACATTATTAGAAGAAAAATTTGTAGGGAATTTAATTCAAAAATAGGGTCCATATTAAGAAAATATTTTAGTAACTAATTTTCAAATAAATCGTAGAAATAAAATTTGGAGGTACATACTTCAAGCAAAAAAATTCGGCGAAAATTTTTGGAGGGAAAATTTCATTGTTTCAGCTATATATTATCATTGGGAGAGAGATCCTTTGCATCATTCAACATCTCTTGTTTGAATGTTATGGATTCATCTTATATTGAAGTTTCATTTTATGAAGCATCAACATCTTCGTCACATAACAACTCTATTCATATTGATGGATATAACAAGAGAAGTAGCAAAAAAATGAAAGATGAAGATTTTAAAATGTATAGAGAATCTAATTTTCCACTTATTCCTAATCCTATGGACTATGAGAGCAACAATGATGAATGTCAAGATGAGGAATTTCCAAAAAATAAAGACTCACAATTTTCACATAGTCCTAATCCTAAGGACTTTGAGAGCAATAGTGATGAATGTCAGGATGTAAAATTTTCAGTGAATAGAGAATCACATTTTCCACTTAGTCCTAATCCTAAGGACTATGAGAGAAGTAGTGATGAATGGTCAGATGACAAGTTTTCAGTGGATAGAGAGTCACATTTTCCACTTAGACCTCATCCTAAAGACTATGAGAGAAATAGTGATGAATGGCACGATGAAAAATTTTCAGTGGATAGAGAGTCACATTTTCCACTTAGTCCTAATCCTAAGGACTATGAAAGAAATAGTGATGAATGGCAGGATGAAAAATTTCAGTGGATAGAGAGTCACATTTTCCACTTACTCCTAATCCTAAGAATTATGAGAGAAATAGTGATGAATGGCAGGAAGGAAAAAATTCAGTAAATAAAGAGTCACAATTTACACTTACTCCTAACCCTATGGACTTTGAGAGTAGCACTGATGAAGGGAAGGATGAATAATTTCCATTAAATCGAGAGTCTCGATTTCCACTTATTCCTAATCATATGGACTATGGGAGCAGAAATGACGAAGGTCAAGATGAAGAATTTCCAATTAATCGAGATTCGTAATTTTCACATAACCCTAATCCTATGTACTATGAGAGCAACACTGATGAAGGGAAAGATAAAGATGGTGAAGAATATCCTCCAATTCTATATTTCAAAACCACAGATGATGGTATTGAAAATTTTCATGCTGCCAAAGATGGTAATGAATATTTTTCAAACAATGTTGGTGGTGAATTTCCTAACTATATTGAAAATGATCATATTAATAATAGTATTCCTCCTAATTATCATGGAAATTCTTGTTAAGATAATGATGAAATGGTAGAGATTTTTCCAGCAAATATTGTTTCTAGGAGTAAAAGTAGACCTTTTCATATAAATCTAAGATGTTCTAGTTATACAAGGGGTAGAGTAGTATATCTCACGAGATTAATTTCTATCAATGAGCTCATTTCAAGGGACTACTGTAAAAAGGATTGCTTGAAACATTTGGATTTCAAATTTTCTTTGGATAAAAGGAAGAACTATTTGTAAATGAATAAAAGCATGCAGAATTCAAATTTAGTGGGGTGCATGCAATCTACACTAGCGGGTTATGATTATCATATTGGGTCTTTATTTCTCTGTAGAAATACTTTCAAAATTTTTCATTCAATTGGAAATTTTCATCTATCAAGAATCCAAGATAATTTGGAAAATGATCCTACATATTATTCAGAAGTTCATCATAAACGAGAGTTTGGGCCACTAGTAAATACTACAATGTCATGGCTGCAAGACTTCTTTTCAAAACATGGAGAGTGTTTTCCAAATAGAGATACAATGCACATTCCAGATACTTTCTCAAGACGAGAAATATAAAACTTATATAAGGAATATGCAGAAGGTGTTGAAGGAAATGGTCGTTTTATTAGATATCAATATTTAGTGCAGATATAGAGGAGAGAATTAAACAATGTTCATATTCCTAAGAATACAAGGATGGGGGTTTGCAGTACATGTGCTTCTCTAAAATAAAAAGGGGATAAATGTCAAGGAGTATAAAGAGGTAAGCATTCATAACATTATTATTTTAAATTGTATAGTGATCAACTATGAAAATAAATTTATTAATACGTTTATTTTATGTTATGTGTATACTCCATTGTTAAAGCCCTCAAGAGCATCATAAACAACAAACAAGTGAAAGGAAAAAGTTGTACAAGCATCGAAATAAGTGTTATGATAATCCAAATAAATATTTGGGTTTGATAATTGATGGTATGGACCAGAATAAAACACTTCTACTGAATTTTGTTCGCACAACCAAAACTTTGTAGGAGGAAAATTTTATCTAGTTTCACTTGGTCGGTTGTATGGTCTTCAATGGGAAAATGTTGCCAAGAGTTTACTTCACAGCTCCAAATATTCATAATGATGGAAATCTAACAATAACCATAATTCATGATGTGCTTTCTCATTGGGGTGGTAATATCCTAAAATTTTGTATCTACAATTAGACAACGCTTGTCGTGAAAACAAAAATCAGATTGTTTTTGGATATCTAAACATGATTTTAGAATTGATAATTTTTCATAAGGTAAAGGTGGGTTTCCTTATTTTTGGGCACACTCATGACCATATTGATCATATGTTTAGTCCTTTTTTAGTAAAATTGAGGAGGAAGAATGTTGGGAGCTTTCCATCATTAATTGAATGTATTAAGAAATCATATATACTAGAGCCTATTTTTCATGTGTTAGAAGAAAATGTTGACATGCGAAGGTTTATTCTCGGATCGCATGGTGAGGAGAAATGAATTGAACAAATTAATGACATTAGCTTCCAACATCAATTTGGTATCAAACAAATTGATGGGAAAATACTTATGCCATCATTAGGTTTGGAATTTTTGAAGTTCATTCCATATCATCCAATATCTATGTCAAATATATTGTTATTACAACTAGTTGGTGAATTTAATAATGCATGAAGGCAAAAGAGAGATATTGATTATTCTGAATGCCTCGAAGAAAAAAAAAAAAAAACAGAAGATATACATATGAGTACTTTTATATTGTCGATTCAGTTTGGTGGGAGTCCCTTTTCAATGATCAGAGTGAAATCCTTTCAAGACCAACAAATGAAGATATGTGTTTGAAGACTCCATCTATTTGGCCACAAAATATGTCAAATGAACAGGAGGAAACAAAAATTCTTGAACAACAACAATTACACAACATTATTAATACTACACAAGTGGAGGAAAGATAAATGTATATTGGTTCTATAAGATCTCGTACACAACGTGAATCCATGGAAGACCTTTACAAGGGTTCAGTACATGATATTAAGGATGGTTGCATGATTGTAGTCTTAGCACATGAAGATCCACATGGCTATCCATTCTAGGTTGCCAAGGTTATAAAGGTGATTAAAGAAAATGAAGATGCTAAAGGTGTTGAAGTAAATTGGTATGCCACAAACACACACCCATTCAATGGTTTGTACAAGCCAGAGATGGTAGTTGATAAAAAAATTGGTGGAAAGAGAAAAAGAAATGGCACAAGTACAAATCGTCGCTACACATACCTCTTAAAATTGGAGGAAGTTGACATACTTGTTTATGACTTCAATTTAACAAAGAGAGGAACTCTTCACTCCAGGATGATAGAGATTCTTAAGAGGTTGCTACCACAATAAAAAGTGTTGAGATGGCAGTCTGTTGAACCTAGTCGTAGATCTAGAAGAATTTTGAAACCTCAAGTGGTGGGCATGCATGTTGACTCAGATGGGGTACTAATTGATGAAAGAGAACAATATGGAACGTCTTCATCTGCATCCAGTCATTCATCCGAAGATGTGAATTCTGATCGTGTGCAAGAAAATTGTTGGGCACAAAAACTGGCTACCTTTCTGACCATTTTTATCATCCTTTTTTATCCTTTTGTGTTTAATTACCTACATTTTCTATGCTAAACTTATGAGGTAAATACCCCTAACTTGTCCAATTGGAATATTTTAATTAATGAAGTAAAGTCATGGAGTCTTACCTACTTGCGGCACTAATATATGTGCTTGACTATAGTTTTGAGAACAGGAACCCTCGCTCCAGCGGTTTTTCAATAGATTTGGTAACGGTCAGCTATAGGGAGAACGTGCAACTATAGTCACGATTATCTGGGCCTATTCTTGGTCTGTTGATCTATCCTGAACATCTAATGTTTGTGCTGTTCCAACTGTTGCGTATTTCTGAATGTGCGATTACCACATTCCAGGGAAATTTGTTATTCTCTCGCGCTGTGTATAAAATGGATATTGTTCCTGTAATGGGGCTTCCTGAAAGGATATTGTAACCACATCTTACAGATTAATAAAATAATTCTAGTTTTGTTGTTCTAAGCATTTTCATGACTAACGCAGCCTTGATCAGAGAGTTGGGCTCGCTCTTCTGATCAAGTGTTGCGCCTGCGTGTGCGTGAATTGTTTATTGTTATGGTTGTTGTTATTTACTGTTAGATTGTTTTGAAGTTCAGTACTGATCCATCTCACTGCAATGTTTTGAATCTTAATTATAAACCCTTGGTTGAACAGATTATGTGTTTGTTCCTTCATATACCTTGTACGTTGCCTTGAAAGGATACGCTCCTGGATTGATAAAATTAATGTCGGATTAGGGTGGAGAAATCATTCCTACCTGGACATCAACATTTTGGCACCATTGCTGGGGAGGCTAACAAGGTGCAAGCAACTATTCGAACCAACCAGAGGGTCAATCTCTTGTCCTAGGGAGAGATCAAGATTTCTCACTCTGCTTCAAGTCCTAAGCGTAGGTTTTGATTTTGGTTTGTTTATTTTTGTTTCTGGTTTGGATTTAGGGCCATATTCTTGTCCTAGGGAGGGAGGAGTCTTTTGACGCCCTGCTCCAGGCCCTGAGTGGAGTTATTTATTTTCAAATTTCGTGTGTTTCTTGTCGCGAACCCTTAGCTTTACCTTGGAGAGGGAGGATTCTTTTGACACCCTACTTCAGATCTGGGAGTATTAGGTCTTCCCGTGGATTGTGTTGTTTTGGTTCTTGTCCCAAGGAGAGAGGAGTTCTTTAATTCCCTGCTCTGGGCCTGAAACCCTAGCTCTTGGTTCTTTTGTCTTTATTTTCTTTTCTTTTTGAGAACTCTTTTATCTTGGGGAAGGAATGGTATTTTGACACCTTACTCCAAGATTGGAGCATTGTAGGTTCATACATAGACCTTCCATCATACCAATTTTTGTATGAACAAAAAACCAAATAAGAGGGGTGGAGTGAGAGCCCCAAAAAGGGGAAGACTAGATCTGGGAAGAAAAACTTATATTCAGCATATTATAGAAAAGGCGGAGTCAGAAGCATGCTCTCACGCAACTGCAAGGCCAGGGGCTAGGAGAGTGAAGTCCGAGGGACAGTCAGTGGATCAACCAGTGCAGGCCACGGTGTCCCTTGATGATTTGGTACAACAAGGTCCTCTAGCAGTGGAAGAGATAATCAGCAGTAGACCGGACCAAGAGGATCTTGTACTAGTAATAGCAGAGGAAGAAATCACAAGTAGAACATCGATGGAGTCAGACTGCTCTAGTAAGGGAAAGGAAATTGTAGTCGAGGGATTGAACCATCAGGAAACAAGAAGAATAAATGAGGGGATATTGGTATCGCCAAGAGACCGGGGAGGTGCCACTAAATTAACTCGTGTCCCAGTAGTGAAGAGCCCCCGACCATCCTCCACAGAGCCTGTTGAAATTCCCAACGATTATTGGAAGATATTTATGGCTCCCACAACCTCCACTATCGAATTTCCCATTGGGAATTTGGGAGCTGGCGCACCTACAAAGTCTATCCCACTGGCAGCCTTACCAAACTTCCATGGGCTTGTTTCAGAGGATCTCGATACATTTCTATTTGAGTTCAACATAGTGTGCCGGGGGTATGATTACACGACAGATGCCCAGAAGTTAAAGATTTTTCCTTCCACACTAAAAGGGATGGCTCTGCGATGGTTTATGGGGCTTGGAGGAAAATCCATTTCCACATGGAATGATATGAAAATAGCTTTTCTGGAAAAGTACTAGGATTATTGCAAATCCCAGAACGTTAAGGAGGAGCTTTTCAAGTTCACACAGAAAAAAGATGAAAGTTTGGAAGATTGTGTGGAGAGGTTTAAGTACCTCTTACAGAGGTCAGGTCATTTTGATCTAGATAAGGAAATTTTGAAGGTTATCCTCCTTCGATCCTTTCGAAAGGACTCAATGGAACTATTGAATATTGTGGGAAAGGGAGACATCTCCAAGGAAACCTTTGAAGGTATTTGCGATTTGTGTATCCAGTGCTTGAGGGGGCTTGCAAGAAATAGATCACGGATCCGTTCAGTAAAACGATCTGGCGGGAGTGTTACGAAATCAGAAATCTGGAACCTGCTAGACAAATTAAGGACGGATATTCTCAATACCCTGTCAACACAAATGAACACTTTGCAAGTAAAGCAGAAGCAGTTGGAACTGGATAGGACCATGGCAATCTTTTTCCCAAAGTGCAAGAAGAATCATTTGGAAAGGGAATGCCCATTAAAGTCCATAGAAAAATGTGACATCTATGAGCTGAATCATGTATCAAGCGCATGCCCTTCCTTGCTGGGCCTGAAAGCGGTGCTTCAAGGAGCGGGGGAGGACACGGAGCAATTGTACCTTATGGGCGCCAGGAAGCCATGGCAACTTCGACCACCGATGGGAAATCAAGGTATGTACCCAGATCCATCTCAGTATTTCAATAGCTACAACATGAATCCTTAAACCATGCCTTGTCCCCCTATGTGGCCACAATACTAGTACCCACTGTGGCAGTAATGGAACCCTCAAGCCAGTATGAGCTCACCATGGGCTCCAACTTGGCAAGGACCCTCTTTAGGGAAGTTTCCTCAACAGATGCCACAACAACAACTCCAATTACCCTCCAATGCACCTCCTGGTAATCAGCCTGTCCATCCTCAGCTTCCAATGCAGCCTAATCCTAATCCCAATAATAAAGGAGCCCATCAAGTTGATGTTCTTAACCTGCCTTCATAAAGTATCTCTACTGCAGAACTATATGAAATGAATTTGCAATCAGGTCAAACAATCAATGTCCAACCCCCTCCAGTTATCATTAATCAACTTGATAATGAAGAAAGAGAGGCACAGCCGATCAGTAGAGAGCCAAAACAAAATGTTAAAAACCAGGTGCCTCCTGTAAAAAAAATCAATCTAAACCACCGTACCCAGAGAGATTGATTATGAGTAAACCAAGCCCACAAGTTGAATTTGATTTATTAGGAGAATTGCAGAATTTATTTGTTAAAATTCCCTTGTTAAAAGCCATGAAGGATGTGCCAATTTATGCAAAGACTCTTATGGAATATTATTCAAAGAAACTTGCGAAGAAAACTAAGGACCCCCTCACTATACATGTTATGGGAAAATTATCGGACTTCATGACGGGAAAATCAATACCAGTGAAATATGGAGATCTGGGGAACCCGGTTTTGACAATACAAATTAATGGGGTAGAGATTCCAAATGTGCTAGTAGACCTAAGCACTGCCATCAATGTCATCACCACTGAAACCATGCATACAATAGGCCTTCAAAATTAGAAGCATACACCTTCAGTGTTGGAATTGGTAGATCAATCTACAGTCAAACCTGTAGGGAAGTTGGAGGACGTGACAATTTCAGTAGATGCATGGCATTACCCTGTAGATTTCCTGGTATTGCATACACAATCTTCAGTGGGCGGTCATCCCTTGATTCTGGGTAGGCCATGGCTAGCTACTGTAGACACTTATATTGGGTGCCGTTCAGGAAATATGGTCATCTCTAATGGGCACAATACTAAGAACTTGGTACTATACCCACCTGCAAAACCAGATGCACCTAAAAAGTTAGCAGGCGGCAAGAAGGTTGTATCTATGATAGAGGTCAAAGATGAAGAAGTGAGACCGGTCCTTAATATCAGGCAGGCCCTTCAGTTGAAGATGGAATCAGAAGATGACGTGATTACTTCCTTCATGAATGATCCTTGTTCCATTTTAGAGTCAAATCAATAGGTCTTAAGATGCATCCTAAGCTGTGAAACTCAGGAGGTTATTGAAACAGCGGAAGAATTAGATGAAGATGTTGATGCACCTCATGAAAGTGTTCAAGTGGAGATAGAACCAGGGAAAACTCTGAATATTAATCTAGGTCTGTCAGAATCCTAGAAGAAGCAGCTGGTAGATGTTCTTCAGAAGCATAAGGAAGCTTTCGCCTGGGATTATTCAAACATGAAGGGGATCCCTGCCAACTTATGCAACCATCATATGTATATATCAAAGAAGATTGTAGTCCTATAAGACAACCTCAGAGAAGGATGAATCCTGCATTGAAAAACATTGTGAAAGAAGAGCTTCAGAAATTATTGGATGTGGGTTTTATCTACCCTATCTTAGATAGCCAATGGGTCTTGCCATTGGTAATGGTCCCCAAGAAGAATGGTAAATGGCGGATCTGCATGGATTATCGAGAGTTAAATAAGGCAACGCAGAAGGATCATTTTCCCCTGTCATTTATTGATCAAGTTTTAGACACATTGGCTGGCAAGAAATTTTTCTCATTTTTGGATGGGTTTAGTGGATATAATCAAATCCAAATCGCTCCTGAGGACCAAGACAAGACCACTTTCACATGCCCTTGGGGAACATTCGCATACCAAGTCCTTCCTTTTGGCCTGTGTAATGCCCCTGCAACATTCCAGAGGGCAATTCTGGGAATCTTCTTTGATCTAATAGATGATGGCGTTGAAATTTATATGGACGATTTCACTCCATATGGGGACTCATTCTTATAGGGGCTAAAAAATTTAGAAAAATTTCTTGAAAGATGTATACACGCGCGTGTTTCCCTGAGTACAGTAAAATGCCACATGATGATGGAAAAAGGAATTGTTCTAGGACATTTTCTTTCAGCTAAAGCAATCAGGATGGACCCAGCAAAGATAAAGGTAATTCTGCACTTTCCAACACCTAAAACACCCACACAGGTACATAGTTTCATTGGCTGTGTTGGTTATTATAGGCGTTTCATAGCAAAATTTTGCAAAAGTAGCACACCCGTTATTTCAATTACTGACAAAAGACTCAGAATTTGTGCGGTCAGATGACTATGATATAGCCTTCACAACAATTAAAGAATTATTCTGCAGTGCCCTGATTCTTAGAGGACCAGACTGGGTGTTACCTTTCCACATTCATACGGATGCTTCCCAAACAGCAATTGGTGCAGTATTGGGGCAGCACGAGGATAAAGTACCTTACGCAGTCTACTATGTTAGTAAGAATTTGGACCCTGCTAAATTAAACTACACGGTGACTGAGAAAGAGTTCCTTGCTGTCGTTTATGCCATCAACAAGTTCTGGAATTATATTACCGGGTATTCTAATTTTGTGCACACTGATCATGCAGCCATCAGGTATTTAATGAACAAACTTGTTACCCCTGGTCGTGTTACAAGATGGTTGTTGCTACTACAGGAATTTGATACTACTATAGTAGATAAAACAGGGAAGGATAATGTGGTTGCAGATTTCTTATCTAGGATAGAACATGATGGTAAGAATACACCAGTTGAAGATAATTTCATAGATGAGCATATTTTTGCAGTTTCTGCTAACACTCCATGGTATGCAGATATTTATAATTATCTTGCTACAAGTGAGGTGCCTCATCACTTGTCCTATAAGGAGAAAAGGAAGATCATTCACCGAAGTACCCTATATTCATGGATGGCAGGATATCTCTTCCATACAGGGATCAACCAATAGATCTGGCGTTGTGTGGCAAAGGATGATATTTATGAGATCTTAAAGGATTCACATGATGGACCCTATGGAGGAGATTTTTGCAGACAAAAGGATAGGTCATAAAGTGCTGCAGATGGGATATTATTGGCCCTCCATCTTTCGTGATGCTCAGGATTATATTCGAAGGTGTGATAGCTGTCACCAGATGGGACAACCTAGGAGAGCAGATGAAATGCCCCTTCAACCCCAGATAGTCCTTGAACCTTTGAGAAATGGGCCATCGATTTCGTTGGACCCTTTAACCCACCTTCTCATCAGAAATCCTACATCCTAGTTTGTACCGATGATGTAACTAAATGGGTGGAAGCTAGAGCAGTCATGAGAGCAACAGAGCAAGTAGTGGTAGACTTCCTTTTAGAAGAAATTTTTGCTCGGTACGGGACTCCTAGAGAAATTGTATTACACAGAGGATCACATTTCACATCCCATATGATAGAGAAAGTGATGCAGAAATACGGGGTCAAACATAGAGTAACAACCCCCTATCATCCACAGGCGAATGGGAAAGTAGAGAGTACAAACAAGGTATTGGAAAATATCTTGACAAAGACAGTAGCAAGTCATCACCGGGGTTGGGCACAAAAACTTCCAGAAGCTTTATGGGCCTATAGAACAACATGGCAGAACACAACGGGGTTTTCTCCATTTGAATTAGTTTATGGGAAATCCCCCTTGTTTCTGGTAGAATTTGAAATTAGCGCACTCAGAACAGATCTGGAAGTAGGCTTAGATCTATCAGAAGCAAAGAAACACCAACTGGAACAGCTGAATGAGTTAGATGAGATTCGATCAGTAGTTTTCCAGAGAAATACTGTTGTTCAACAACAGAGAATGAAATGGCATGATAAATTCATCAAAACTAAGGTGTTTCATGAAGGGAATTGGGCATTACTGTATGACTCCCGATTTAAGGATTTCAAAGGCAAGCTTTGCACTTGCTGGATGGGACCATATCAAGTGGATGCAGTGTTTGACAATGGAACGGTTAGATTAATTACAATTGATGAGAATCAGGCCATGTTTGTGGTGAATGGACAACATCTAAAATTATACCATCATCCAGCTTCTAAAGATGCCTTTGTCAAAACCCTTTCAGATTCATCTGATCTAATGGTTATTGCAATAGAAGACACTCTCACTCTTCCTTAAAAAATAATAATAATAATAATAATAATGATGATAATATGTGGTTATTACTTACTTTTTTGTATTTTGCAGGAATAATAAAGAAATATGGCTAGGAGGAAAGTAATATTAGGTGTATTACTCCATCAGTGCTGCTATAGAGATATTTTGTTTCACTGATGTTGTTACTCTGCAATTGCTGTTACTCTGTAGCTGTTGATACTCTGAAGTTGCTATTACTCGGTAACTGCTGTTACTCCGCAATTGTTGTTACTTCATAGCCGCTGTTATTCTGAAGTTCCTGCTACACCACCAATGTTGTTACTCTAAAGTTGTTGCTGCAATGTCGATGATGTTACTCTGAAGTCGCTGCTACACTGCCGATGCTGTTACTCCGAAGTTGCTACTACACTGTCAATGTTGTTACTCCAAACTTGTTGTTACACCGCCAATGCTGTTACTTCGAAGTTTCTGTTACTCCACAACTGCCGTTACTTCGTAGCTGTCGTTACTTCGTAGCTGTCGTTACTTCGTAGCTGTCGTTACTTTGTAGCTGCTATTGATTTGTAGCTATTGTTACTCACTGTTGTCGTTACTTACTGTTCATGTTATTCACTAACGTTGTTATCTACTATGCTATTACTATGACCGACATTTTGTTGTTACTCCACTTTAAGGTAAGTCCATAGGTACGTCTCTGTTGATTTTATGGATTTAATTAAATATTCCAAAAGGACGGTCAAACGTGCCGAGGACGGCCATCATTTAGTTGGGGGCAGGGAACCGTCATAATGAATGATGACGTACTTTGTAAACGTATTTATGATACACGATTCCCACCAAACCAAATTTAATGATTTCAAGTACTTTGTAATTATACCGTATGAGTTGGAATGCATACTCGTACACACAAAAGTCATATCAGTCACCTCCCAACATGCCGCATTAAATCCTGAGAATATCTAACAGTACTACCATAATTTTTCATTACTCCCAAGCACACTAGTACTATTTATCCATTATATCCAAAAGTGGCCATGAAATTATTTCAGTTACTAACAGTTTGGAGCCCTGTCACTCCCCCCTGCCAGCTAAATGTAGCCGTCGTGCTGACTCTGCCTCTGCAGCAATGGGTGGTCGATCTGTACGACATGAACCTGATGATTCAACAAGAATTCAGAGAAATCGGGAGGTATGGCGAGTATTTGAAAATGCAGGTTGGGATGTTTACTTTGACAGGCTGAACGGATGGGATGAAGAAATCGCGATGGAATTTGCATTGAATTTGGAAGAAGGAGTTTCTCAGGTTCGTGAAATGGATATTCCAGTGACAGAAGAAACCATCGCGGAAGTCAGTGGATTGCCGCAAGGTAGAGAACGCTGGTTTTTGAGGAGAACGCCCCTCCCGAAACTTCCTGAAGCTTTTCTGCAAGCTGGAGAAAGTATTGCGTAGAAGGGTCGGGGATACGACGGAACTTCATTACCTCGTCCATGGGGAGAAGTTGCAGAGGTTGTTATAAAGTATATTACATGTGAAGGAAGATATTCTACTATCTTCAAATATCACCTCCGCATATTGGCTCATCTGCAATTTCCACAAGCAGAGGCCTTCTCAATGAATGCGCCCTATTTTTTGTTAAGGAGCATTCATTTGATGGAAAATTCGGCTCGGGGGGCACGACAGGCATTGGCGGTCCTCTCTCACCATGGGCTAGTCCACTTTCTAGTAATGAACGCCATTGAGAAGATCCCGATTCCATGGGAATTGTTTCGGACTTCCACGGAGGAGGAAATAGAAGCCGCTGTGGCTGCTAGGGCAGAAGAACCTGAAGCCATGCAGGAGGATGAAGAGGAGGATGAAGCCATGCAGGGAGTTGCAGAGGATGATGATTACATTGATCAAGAGGAGCCTGAAGAGATGGAAATGGAGACTGAAGAGCGTGAAGAAGAGATGGTTCCCCAAGAACAAGCTGAACTCGTAGAATCGATGGAAGTTGTAGAGATACCCACTAGCACTACGGCCAAGGCTGTCCCACAAGAACTAGCCCCTCCATGGAGTCAGCTGAGAAAACAGATAGTGCGATGGGCATGGAGGTAAACCCATAGCAAATGAAAGAGGGTGAATTGGTCGAAATTGCGACTGAGGCCACTCCACAAGGATCTCCTGTCAATATGGAACCAATGGAGGAGGGTAATCCGATTGAAGAGGAAGTCGTGACCACTATGACTAGAGAAAACGCGGAGGAAATAACGAGAGAACTAAGGTGTGAGGATGACGCTGCTCCACAAGAACCAGCGTTGACCTCGGGGCTGAATGCAAAGGATTTTTTCTAGTTCCCCATCTTTCTGCCTAGGGGAGCAAGGGTAACTTGTTTCCCGCAGAAAAGAGAGGAAGAAAATTTCTCCATTCCTATGGCTTCGAATTTAAAATAAAGGCCACGACCGGAAGAGGCCCTAACAGGCATATCAATAGGGGAGCATCTTACCGGGTCACCATTGGACACGGAGAATGTACAAGATGAGAGAATGGCCATTGTGAAGAGGAGGGACCAAGCGTAGCGGTCCAGACGAATGAACCAATGGAGCACTTAGGCGTGAAAAGAGTGAAGCAAGAAATAATAGAAGAAGAACAGGCAGAGGAGGTTGGACCGAACATTGGCCCAACAGAGGCAGTCCCGAGGGATTTACCTCGAGCTTCCGAGGTAGAAGGAACACAGGTCAAGCAAGAAGAGGCAGAGCTACATGGACTGCGAAGACTTCCCATCAAACAAAGATACCAATAGCAGTTTAAGGAAGTAATGCGGCTCAAAATGGAAGTGAGGGATTCGAGAAGGAAAGTGCACATGATGCAGAAACGAATAAACAAATACAAGCGGTGAGCCAAGAAATCCAAAGTCGTCAGGGTTGAAGTAGGAACTGAAACATACCCGATTGAACAACTGTTCAAAGCCAGAGAGTATGCCTTAATGGCCGAATTAAAGACATTGAAGTCTACTGCGGCTTAATATAAGAATGAAATCAAAAGAGCTGAGGAAAGAGCCTCCACAACCATCTTTGGATATGTGGAGCACATAGATATTATGAGAATAAGGCATGCAAAACAGTAGCTGAAGATGGAGCATCTGGAAAAACAAGTGGCCGAATTGAAAGATGATAAGGAACAGATGTTCAAACTAATACAAGAGGTGATGGCATGTCGTCCCCCTGCTTCTTGTTATTATTTATTTTTGCATGAATGTTTTCTTTTATTTTTCATGGAGAGCATTAAAAACGAGGTCAGTTATAAAATAGAATACGGTGTACAATTCCTCCAAATCATGAGGAATCATGATGTGCCAACTCAGCATTTTATGTGTGAGTTTTATCTACATGGGTATTTGTTACGTCTGGACAAAGATTTTAATCTAGTCCCATATGTAGGAGACATCCATTTGAGGGCCCTCACCTCTTATGCTTTCAATCAAATCCATTGGCAGAAGGCTTGTGACAGTTTTGAGTCTAATCAAGTTACAAAGCCGTTTATAGTAAGAGGGGAACATGGGAGGTCAGATACAATGTACAATAAACACCATACCTTTTTGAAATTTGAGGAGAACAGAGAAAGAATGCTAAGGACAAAAAGGTGGTGCCTCGACCTTTGTATTAATCAATTAATTTTTTTTCAAAAAGAGGCCCTTGATTATTGTCATAGAAGGTGGATGATGTCACCAACAACTGTCCAGAACAAAGAACCTTTTGGGGCACCCAAATTTGTGCGAGCACTCGCCAAAGTACCCAGATATGTGGCATGTGTTCAAACATGTGGGATCTGGTGGATGGGGCTTTGGTTTTAGTATCCTGTTATTTGGTTGCCTGCAAAAGTTTACACCCCAACGTACAATGTTCCAGCAGATTGGTGGAAGGAGGTTCTCCTTTAAAATGGATTTAAAGTTCTGAGGACAGAGATGGATTTAGAGTATGATCTTGTCGGGCTTCATGAAGCTCACAGTTTGCAAAACCCAGACCTACGGAGGTGGCGGACTGCATGAGGGCATGCAGAAGGCTAGTTGGGGTGGGATGTTGGGCACCAAATCTGGCTACCTTTCTGACCATTTTTATCATCCTTTTTTATCCTTTTGTGTTTAATTACCTACATTTGGTATGCTAAACTTATGAGGTAAATACCCCTAACTTGTCCAATTGGAATATTTTAATTAATGAAGTAAAGTCACAGAGTATTACCTATTTGCGGCACTAAGATATGTGCTTCACAGCAGTTTGGAGAACAGGAACCCTCGCTCCAGCAGTTTTGTAATAGATTTGGTAACGATCAGCTATAGGGAGATCACGCAGCTGGAGTCACGATTCTCTGGGCCTATTCTTGGTCCCTTTCTCTATCCTAGACATCTAATGTTTGTGCTGTTCCAATTTCTTCGTATTTATAAATGCGCAATTACCACATTCCAGGGAAATATATTATTCTCTCGCGCTATGTATAAAATGAATATTGTTCCTGTAAATGGGGGTTCCTGAAAGGATATTGTAACCACATCTTACAGATTAATAAAATACTTTTGGTTTTGTTGTTCTAAGAGTTTTCCTGACTAACGCAGCCCTGATCAAAGAGCTGGGCCCGCTCTTCTGATCAGGTGCTGCGTGTGCGTGTGCGTGAATTGTTTCTTGTTATGGTTGCTGTTATTTACTGTTAGATTGTTTTGAAGTTCAATACTAGATTCATCTCACTGCAATGTTTTGAATCTTAATTATAAACCCTTGGTTGAACGGATTATGTGTTTTTCACTGCATATACATTGCGCGTTTCCTTGAAAGGATACGCTCCCGGATTGATAAAATTAATGTTGGATTAGGGTGGAGAAATCATTCCTACCTAGACACCAACAAAAATATCAGTGATTTTGAATAAATGTGTAAGACAATTGATATAAATGATGTTTGCATTGAGCAATGAAAATGATATTTGAACTTCCCTATGATCTTACATGAAATTATAAGTAATTTTTATGTTTTTTTTTATTATATGTTTTAATTATGATGAATTCATTTTTCTAAAATATTCACAATGCAACAATAACTTGGAGAAATAATTTATGTTCATTGGGTTATTTTAGTGATGTAATTTTTTCATAATATCATGGTTGAAATATGTTTAAAAGTTGATATTTTTTAATTCGATGGGTGAAAAATTGCAAAATATATTTTATCTTTAACATTATGGTTGAAAACAATTAGAATTTTAGGGATTGTTAGTGTCATGATATTATATGTTAATGAAATGTATAAAAATTATTAGAATTTTAATGTGTTTAAAAGCTCATTATTTTATATTTAACGTCATTACTAAAAATATGTTGATATTGTACCTGGAAAATAAAAATGGTATTCTAACACCAACAATTGTGTGTTTTTTCCATTTATTTGGCACATGAAAATTGGTTTTACTGCCATTTTTAAAAAATGTTATAATTAACCCTGAAAAAAATAAAACCTCGTTCTGGAATACACACTTTTCGTTTTTGGGTTGTTTTTCATGTTTTTTGGGATTTTTTTGGCTAGAGTTCCTATTTTCAATTTATAGTTCTTGTTTCAAAGTTTACGTTGTTATGGAATGAATTTAATACGAAAGATAAAAAAATTGGAAAATGAAATTATCTAATGCAAAGAACAATACAACTAGGTAAGAAACATTAACATGTGGGGGGCTTGCCCTGCCACTACTTCTACCAGGGGATCCAAGGGGAGGTGACAACACTCCTTTTAGCCCCCCCCAGCAGGATCTTGGACATAATGCCTTCAAAATAAAAATTTAGAGAAATTTTTTCTTGTAAAATATGGTAATTTTTTAGCTAATTTGATCCATTCATTAGGTGGAAGATATGAAGGTAGAAGTTATGTTAATTTAGGGTTTTTTTTTTCCCTAGAAGACATCCCTCGATTTATATGAGGGAATTGTATTGTGGTTGTGAATTATTCTGTGTGAGAAAAAGAGAGGAGACTGTGTTAGAGAGAAGATGAAGTTACAATGGATTTTCTATAGGTTGTATCTCTTGAGTTTGCTAGATAATATAAAAGGAAGGACTGACTCTTTCTTCTTGGACACAACCCAAATTTGGTGAACCACGTATATATGTCTCTCTTGTTTTATGCTTTTATTTATTTCCAATATTTTCATTTCATTTATTTGTTATTCAATTTCTAACACTTACACCCTCAAATCAATAAGGGAATCAAGAGGCTTATACCTCCACCCTTAATCAAACAATGGAATCTAAAGGCTCGCACCTCTACCCTCAATTTTTTTTTCACACAGTGGTTCCAACCAAATCCAAGCAATCCATATCCCACTATATAAACCAGAAAACAACCAGGGGTGTTAAAGAACTCTCCTTACTAGGAATCTAAGGAACAATCCTCCTCCCAAGCTATCAAAGGAATCTAGAGAAAACCATCTCCACCCTCCAACCTTGTTGTTATCACTCAAAAAATGATCATCTAACCATGTTTTACTCTGTTGGTCGAAATACACTATGTAGGATGGTGATCCAGGTGGATATTGGTGGCCACCTGCCTATTCCACTTGGGGCCCCACCATTGTTTCTCTTAGTTTTTTAGTTTCCTTAATTATAGCATAGTTTACTATTTTTAGCAGTTTTTCGGGTCCTGAACTTCCAAAGCCGTTTTGAGGCCCTAAACGACGTTTTTTGGGCATCAAACCTCTGGCGTATATGAGTCCATTCCAAACTTGATATTCACGATTAGTAGTTGTAGTCCACGGATAGATCTTTCTAACGATGTATCATGGGCACAAACGAAGATAGTATGCCAAAGTTACGACCTCAGGAAATTGATGTACCAATTTACCCCAATGGCCCAGCCCATATTCTAGCGTTTCATCTCCTAGGGTTAGGTTTTTGGATGTTTAGGGTTTTCCATTATTTCTCAATAATATATAGGCCCTCAAGCCTCATTGTAACACAGAGTTCAGAGGCCTGTAGCCACCACCTCTCTTCTCAGAGATACACTACCAGCGCCCTATCTAGTTTATTTCCATTCTGTTTGTAAACAAATTTCAGTTCTTTGATATTAATGAAATGAAGTGTTATTTCCGCTACATTTTTGTATTTATGGTTATATGTGTGTTATGTTTCAATCCTGCATAAATCTAGATCAGTGGTATCAGAGTGGTCTACTCTTTCTCGATCATTCTTTGCATGTCCCCTACGAGGTTAGGATATAAAAAGTTAAGGCTTGATTTGGTTGAACCTTTGCAAGATCAACCTCGCAAACCCCAAAGGCCGACCATGGGGGATGAAAATAAATATGAGGGAGCAAGAGATCCTATCAAAATATTGCTCGAGGAGGCCCTTGAAAAATAGAGGAACGCGATGATGGATAACTTTTCCTAGATCCTTCAACGACTACCCACTGGTAGCGCATCTACATCTAGCAGCCACTCTGGAGGTGCAACTCCTTTTAAGGTACACGTAAAATTTGAAATTCCCATATTTGAGGGCCAAATAGATGTAGACACCATATATAGATGGTTGAATCTATTAGAAGGATATTTCTAAGTTCACGACTTTTCCGACTGGGAGAATATTATTTTTGCACTCCTCAAAGCTACCCCCCATGTCAAGGAATGGTGGGAAACCTACTGTGAGAGAAAGGATGAGGGGAACCCTCTCTATTCTCGGACGTACCCTCTTGGAATTCTTTTTGAGATGCCATCAAGTAACAATATTATCCCGTGGGGAGCTATGAGGACAAGTACATACAATGGAATACGTTGTGGCAACAAAGGGCTCAAGATGTGCATGAGATGATGAATATGTTCCATACCCTGCGCACAAAGTTGGGTATCAAAGATTCAAAGAAACATTTGGTGTTGAAGTATTGCAGTTGTCTGCATAGATATATTTAGGAGGAAATGGAGTTCCTCGACATCTCCTCGCTTGGTCTAACATACCGATATGCTGCCAAGATTGAGTAGAAATTCAAACGAACAGGAAAGACTTTGGATCTACGAATCAAAAGCAAGGGAAAGGTGCCCCTAAACCGCAGAACAAAGGAAAAATCCAAGGCATGGCAACCCAAGATAACCTATCGAAGCCGCAAGTAAATAACAACACCACAAATCCGAAGAAGGACACAGGAAAGTGGTGTGAGTTCTATAAGAGATCCACTCACAACACATGTGAGTGTCAGGCCAAGCAGTCACTGGTGGCCGAGATGAGCGCTTCTGAATCAGATGCATGCTTTGACTCTGAATCAGAACATGACAAGGGGAATGAAAAATGGAAGAATATTATTGATGCAGAGCCCAACACCACTGTTGCCACTGCAAATATCCAGAAGGAGGAACCGAAAGATCTAGAGGAGGAGGAGTGTCTCTTCCACTCCCATATGTGGGTAAAGGGTTCCCCGCTACAGTTCATTGTTGACAGTGGGAGCAAAAAGAAACTCATTTCAGCAAAGGTCCTGAAGCATTTGGGCTTGCCGACCACAACACACCCACAACTGTACACCAACGGGTAGCTTCACCAAGGACAAGATCTCCGCGTGAGCCAACAGTGCTACAACATCAAGACCTTCACGGATGAGATATTGTTGGGAGGTATAAATTCTAGATTTACACCCACATTTAAATTTCCAACCCAAGGGGATGTAAAACTTAGAGACGTAGCACAATATATGCCAGAATATGGCCTCAGAGATTTTTCCAATCAAAACCCTAGTACTAATGCAGAAAGGAAATCATGTAGGAAAATAAGCAAGACATTTCAAGAGAACATTGAAAATTAATAATCTATTTAGGAAAAGGGTGAAAAAATTCTTAATCAACTACATCTATGCTTGTGAATATGAAAGAATGAAATAAATAACTATTTAAAATCTATACTTAAAATTCTTCTTCAAGATTTGTAATTAAAATGCCGCTTTAAAATCAATACTTAAAATGATGCTTCCAAATGATGCAAGTATTGTTGATGGAAGGAAATCATAAGTGTGTGAAAATATTCAATGCAAACTGAATGAGGATATCTTCAAGAGTACTCTGGGACACTTTAATTGTGTTAAAAATATATTTAAACTAATTTTGGTATTTAAATAAACGCGATCTCCTTACAACCCCAAGATCAATTCATATAATAATTTAAATTATTTATAAATTCCCAATAATATAAATAGTGAATTAGATGGAAACCTTGTTGATTTTATCCTCATCTTGAATCCTTGCTACTTAATATATATTTTGTTATAAAATATCCTAAACAGGGCAAGAGTGAAATTGAGGAAGAGAAGCACTTGCTAATTGGTAATTTACTTAATTGCTGGAACATAAATAAATTCTAGATTAACACCGGCATAAAATTTATCTAACCTATGCAAGCTTAAAGGATATCTGTGAAATGGAATTGCAGTGTTCAAAGTAGTTTGAATTCGTTTATTGCAGTGTTCAAAGAAGTTTAAATTTGTCGCTGGACAATTCATGAAGTCTGCTTTTTAAATTAGAAAAAAGAACATGTAAAATCCCAGAATTAAGACTACTTATAAATGACCAAATAATGTTGAGTTAATTTCATACTGTTATAAATCCATCTGCGATCAAAAATATATTTGCTGAACACAACAAATGATAACGATGAGAAACAAAAATAAGAGAAATGTTGGCAAACTAATTTCACTCAGAAATAAATTCTAAAGTATCGGCATCAGTGAATTCATAAACCAAACCTGGATAGCCAAATAGCAAAAATATTGCAGAAAATGTAAATCACGCTCACACATGATGCGGGAATGAAATGTAGTAAAAGGAATGAATAAATTCTAAGAAATCTAAGCAGCGAGCTGACTGATGGGCCCGATCATCTAGTTTGATCTTCCTGAATAAAAACTACATTAACAAATCATCTTATAAGTTCGAAGCAACCTGGAAATGCAAATGGAATGTAAATTTAATCAAATTATAGAAATCAAATTACATAAATATTCAATCAAATCAAATTACACAACACAACTGTTACAATGCGGCTCCAGTCCATAATTGGGTGTTGGACTACAATCCCAGCCTACTTTTACTTCTAGGCAGTGCTTCTTTCTGTTACACTACTACCTATGCATGCAAAACAATATCCATTATATAGCAACAATGCTGCTCCTAATTTAATGGATCGATGGTTATACAAAATACAAATTTAAGATTTTGGTTGATTAAAATCAAAACAAGAGGAAGTTTGGCTTCTAGAAATTGTTCAATCTTCTCTTACTACTGGTAGAGGAAATCGAACTGTTGGCAATGCGTTTATTACCTCCGCATTTGATGTTTTTTAAAGGCGTGTTGTTACAATTCTTGTCGAATGGCACTTCTGGAAATAAATCCACATCACAGATCTCCATTTTTGATGTTAGAGAGCCTTATTTACATCGTGCACCATCACACTCTACCTTTACATTTACTTCCATGCCTATCCGATCCTTAAACCATATCCTCCTGTTTGGATTCACTACAAATCAAGAAAGAATTTCCGTTGCTGGATTTAATTTCCACACCTCCAAAGAAATACAACCACATATGAATTATTTATAAACAAAACTTAACAGTCCACAAAATTCGCATTTTCCTCCTTCATTATTGTTTTCCAAATTCCCATCTGATGCTTTTGGAAAAATTGTGGGTTCTTATGCAACATATTTTATCCATAATAAACTCTAATCCAGTTTGTATTGACATGAAGTACATTGCTTGGTGGCAGATTCTGGATATTGGAATTGCATTATGGTTGAACAATATTGTCTCATGTAAAATATGTTCTTTTCCTCCAAATCCAAAAAATTATTCGTGTGTTGGTAGCTTTGGAGGAATTTCCATAGAAAAGATGCGATCCTGGGATCAATGTTCCATAAAAACCTTGGGAAAGACTGCCACGAAATCCATTTCTTGAATAAATCGTTATCTTCACAACGAATCCCCATTGAAATCAGAAATTACACAAGTTCTGTCCTGTTATGGATTTCCGGGAGTTTTGCAGATAATAATCATTGTGTTTGTTCAAGATTTTCAATCGATCCATAGATGTAGGTTGTGATCCCATATTCATCACATAAAAGGTGGACCTTGTTTTATCAGGTGGCTCGTTGCGTTGCAAGTGATGTCAATAATTCATCAATCAAGGAATGGCACTTTGGAAATAAATCCACTTTCTTTCCATTAGTGATTTCAAAAGCACAAATATTCATGATGGCAGTTGCTGCATAACCCATGACCACATTATCTCCCGAATGGCCAATTGAAGGGTTTGATAAGCCTAGAAATGTTTAGTGTTACTGAAGGGCAGCATCAAAGTAGATGAATTTGTACTCAAATATGGTTCTGCTTCGTGCATGAATCCATACTCAAATACACTTCTGGAAGCATTCCAGGACTGTTGGTGCTAGACTTATTCACCTACCACTAGGAAATGTTGTTATTAATGATACTATTACACAAAACACTTCTCAAATTAACTAATAACAATAATTTATAAATTAATAGCTATTGTCTCTAAATGCCTCTAATCATCAACTTAAAAGGACAAAAACACCAGGTACAATCATATAATTATTTGATAAAAACCATAAAAATTTGGGCAAAAATGCAGCTCAACATCCCCCCACGCTAAACTTCCTGCACGTCCTCGTGCAAGCCAAACCTTTAAACTATAAATCTATGAAAGAAGGCGGGGGAAATGTTTGAAGATTAAGAGTGTTAGCAAAAATTCCAGCGAGTAAAGGTGAATATGCCTAGTATTGCAATGCATTCATTAGCCTGCAACGTAACTATTACAATGCCAACAAAAACCATATTACAATTCTAATGAAAGTATTGATTATATGAATGATAAAAGAAGATAAGGTACTGAAAGTAGACATGATAGAGAAATAGTATGGCACATACCTGTTACCTTGTCCCAAATGAATTCCCTATTTTTTTCTGCCTAAAGTCTTATGATAAAAATCAAATTTGCTGAAAAAGTGCAGTTGCAAAAGACTACCACAATATTCCTGCACCTACTATAACAATCCTGTACCTAGGTCATGAAACACATATTTAGAGGCAACTACAATCAATACACATTGTTCGCAAACAACACCTTGTGAAGAAACATCATTGAGTATTTCATCATTCCAAATACCATAGAAATTTAAGTTATGATACCAAAAAAGGGAAATAAAAATAGAGTAATATGACACTTTCCTAGACCAATCAACAACCTATTTATTGAACACTCTAAATTTCGTTGTCATTTAGATTCAAAACTGCATTTCCTCTTAATCTAGTACAAATAATAACCTTCACTAAGGGTACCACATCATTAAATATTCTTGATTTTTGAAAAGTAGAACTCAAGGAACTATGTTCAAATCATCTTATAACCATTTTCCAAGAAAAGAATGAGTTTTAGGGAAAGAGAAGGATAACCAAGCAAGTCATAATATGAAATTAACTTTAATACCATAAACATGGCCCTGCTGCCCACGGGTGTCCATAACCTCGACATGGATGTCTTTTGACCCAACGAAATGTCTGTGTCCCACTTATTATATATGGATTCAAAGTTAGCTTATTTGAATTTTAAATGAAGGCCATTGTCCTGGCTTGGTAACCAGTTGAGGGCAGTGGCACTCACAAGAAGTAACATGGATGAATAGGCCTGCTCGTGATGAGACCTACTGTCTTCCAGCTTTTGGGCTGAAAGCCATTACTCTGGCTTGGTGACCAGCAATAGCAATGTCATGCATGTTAGGTCTCATGATCTTGGTAGGTCAGCTCATCACGAGACCTCCTATCCTCCCCTAAATCTTTTGTAAGATTTGATTATGATTAATGTTAAAGGTTGCTTAATAAGTGGGGAGACAGATCTACTCCTTAAGAGTATAAGATGGCGTGAAAAGTTTTTAATGAGTAATCATTGCTAGATAATTCCTCTACCCTAAAGACTTATTGAATATATCCCAGACTAAAAGCCATTACTATGGCTTGGTGACCAGCAACAACAATGTCATGCACGTTAGGTCTCATGATCATGGTAGGTCGGCTCATCATGAGACCTCCTATCCTCCCCTAAATATTTTGTAAGCTTTGTTATGGTTAACCTTGGTGGTTACTTAATAAGTGGGGAGACAGATCTACTCCTTAAGAGTACAAGATGGCGTGAAAAGTTTTTAATGACTAATTATTGTTGGCCAATTACTCTACCCTAAAGACTTATTGAAGATATCCTAGATAATGACTGAAATATTATTTTGATTTCAAACTGCTAGTGTTCTCATGAATAGCTTATTATGATCTTTACAAGAGCGGTCCACCATAGGGGCTTTCCAATAGTACCTTCTAAGGGAAACTGAAAATATATATCTTAGATGACAACTTATTGGAGTGATTAATCATGGATACTTTTGCAAAATCATGGGGTTTTTAGAGTGAATAGTACTCAACAATATTTGTCACAAATGTGTGTGTTAAAAACTAATGTGGATCAAAAGGAATTTCAATGGCTATGATTTAAAATTCAAAACCATAATAACTTTATAACAACTTTATTCCTTTATTCTTCTACCCTACCCTACACTAAAAAGCATAAGACTCCTAAGTTTAAGTATAGGAGTACTTCCAATGCATCCAGGTGCGCAATAGAAGGATAATTATACTCATTTTCAAATTTGAAAAACATATGGGAGAAAATACCAGAACATGAGGTACCAACTCCACTAACTGATGTGATGCTACAAATTTCCGAATGATAAATGAGGAGTGGATACTGACAGTCATTTGGAACCAAGATTCTATGGGATCCATATACTCTTGGTGACTTTATTCATGAGTAACATTCAATGCATCATGCAAATCCTCCACATTTCTTTGTTTATCCTCTAAAGTGCAGGCCATATCAGATAGATGTTTTGCTTCTAATGGCTTCTCCTCACCATGCATGATCCACAACTTCTTGGTCTCCTTAGGAAGATCTTCCAGATATTCATGAGTCTTCTCTTCCAAAGGAATAGACCTTTCCCTGATTGATGCCAAAATATGATCTTTTTGTGGAGTAGAGACTCCAACTTCTGCTAGAATTTGAGATAATTCTTGGAATAGCATCACACTTCCTACCATTTTCTTGCTAGATGGAAAGCATCAAACTTGAAATCTTCGTTTACGGGCAGCCAAACTTTGGAGTGACCCCAAGAAAAATCAAATGCGTGGCTCTTCAGTCATGTCTTACCGTCATCTCCATCATCTAGTTTCCCTATGAAGGTAAAAGAAAAAATTAAATTAACTTCAATTGCAGTAAATAAAGGAATCCACACTTTGCAGAAAAGAAAATCGCACATTTGACAGAAAGAAAATCACACATTTGCAAGAAAAAAAATCACTCATTTGCAGTAAAGAAAACCTAGTATGTGAGCTTTCGGCAATATCGTCCAACATGCTTCATCAAGCAAGGAGAGTCTCATTAATCTAAAAATTTAATTGTGAAAGAAAGGAAAAATCATAACAAATCAGAGGCCATATCCTACAACGCCTCCTCGACAAGGGCACCAAAAATTTGGGAGGTATAAATGCTAGATTTACACCCACATTTAAATTGTCAGCCTGGGGGGACATAACACTTAGAGACGTAGCACAATATATGCCATAATATGGCCTCGAGGTTTTTTCCAATCAAAACCCTAGAACTAATGCAGAAAGGAAATCACGCAAGAAAAGAAACAAGACATTTCAAGAGAACACACTGCAAATTAATAATCTATGCATGAAAAGGGTGCAAAACTTCTCAATCAACTGCAACTACACTTGCGAATATGAAAGCATGAAATAAATAACTATTTAAAATCTATACTTAAAATGCTTCTTCAAGGTTTGTACTTAAAATTCCGCTTTAAAATCGGTACTTAAAATGCTGCTTCCAAATGACACAAGTACGGTTGATGGAAGGAAATCATAAGTTAAATCTCACCTCCAAATTCTAAAATTTTTGAACCATATGTTAAATCTCACTCTTTTATGTATATAAAAATATGTAAGGCCTAATATTAGGTGGTGTATCTCCATGTTTAAAATTAATATCATGGTAATGACCTTGAGTAGGTGGAAGAGTCTTAGAAATCTCTCCAAATGCCTTGGGATGATTGGTGATAACTTTTTGGAGATCCACTAAAGTAGAGTACATAGATGTTTGAACATATAATGAAGACAATTGTTAAATTACACCATGGTATCCCATTTTTATAAATGTTTTCATGCTATCAAAGCTTATCAATTTATAGAGTTTCCCAGGGATGCCTTTAATCTCAATTTATTTTCCTTGTGAGTAAGCGTTTATGAAAATACCTTGAAAATTAAGGTCAATTGTTTCCAATGATTGTAACAATTAGAACTCAAATAAAAAATCGACACCACTTATTTATATTGCAATAATGAGACTATGTAATAAAAACTCCCCTACATGTAATCATTACTTAAAATTATAGTTCTAGAAATACAAACAATTGAGAAAATTTTCCAATTTGTACTTGATCAAGTTATATGTACTACATGGATCAATCAATATTGTTACCTTTTACTTTTTGATATATCCTTCTATCTTAAGTTTTTGTGGAATGTTGAGATCAATGAATTCCATACAAGATATTTTTGGAGTAGTCTCTTCTATCTATAGATATTTTCACGACTCCACTTCTTGATCTTCTTGATCTTCACATTATATGTAGAATAATATATTCTCACCACATTTATGCCCTTTCTTGTACTTGATGTCATAGTTGAAACATAGTCCCTTTTCTCTAATTTTATTCATTTGTTGAGGTGCCAACCCTGTCAGTTCAGAACAAGGAGCATGGTTTTCTTTATAGTTATTAGTGACCAATTTTTTAGTATCCATATTTTTACTTTCAATTTTCTTTATTAGACTATAAGCAGACCGTAGGGATTTAGGTTAAAAAATATGCACCTAATTTCTGGTGATCTCCTTTAAATTTCCAATAGGTCTAACATATTATCCTCTGAAATGTGCTTTACCTTGAGACTCAACTTTTGGAATTGACCAATGTTCTTTATAATTGGACTTTTTTGTTAAATATTTACCAATTGACTAAAGAATGCATTGATATTAATATATTATAATATGCTATCAACTCCCATGTAAAAATGGACCAAGTTACCACATAAACAATTTTCCTTTCACAAATCCATTGATACTATACATGCTGATATTTATCTAAAACCATTGATGCAATATTTACTTTTGTAAAACTTCCACTTGGTGTAGATTAAATTATTACTCCATTTGGTATATCCATGGTATAGGATATTTACCATCATAGTTCCTCATATTTATCTTCATAATGTACGAATTCCTTGGTGTTGACTTGAAACCTTGATGATGTGTATTGTGTATTGAAAATGCATTATTATAGTTCTATGATTCAATATTTGTGCTCTCCATATGTGATAAGATACTCTGGCCTATGTGATTGAGTCTCAACACCATGCTTCTTCTTATGTTCATGATTTCTTTGGATCTCCATATACATTTTAGGGAGGTCCTTTAATAGAATGGTTTGTAATTATTTTATGGATTTTTGTATCTAGTGTAGATCAACGTATTGCTCCATTTGGAATATACATGTTATAGGATAGTTACCATCAAAATTCCTCATATTGATCTTTTGAATGTTGTAATTCCTTGGTGCTGACTTGAAGCCTTCATGATGAGGATATCTTATTGAAAATTCAAGATTATATATCTATTATTTAACATTTTTGATATGAAATTGTGATAAGATGCTCCCCATACGTGATTAAGTATTAACACCACGATTATCCTTATGTTCATGATTTCCTTGGATCTCCATATACCTTTTAGGGAGGTCCTTTAATAGAATGGTTTGTAATTATTTTATGGATTTTTGCATTTCTTCAGTCGAAGAAAATAATTTATTCTTTAGTAATTTTGTTAGAGGTGTTGCTATTTGGCCATAATTATTTAAAAACTTTTGGTAATTTCTTATTAATCCTAAGAACCCTCTGATTTTCTTCAAATTCTTTGGGATTATCCATTAGCTCATTACTTTGATTTTTTTAGGGTGTACTTTGAGACCTTGATGGGGTATAATATGACCTATATATTCCACTTTTTAAACCAAAAAGGAACACTTGGAAGGATTTATGTATAGTTTTTTTTATTTCAATAGTGTTAAGACCTTATCAACATGTTGTACATGATATTCCCAAGATTGTTTGTAGACTAGTATGCCATCAAAAAATGCTAATACAAATTTTCTTAGGAAGGGTTTGAAAATAGAATTCATCAAGCTTTGAAATGTTTGAAATTTTAAAGGTGCATTAATAAGTCCAGACAACATAACTAAAAACTTATGATGACATTCATGTGTTCCAAAGGTTGTTTTTGGAATTTATTTGTGCCTCATTCTGATTTGAAAGATCCAATTTAGTAAAGAAAACTACTCCATGCAATTAATATAGAATTCACCAATGATAGGAATAGGAAAATTATATTTGATTGTCATTTTTTTTTGAGTTTTCTATAATTTGGACATGTACACCATCAACCATAATTTTGATAACCACCACCACTAGTGAAGAGAAAAAACTTTGGCTAGGTTGAAAATTTCCAAATTCTCACATTTTTGAACCATATGCTAAATCTAACTCTTTTATGTATATGCAAACATGTAAGGCCTAATATTAGGTGGTGTATCTCTATGTTTAAAATTAATACCATGGTAATGACATTGAGTAGGTGGAAGAGTCTTAGAAATCTCTCCAAATGCCTTGGGATGATTGTTGATAACTTTTAGGAGATCCACTAAAGCAGAGTATATAGATTCTTGAACATCTACTGAACATAATTGTGAAATTACACCATGGTATCCCATTTTTAGAAATGTTTTCATGCTATCAAAGCTTATCAATTTATAGAGTTCCTCTTGGATACCTTTAATCTCAATTTATTTTTCTTCTTAGTAAACGTTTATGAAAAGACCTTGAAAATTAAGGGAAACTGTTCCCAATGATTGTAACAATTAGAACCCAAATAAAACATCAACAACACTTATTTATATTGCAATCATGAGACTATGTAATAAAAACTCCCCAATATGCAATCATTACTTAAAATTATAGTTCTAGAAATACAAACAATTGAGAAAATTTTCCAATTTGTACTTGATCAAGTTATATGTACTACATGGATCAATCAATATTTTTACCTATCAATTTTGATATATCCTTCTATCTTAAGGTTTTGTGGAATATTGAGATCAATGAATTCCAGACAAGATATTGTTGGAGTAGTCTCTTCTATCTATAGATCTTGTCACGATTCCACTTCTTGATCTTCTTGATCTTCACATTATATTTAGAATAATTTATTCTCACCAAATTTATGCCCTTTATTGTACTTGATGTCATAGTTGAAACATAGTCCCTTTTCTCTACTTTTATTAATTTGTTGAGGTGTCAACCCTGTCATTTTAGAAAGAGAAGCATGGTTTTCTTATATTTATTAGTGACAAATTTTTTAGTAGCCACATTTTTACTTTCAGTTTTCCTTATTAGACTATAAGCAGACTCTAGGGATTTAGGTTCAAATAAATTCACGTCATTTTGGATGATTTCCATTAAATTTCCCATAGGTCTAACATATTATCCTATGAAACATGCTTTACCTCGAGACTCAACATTTGGAATTGACCAACGTTCTTTATAATTGGACTTTTTTGTCAAAGATTTACCAATTGACTAAAGAATGCATTGATATTAATATATTATAATATGCTATCAACTCCCGTCTGAAAATGGACCAAGATAGCACATAAACAATTTTCCTTTCACAAATCCATTGAAACCATACATGTTGATCTTTTTCTAAAAGCATTGATGCAACATTTACCTTTTGTAAAGCTTTCACTTGGTGTAGACTAAAGTATTACTCCATTTGGAATATCCTTGGTATAGGATAGTTACTATCAAAGTTCCTCATATTGATCTTCATAATGTACTAATTCCTTGGTGTTGACTTGAAGCCTTGATGATGTGTATTTTGTATTGAAAATTCATGATTATAGTTCTATGATTCAATATTTTTGCTCTCCATATGTGATAAGATACTCCCCATATGTGATTGAGTATCAAAACCATGCTTCTTCTTATGGTCACGATTTCCTTGGATCTCCATATACATTTCAGGGAGGTCCTTTAATAGAATGGTTTGTAATTATTTTATGGATTTTTGTATTTAGTGTAGATCAAAGTATTGCTCCATTTGGAATATCCATGTTATATGATAGTTACCACAAAAATTCCTCATATTGATCTTTAGAATGTAGTAATTCCTTGGTGTTGACTTGAAGCCTTCATGATGAGGATATCATATTGAAAAGTCATGATTATATTTCTATTATTTAACATTTTTTCTCTCCAATTGTGATAAGATGCTCCCCATACATGATTAACTATTAACACTACGATTCTCCTTATCTTCATGATTTCCTTGGATCTCCATATAACTTTTAGGGAGGTCCTTTAATAGACTGGTTTGTAATTATTTTATGGATTTTTGTCTTTATTCCTTGAAATTTTGCATTTCTTCCTTATTTTCATTTAACTTATATTTCTTTTCATACATCATTTTTATTTCAATGTTTTCTTAATAACTTGATAAATCCTCCATTTTCAACATGTTACCATCCATTCATTAAATTTCTTCTCTAATTAGGAGAACCTAAATTCTAAGTATTCACTTTCTTCATGAGTCTTTATGAGGTTTCATTGGTGCAGTATTTTGGAATGAATTTTTTTGGAGCCATGTGAGAAGATAACAATAGTACTCCTCTTTATCACAATTTACAGTCACCTTAACAATTGGGTCTTCTAGTCAATGGTCCTGTCATTTGCAAGTTACACACATTTAAACCTTAATTTGGAGAACATATGAATGGATTATCTTTTTCTTGATATATCTATGAAATTTAAGCCCTTTTGAATGTGAAATTTTCCATGTAATTATTTGATATGTTTTTTCTGTAATTCCACATGTTTGACGAAATTTGAATGTGCCAAGTGAAATTTATTGTAACTTTCCCAAATATTGCTATTTTGTTTCCTCTTCACAAGAGAAAACTTGTATAGTGTGTCATTGTCCAATTCGTGAAAATTATATGATTTACATTTTTTTCTTGAGATAGTTCGTGATGTCTCCTCAAAACTCTAAAATATTCACAATATGAAGTGTCTCAGGAAAAATGTCGAAGGAACCTAGATCAAAGTGGTATGGTTCATGATTTTTGTCCCAAGTAGTATGGGTTAAAATCTCCATAGACATTTTGGCTCTTGTGGAATTTATAAAGTATTGGTTCTACAAGGTAGAATAGTGGCAATCATTTTGACGAAGTTACCAATTGTGCCTAGTGGAATGTACTCATTACTTTGAAAAAAAAAAGAAGTTTGTCAAGAAAAAGATTGTATCGAAAATTCCATGATGTCTCTTTTTAAATTAATTGTAGGACCTTTCACAAACCCTAACTTCCACATGGTATATCTATGAAATTATAGTGAACCATAATACGAATTTTTTATCAGACACACCATGATATATTTTTACTATATTTTTAAAATTACATAGTTTGAGGCTTTATATATATTGAATTATAGAAATTTTTCCAATTTCACTCCTTAAAAATTGAATTCAGTACCATTCATAAGCCCTAACTCCTATGGGGTATATCTCTAAAATTATAGGGATCCAAAATCTAATTTATTTTATTGGTGTATCTTAGGATGTATTCTCTATTTGTTCTAATTTTCATAGTCTAAAATATCTCAAGAAAATTATTATAATGAAAATTTTGAGATGATTCATATCAAACAAATTTCAAGATAAATCACAAACCTTAAATTCCACAACATATATCTCCAAAGGTATATAAAAAAATTAAAATTTTATCTAGATGTTGATATCTCTCCATAAAATTCTCAATTTTTTCACCATTTGATTCATACTAGAAAAATTTATGGCGAAAATGACAAGATTGCTTGTTTCAAGCAATGAAACTATAGGATCATAGCTCCAATACTAAATGTTATGAACCTTGTGAATTAAAAATGATAAGAAACCTATAATTACAATTCACATTGAGGGGGAAAAATTCCTTCTGCATTAAATAAAATGTACAATACAATATTTTATGATCTTAAAACTACGCGTCTTTAGTGTGTGTGTGGGTGTGGGGGAGAGAAATTGTACAATTATGATGTGTTGGTACAATGAAAGGTTCTAGCATATAGTAACAATATAATAGTAAAAAAGTAGAAACTCAATATATATGGCTTAATAAGGATTTTTAAAGATAAATGGGGTTCATAGAAGGCTTAATTGTAATCTTAAATTATAAAAAAAATTATTTTATTTTTAATGAAAAATAATTATTTTTGATAAGTGGTTAAATTGCAACGAAGTCTAATATCCAATCTCATGTTTGGAATTAAGGCCAAATTTTAATAAAGAGAACATGGATTTTCTGGTGGTAATCTTAACAATGAAAATAAGGGAGATTGGATCCTTTCTTGGTTATATTATTGGTCCTGCAATACAATCTGGAAATTGTTATGATTAGTAAGGAGCCCATCTTCCATGAACATTAATAAACAAGTTATAGGTCCATGCTCTCATGGTGGCATGCCTTTACTTGAATAATAATGTTGGATGTTTCAAGGATTTGATCATGGCTTACTTTGGAAAAACTCCAATTGGGAAAAAACCAACCTAATAATATATCTACTATATTTTGGCTTAAATGTAGACAGTCCAACCAAGTGATCCTTTTGCTTACTCAACTCTAGCACATTATAATGGAGAATCCCCAAACCATTTAATGAATTTAACTACATGTAATGCCATGAGTTTCATACTATGAGACAATAATGTCAAGTGCCTGAAACCACCACTATTGACTTTACAACCTCGACTATAAAGTATAGCAAGTAATATTATTATTTTCAATAATGAGGAGTTTGCTCACCTGAACTAAATGGCTAGTAAATCGAATAGGAAACAATCCTTAATAAGCATAAAAACACTTCATCATACATCTCAAGTTTCTAAAGTTAAAATAAACATAAAAATTAACTAAGTTAAATAGTTTTATTTGATATAACTATTACTATTTTATTTTTTTTAAGAAACATGTAGGAGTTTGTATTAATAAGAAAATATGGTTACTAGGCCAAAAAATTTACATATTCCAATTATCCTTGGAGGAATATGTAAGAGATAAACCTTCCCCCACCACCCAAAAACAACACAGATAGCACTGATCGAAGAACAAGATAAGTGTTGCAGGAAAGATTTATTGGCATTCTATAAAGACTCAAAGGCTACACAGCAATAAAGGCAAAGGCATAGGGTGTATTGGCCTAGTAGTTTAGGCTGAGTTTTTTTTCTCTGAAAATTATAGAAATTTTGACAATATTTTAATAAATTTTTGCAATAATTTTTATAAATCTAGAGTAAATCTAGAGTATAGGCGAACAATTGCCTTCATTATGTTCCTGCTCGTGTTCATGATGAATGCTGCTGCTGCCAATACTAGTAAGAATAATGATTAGTAACAATAGGGATTGATTAAATCTTTTAACTCGATTCATTTATGTGTGGCTGCATTCAAACGGGACTTTTATTTTTAGATTTGTACATATTCTTAAACTAAGATGTTTATTTGGATTGAATGAATGGAATGACAGAGGGTGTCCCGGTAGGCGATAAACTTCCACCAGACTGCCAATACGATGCTCACTGCAGATTTTGTCTTCAATGTCATCAAAGCGGACGAGGTTTCCATTGGTTTCAATCATTTTAGAATCGTTTTCACTTTGTGTTTTTGTTTTTTCTGAAGAAATTTTGATAAGGGTGGGTGTGGTCTTGGTTAAACAGTAATGAGGTATGATGTTGAGGTTAGCTGTTATGACACTCATCACAGATTCAATTCTCTTTTCTCTTTCTCAAATCAATATTCTACCGAACTTATAAAAAAAAAAATTGATAAGGAGTAGTTCTCTAGTATATATGGTCTTATACATGGTTTTGTTTGGGATTGGATTAAAAAATCTGTGGAAACTTAAATTCTTCATTTAATAGTTGGACCACATCTTTATGACTGAGTTTTAATTTGTATTTTGATAAGGAGTAGTTATTAAATGTATATGGTCTTATACATGGTTTTGTTTGGGATTGGACTAAGAAATCTGTAGAGACAAAATTTCTTCATTTAATAGTTGGACAACATCACATGTTTTAAATTAATGAATTTAATTAAAAATATAAAAAAAGACATTACCATATTGGAGATAAATATAAACCTTTGATTTGTGTATATTATTAAGAATATTAAAAAAAATTCTATTAAGGATAAATATCTACCTCCAACCTAATAATTATTGGTAATTAAAATAAAATTTTAAAAGTCTAAAATAATTATGTTTAAAGATATAAACATATAGGATAATTGGAATACCTATTTATTTTTACTTTTTAAAATAATTTATATATTTTAAAATTATAAATTTAAATAATAGAAATTATAATTTGAAATTGAAAATTATATACAAATTATTTTTAATAATAAAAATAAATAGTTATTACTGCATCTCAAAAATGTAAAAAATATTAAATTGAAAACCAGAAAAAGAAAGAACTTAAAATTGTGGAAAAGAAAGAAGTAAATAACTATGTAATGAAATTAATATTATAAATATAAAAAAAAAATGTGGAAAATTAATATGCATTGCACATAATGTATTGTAATATTTTCTATACAATTAATGCAACAACATCACATTCCATATCACTGTGGACAGAGCATCAACACACTATTATCAGAGGTGATCTGAACCTAGTTCTACACCCAAAGGAGAAAAGAGGGGGAGTTTTTTCTCATGATCCCTCAAGAGAACAGTTGGAATGCATTATGAGAGATCATGGTTTGGTGGACATCATACCAAGGAATCGTAGCTACACCTGGAACAACCGTAGGCTTGGCCCAGGTAATATCATGGAGTGACTAGATCACTTTCTCGTGGCGGTCTCTCTCATCTCCCTCCTAAACGTCGCCACCTCCTCTATTCTACCGTGCTCGGCCTCAGATCATTACCCTGTTTCTCTGTTCCTAGGCGCGAAGTTAAATTTTGGGTCATTACCTTTTTGCTATAAACCGCTATGGTGTGACTTCTAGGAGGCAAGAGAAATTGTCAAAATCACATGGCGCGCGTAGGTAGAAGGGTCTCCCTTGTTCAAATGGGAGACAAAATTAAAACTCATCCACATAGCTCTTCGAAATTGGGCCAAAGAGCATTACAGAGAACCAGAACTGGTTAAGCAGGATATAAAGCAAAGGTTAAAGGAAACTCAAAATGAAAATGAGGATAAAGGTATTACCAAGGAAAAACAATATCAAGAGCGGGAATTGGATTGGGAAATGTACAACTCGAACAGAAAGGAAGAAGAAAAATGGAGGATTAAGTCTAGGAGTCTTTGGCTCCAGGCTGGGGACAAGAACACCACATTTTTCCATAACCAATAAAAAATTAGAACCTCTGAAAACACTATCTTAGTTATAAAAGACGATGAGGGAAACATTTCAAATGATCAAGTTGAGATCAAATTGGCAGCGCATCAGCATTATAAAAGCCTCTTAATAGAAAATACAGGGCTAGAGGATTATGAAGATCTATTGAGGCACACTCTGATCATGATCAGTGAAGAAATCAATGCTTCCTTAAACAGAGATATTGATGAATATGACATTATTAAGGAAATCTTGACTCTTCAACTAGACAAAGCTCTAGGGCTTGATGGATTTTCTATTAGTTTCTATTGGACCTTTTGGGAGGTAATCAAGAAATATCTCATCAAAATGATACATTGGAGCCAAAGGAAAAAACCGATAGGTGGATTCACCAACTTGACCTATCTAGCCCTGATACCTAAAGAAGGTCATCATTATTCCTTCTCTAGATTCCATCCAATATCCTTATGCAATTCCTCTTGCAAAATCATCACAAAAATCCTTGCTACCTACATCAAATCTTTTCTCCCCAACCTCATCTCTGAAAATCAGGGAGGCTTCTTAGCCAATCGGAAAATCTCTGATTCCATACTGCTGGTACAAGAATTTATTCATTCTAGTATGAGAAGAATGGAAAAGGGGTTTGTGTTAATGTTGGACCTTGCCAATGCCTTTAATAGAGTAAGGCACTCTTTCCTCTACTCTGTCCTAAGAAACATGGGTTTCAATGAAGAAATCATCTCTCTTATTCAAGCTTGCATCTCTCACCCCTGGATTTCCCCTTTGGTTAATGGGAGACCATGTCCTTTTCTCCAATATTCTAGACTCTAGAGGCCTTAGGCAAGGATGCCATCTTTCCCCTTTCCTCTTCATCCTCATGGTTAAACCCTTCAGCAGAGCTCTGGATTTCAATCGCATAATGAGATTAATTATAGGCATAAAAATTTGCAATGGGACCAAGAACATGAATCATTCACAATTTTTTGATGATACCTTATTGATGGGAGGAGCTTTTTGCATAGTTTCCAAAAGATTTAAAAGCCTTCTCGACAGATTTATGCAATATTCCAGAGGAAAAATCAATTCCCTTGAAAGTTGTATTTATGGTTGGAATGCAACTCAGAACACCATTCATAGCATTCCTTAAATTTTTGGGGTCCAATATAAATGGAACTGGAAATACTTCAACTATCTTGGGATGCCAGTAAGCTATGGACCTTTGAGTAATGAGGTGTGGAACATCACCCTTGACAAGATGAAGAGGAAAATTATTCAATGGGGAGCCACTTGGTTCAATATGGCTGGGCACTTAGTCCTAATAAAAGACGATCTTTCGGCATTACCTCTATACCACTTCTCCCTGCTGCAAGCGCCAGTTAATATTCACAACAAAATGTAGCTAATCCTCGGGGATTTTTTATGGCAAGGAGGCACGCTAGGCAAAAGGAAGTTCAATCTGGTAAAATGGAGACATGTTACTAACATGCATGAGAATGGAGGCCTTTCCATTCACATTCCTCTTTAGAGGTAAAATAGTTTGGAGGCTAATTATAGGTCAATTTTCATGGTGGTAACAAGTCCTGCAGTGGAAATATCTCTTTGCCTCAAGACAACGCTTACTGGATTAATCTATTCCCAACAAACCATGCTCTTGCATTTGGTCCCTCTGTAAGAAAGTTATAGCCTTCCTCCGCGATCACATCTCCAAATTTCCCCATGGGGGCCTTAGCATTTACATATGGAATGATAAGATCATGGGTAAGCCTCCCCTCGCAAATGACCTGAGTTTCCTACGCATCCAACACCACCTCCGAGGGCTTGGCATCAACACATTAAATAAAATTTCTCGTTGGAAAGAACCAATCATCTTTAGGCTGGTTGGCTGCTCCCAAACCCCCCTCCTTATCTCCATAACGAAATCTTAAAGCTCATGATTATGCTCAATGTAGATTACCCCTTCGGAAATGGGAGAAGAATATAGTTTCAAATGGGATCCGACTGGGTCTCCTTACTCCATCAAAGCGGGATATGAGATCCTTCATGGTGATTTCTCCTTCTCTCCACCGTGGGATGTCTGGAAGCAGGTATGGAAATTAGAAGCACTCCCCAAAATAAAAAATTTCATTTGGGCCTTAGCAAAGGGGAAGATCCCGACAAATGATAATTTGAAAAAGAAAGGCATCCAAGGGGCCTCTAGATTTCTCCTTTGTAATGTTGCTGAGGAATCTTTACAACTCCTTTTTGTTGCTTGTTCCTTTGCTCAAAACTATTCAAAATTCCTCACTTCCCCTCTTATTATGGAGATCGAAGAAAATTTCTCTATTTTAGATTCCATAGATTTGTGGAAAAATAAATATCCTTACGCAAAAAAGAAAAAAAGCCTAGTCAAAATTATTTGGGACACTCTGCCTTATGTCTTCCTTTGGAATATATGGCTTATGAGAAACAAAGTCATATTTCATGATCAAAAACCTTGTGTGAGAAAGATGCAGAGTAATACTTGGATTCTAACTATTGAGACCATCCTTGCTAAGAAAAACATCTATTGCAATGTAAATGATATGCAAGTTGAGGAAAGACAAATTTTCATATGTGTGCTGGACCACCTCCCTAGATATCAAAGGCCTTCTGCAAGGTAACCCAACCATAAAGAGAAATGGAAGGTAAGACTCAAAGAGAATGAATTCTTTGAATGGATCAATCATATCCACCAGCCCAAGCTCTTCTTTGATGGTGCATCAAAGTCAAATCCTAGGGTAGCTGGAGTGGGTGGCCTCATTATGGATGAACATGGCGATCATATTTATTCTTTCGAATGGTGCTTGGGCCTGATGTCAAACAACAAGGTGGAAGCATATTCCCTGATGCAAGGTCCCCAATTAATCAAGAAGCTCAAAATAAAAAAAATTTGGTGTTCAAAGATTCCTCTATAGTTATCCGAATGATGTTGAATGCCTCAATGACTCCCAACATTACACTTAATAAACTCATAACCTGAAACCGAATTCTGGCTTAGAACATTGGGGATATAGCCTTCTATCACATTCTTAGAGTCAATAATAAAAAAGTTGATTCTCTAGCCAGCTCAGCGTATTCAAAACCCTCTGGTCTTCTCTTCTCTCAAGGTATCTATCAATTTATCCCTATGATCCCTTGATATTTCCATTTTTCACCCATATCATGATGGTCTACTCCATTTTTTGTGCCTTCTCGATTTTATTCCCAATTCCATGTAATGTCTGTCCCTTCCCCCTCTCCTATCCCGTGACCCTATCTCCCACTCCTCTCCTAATCCCCTCTTCCCCTCGCACGCACCCTTCCTTCCCCACCTCTATTAATACCTATCCCCTTCCCTCTATATCAATCGCCCTCCCTTGTTATTTATTTAGCGTAGTGTCTTGGTGCTCCTCCTTATGAGCCGACCCTTCTCTGCGCTCTCTCCCCTTCATTATCAACGTTCCTGTGTCTCTCATTAGCGTAGTGTTTTTATATTCTTGCAGCAACTTTCCTAGGCATTTCTAGCATCTGCGGGATCTCAGTGCTGATATTTTATGCACTTCTTCTCTTCTGAACTTCCTCATATCCTTCCCTCCCATCGCTAATTCTATTGTAGCTATCTTGTAGTCTTCTCTCCCTCCAGCCAACATGAAAAGTGAGGATTGTCTTCTTTGCTCCGACATGCAATAAGAACTGGAGCGAATAAGGGCACAACTCAAGATCTCATAGGAGAAGCATATCTTGGACATAAATTTCCTCCATTATCAAGATCAATCCCTTACAATACAGTTTAGAACAGTCAGCAACCGCTGCACTCATATTGAAGAAGCCTTAGAAAGCCTTCACTACATGATGGAAAAAATAGCAACACCAAGTTCAAGCTCCAAAAATGCAGTCAACACTAACTCAAAAAAGAATCTTGGAACTCCGGATAACTCCAATGGGAAGAAAAACCAAAGGAGTTATTTCTTATTCATTTCTCTTGCAGGTTCAAGGACAACTTCTCTATTATGTCTTATGTATTTTAAATTAACTGTTATGTTGCTCTAGTTTGTCAGGATCTATAAACATTCAAGTATTAAATATAGTAGCAGTAGACATTATCTAGGAGGTTGGGCTTTTGGCATGATACCCCTCCTTTGTATCTCTTTCTGTAACTCAGATGTAATGGAGCTCCTGCTCCCTTCTTTTTTTTCAATATAATCAACAACTAACTTTGTCAAAAAAAAATGCAACAACATAGATCATATCAAAACCATGAATTCTATTTTTGTGCATATGAAACCAAATAAAGGTATGCCATAAATAAGGTTATTATAAAATCAATATCACATGATGACCAAAGATAGGGTGAAATTCATAAGCATTAGCTATAGTAGGTTTAAAATAAAGCAATGTTAGCTCATTCTTGCTCTTAACAAGCCTTTCACAATGTAAACCTAGCATATTGTTTAAGAAATTATCTCTTTGGTTTTTTTCAACATCATCCCCAAAATCTTCAACACGGATAAAGAAATTCAAGGTTTCTCAACAAGCATGGAGATGAAAAAGGAAATTAATTTACAGCCTCACAAAAAATTGCTTAAATTTTAGGGTTTCTTACATTTTTTTTTAAATATTTTGAAATATTTGCAACATGTCACTAATTGATTCAAGTCCCACTAGCACAATTGGTTGAGGATGGGCCTCGTCAGCAAGGCGATCCAAGATCAAACCTCATGGGGGGTGGTTGTTGTTACAGGTCAATTTGGGCATCATCCCAAAACACAAATCAATATCCATTACAGTCTATCATACTCTAAATTAGTTGCTACATGCCCTAAACAAGTCATCTCACTGATTTTTTTTCCTTCGTGAAAGTTTCACTGCTTAGATGCCAATTGAAGTGCCTCATTGAGCCATCAACACACTTCTAGACTGTGGTAACTACTTTTCAGAGCATCTACTCCCATGCAAGGATGCGTTGTAGAGGATCTAGTCCCACTTTAGAGTGCGTTGGTCGACTAGGAGAAAATTGTTCATTGGATTATGGGTATCTTCCCAACCTCTAGTGGCTTCTAGGAGTTGTTCCAGCTTTCACCTCATCTGATAGCTTTGAACATGGAAACCATGGAGCCATTAGACCTCTTATCCTCATATTCCCATGAAAAAGGAAACCTCTTCATCCATTTTTGGAAAATTCATTCAATGATTCATTTATGTCAAACTACCTTCATCTACTAATAAATAGAGCACTGATCATGGTGCACAAGGGAGAAAGAATTTGTATTAAGTAGAGTTATGCTAGTGAGATCAAAACCCTTGGAGGTGTTGTTTGCATGTAATGTTATGCTGTTGGAGTGATGATGTTGGTGTGATGAGGATGGGACTGAAGCTGGAGTGAGTGACATCGAATCAATCAACTAGTTGTACTTTTCCTTCTACTTCATAATAAAGACATTTGTTCCTTTCCTAATGCATGTGTCAATGATGTTATATGTGTATTTACAAATTCAATCGATTCAATTTGTTTAACATGAATAGATCATTTTCGTTTATGTCATTTTATGTCTTCCATTTGCCATTGTAAGTACTAATCAAGTGAGTTCAGTTCGATTGAGAGTGACGGAAGCGAAAAAGGGAGGCAAGGAAAAGTGAACATATTAAAAGTAGGTTTTATTCCCTTATGTATTCATTTTAAGGAAAAGGTAAAATATATTTCTTTTTGTTGTTCTAATTTCTACCACCACACTTAAGGAAAACATACTTATTCATAGGTTTGATTTCAGTAAAACAGTTGTGCCCTATGCTAGGGGGAGGAGACATGCTAAAAACTCCAATCAGTAAAAGGACTGGTGTGGCCCAGACTAGATGCGATCCCTGTGTGACTTTGATGGCTTAGATGCCCCTAGGTCGTGGCTCCTCAAGCCACAGGTCAAGCCTGGAGGATCACATGCAACTTGACAAACAAAAAAATCAAGCCACTAATTGAAAATACTTCTATTCCATAGCTATATTCATACCAAACATGTAATTCTTATTCGTGTCTTTAGTGACAATTTGAGGACAATAAGCAAGAGGATATGATTGTAAAGTTTTACTTTGAACAATTTATTAGCTTCACAAATATTAGACTCAAACATATATTTGTATATTGACCTTTCATATGGATAATTATCTATAATTAAGTAAAGGGATGACTAAAAATAATCACCAGGAGGAGGTAATCTTGATTGAAGCAAATCTATGGTCATAATTTCCTCATGTGATTCATAATCATCACTACATATATAGGGATGAAAGTGGTTATGAGAGCTTTCCAATATTTGCCTTGTAAAAAAAAACTATCCTAATATTTCTCTAGCATAATAATTAGTATCATAAACATAGTTTCCATAAAAATAAAAATAAATCATATCCCGTTTACATCTTCCAATACATATGAAATCGTTAATATCCTCAATTCTCAATTGTTATTCCATATGATCATCTATTTTATATATTTCAAAAAAATTATTGTGTAACTCAAGAAATTTGAAAGGAAAAAAGGTGACCTTATTCGTGTCTGTAGGGAAAGAGTGATATCTTCAATAGGATATTTTTTCTTCGCATGACTCTCAAATTGATATGCATTAATGTGTTCCTCATGGTTGTTGATTAAAGGGTTGTCACATGGATATGGTATCTAATTTTGGTGAAATAGGAGAACATTATTGATTTTTTTTAGGAATGTGCGTGCTTTCTCAAATGTGTAAGAACATTCCTATTTCTTTAGGTTGAATAATTTCCAAACCTCCACACTTATATTTTGATGTGGCCAAGAAATACACATGCATTTTTTTATAAAAGTGTGTTTGCATTATTTTAATGCACACATGCTTTAAAAAATAATGCATGCATGTTTCTTTGTCCATAAAGAGAAAGAAAACCCAAGCCCATGGGGTATCCTTATTTCCCCCCCACTATGAATATACCATCCAACAACCAACTCAAAATAAATGTGTGCACACTCTAGGTAGAGTTTCAAGGCTCTAATGGTTCACTAGGTAGAGGTAAGTCTTTTATTTTTTTAATGAAATAAAAAATTGAAAGTTTTAAAGGATTTTTTTTCAATTGCATATTTATTAAACACAATTACCATGGCTAAAAACCCTGATCCAAATCAACAAAGAAACCCTAAAGAAGAGCCCCAAGAAAACATCAACTGACACTCAAATCCCAACCCACAAATATAAATTACACAAGATTTGAATTAGTTAAAAATATGGATTTAAGAGCTTAGAAACACAAGGAAATCATCATGATTCTCATTAGCAACATCCCTTAATAAAAAAATTTCCTCCATTAATGATTCCCATGGTCAATTGACAAATATCAGTGAATATAGAGACATGACGAGAGAATTCTACTCCATTGGTATCAATAAAAAGCAAGTTTAATATTTGAAAATCACCAAACAAATGATAGTGGGGTTACTTATTGGCATAAGAACCAAAAAACCCCCTTATTCGAGGTAAATACATCTTTGAATGGATTGGTGCACATTTTATCCATGGAAAATGAATTGGATGAGTCATTGGTTTATGGTTTTTGATAAAATTCCTTGTAATAATAAGAAAGTGACATTATATTTCCTTCAAATATTTTGGGTTTAGTTAATAGTTTGTCTCCACATTAGCTATGTTGACACCAGTGAGCTCCAGGGGCTTGGTTTTGGCTCTTCTCAAGATTGAATAAATGGTAGGCATAATTCATTGAGAGGTTCACTCGCTCCGAGGTGTAATCCCACCCCCGCCCCCACCATATGAACCTTGGCTTTCAAATTTCATTGTTTCCACTGGAAATGTGATAACACATCTCATTTGTAGTCTAGTATATCACAGTTCGTTTGTGGTAGCCTCCAAACGATATCCATCAGAGGAGTTTCTTAGGCCTTTTTATGTGTGCCTTTGGGCCACACTGATTATAAACCATCGACTCCATGTAGGAAAGTTGGTGTTTTTGGTTTGAATCGAGTAGCACCACATCTATGCTCTAATTGTGGGAATACTTGACATGGACCAATGGAGGATCCTATCCATGAGATATTTATGGATCGGGTTAGTAAAATTTTTAATTAATTCTAAATCATTGGTTATATATTTGGTTTCACATTGAAAAATATTCAATAAACATAAATTAAGATTAATTCTTTTTTAGTACTTTTTTTGGCATGTACAAATGCTACAAGACGATACAAAACCATTGAGGTGGGAATAATTTAGTTATCCTAAAATTGATGCAGCCATGGATGGAACATTTAACATTGCAAACCCACATACATAGGTATTTAAACAAATTTATACATTTCTACTTCAATGATAACTTAGTACGATTTAAAATTTAGTTGTTTTGAAAATGTCCAAGTTATTTGCAAGAAATCAATCTTAATTTTATTATGTTTTCACAACTATCAATTGAAGTTTTTATGTATCCATCTCCACCTACGATTAGAAAATAACCCCCCAACCAAGTATCATACGTTATCCCATATCTTCTTATAATGTGAGATTCATCATCTTAAATTAGTTAAATTTGATTTTTTCATACTAATCCAACATATTAAATTTTTTTATTGAGGTGTCATCATTTCTTGTTCTTCCCCCTTCCATACCCACCCAATGCGATCCTTCACCCAAAGTATTTATCCTTCCACTATGCTTACATCCATTCATTGTATACCACTCAATTGTTCGACCTCTCCTATAATTTCATTTGTTGTTGTAACAACTAGTATTGAATTTACTGTAGCTATACTTATAGTGGTTGCATCCAAAATTGTTACAACTACATCATCCCTAGCTCCCATTATTGGCTTAGAGTAGGTTGTCCAACTAAGAGCCCCACCTCCTATCAATTAATCCATTGATCCAACAACAAGAATTTAATTTACTATAGCTAGATTTATGGTGGTTACATCTACTATTTTTGTAACTACATCCTCCCCAACCCCCATCATTTCCTTAAAGTAGGTTTTCTAGTCAAGTGATCCATGTCAAAGGTAGGAAGTGAAAATTTCTCCATCACCTCCAATACTCATGATGAAACAAATTATTTGATCAAAATATTATGAAGCATATGAGTGAAATTGATTTTACACTTCTTTATTTTTCTAAATTAAATAATGGTTGTAATTGTTGCAAGCATATATTACTAAGAGGCCTTAATCAGGAAGGAAGACAATCCCCAAACCATTTTCATTCATTTATGAAGCAAGATTCTAATATTTGAACTCTAATTATATTTTTTTAAGTGTGTTAATATATATAATTATGGGATATGTTGTTGTACCCATTTAAATAAAGATGAACACAATGATGATCATTGTTGGAAGCTACGTCCATATTTAAGGCGTAAATGGCTTCGAGTTGGGAAATACAGGCAAAAGGTGGCATCAATAGTCTAGCAGGATCTAGGATTAGACTGTAATGATGAGGCACAAATTGCAACAATGGTTTTGAAAGTTATATCATATTCACATGTTGGTTCTCGTCCTTCTATTTCGTCATTTATTTTTGCAAGAAAGAGGAGTGAACTATTTCACATAAGGGTGGTAACGAACCATGTCAAAGTAGATATTTTGTTTGACATCGATTCTCAAGCCAATAGGATATCTAAGAAAATTGTTAAGGAACTAAATTAGAAACAATATTGCATCCTAAACTTTATTCGCTTATATGGGTATGTAACAACACTAAGTTGTAGGTGACTGAAAAATCTAAGCTTAGGTTTTCTATTGCATATAAATTTGTGGATGACGTTGAACTAGATGTTGTTCCATTGCATATTTGTGGAATTGTGCTTGGAATTTCTTACTTGTTTGAAAGGAAGGCTATAAACTGTAGGAATAGAAATATGTATCAGATTTTCAAGGAAAATATATGGTACATCGCCTAATCTCATAAAATGAAGGACGATTCTTTGCTGGTAATCACAAGGAAGTTAAATAGGCTCATGAATGTGAGAAATACATTTTTCATTCATTTCTACAAAGGTGGATAAAGAAGGTGTTATGGAGCATGGGAATGAAGTGGTGGCATGTAATTCTAACCATAATATGCTTCAAGGAACATTAACACAACAAATTGGACCTAGAAAGAGGATTAAATATGTTGTTAGTACATTTTAATTAGCATTATTATATTTTTTAATGTTGCTAATGTTTAGTGCATAGGTAGTAGCTGAAGTAACACATGCAAAGTGATGTGAGAAAGTGCAAATGGATAATAATATGCTTTTAGTTGTCATAGATTTCAAACAGTTGATTATGATGAGCAAGGTTCCAATGCAACTTGAATTACATCGAACAGAGTCCATATGTGAAAGTTATGGCAATATGAAGATTTAAAATCAACATGTAAAAAGTACAACTTGAGTTAAAAAATGAAGTTGGGAAACACTTTTTGCCCTTTTTTGACATTGAAAATTGTAATTTTCTATGTTCTTTCAACTTCAACTCCCCTAAACTCATATTTTCAATGCAAATTAAGTTTTGAAATAAAAACAAGATTTGTAGAGAATCGTCTTACCTCCATGCTCATATGTAAAAAATATACATATATTGACATATAGAGGGGTAAATTTGTTGTTTACTAACTGCATATACTTGAAATTTCAGGCAAACATAATTAGTCACTTTTTGAACCCTAACTTTTTTTAGGGATGGTTATTCATTTTTTGGAAATAAACCATATCATCATAATATACATATACTGCACTACTACAATGACTATTTTTCGGTAATTTTCAGATTAAATCACTATTTTTTATTATTTTTTGAAATGGACGAAGAAAAAAAAACCGTGATGTTTTAGTACATTTTATGAACCCTACATTTTCTTTTCAATTTGATCGTCAATAAGAAAAATGAGAATACCCTTTTGAAGGATACAGGGAGAGGAATCAAATATGATTTTTCTGATTTTTTGGAGTTGCCATTTTAAAGTTATCAAATTTCTTTCAGTGATATTTTCAGAACAATGAAATTCCATAGTGACACAGTTTAGTATAAAATTAATAACAAATTGAAATTTTTAATGAAACTCCACAAATCTTATATCATTAGAAACTAGATTCATAGATGAATCTAATGGTACTAGGTTCGAAACATAACATTTTGTTGTTGTAGGTGTTCCTCCCCTCCAAACCTACAGGCTCCTGAAAACTGCAGAATTTTATGGGTTTTTCGTTGACCAGAAACTTTCGGGCGAGATAATTTCTTGGGCGAGACATTTAATAAACTCTCAGGCAAGAAATGTTAAACTCTTGACTGAGAGTTTAAACCACCACAGGTTAAATTTAACCGTGTGGGTAAACTCTTGCCTGGAATTTTTAAAAACTCTCGGCCGAGAGTTTGCGTGCGAGAAATACACTGGACGCAATCTGTCATGAATTCTAGTTAACAAAAATTCTTATGTGGAAATAGTATATTCAAAAATATAAAGTATATAATGAATGCTATGAACCATATATTGCAAAAGGCCATACATATAAACGTTCATACTATAATAGCATTAGTGCTCTACTCTGTCAGTGTTGGGCTAGTTGTTAAGGGCAGCCACATTCAAACCTGGGCTTGGCCGTGTGAAGGTATTTGACCTTCAATTAGTAGGTTTTCCATACTTTGAATGCCAATGTGGATGTAGTGATTCAGTTGATAAACAAGCTACGGGTTTTAATTTTCATCCAGACACAATGTTAATCTGCAATAATACTTGGTAAATAAATAAATAAATATATACATATATATATATATATCGGCCACAAGATTTATAAAAATGTTATCTGACTAAGACAACAATATTATGTGGACATGTGAATTTTCCAACAAAACTACAATGTGTAGTAGATAGACATCTCAAGTATACAAACAAATGGGAATTTGTGGCTTCTCCTTGCACAATGTTTCTTTATGGATGATCACTGATTGATAAATTAACTCAGAAATTTTGTATGCGGGATATCAGTAGGCCTTCAAGAAATTTGGGAACTTCTAGAAATGGTGTGGATGACTGTATACAACATTTTTCTTATATCCTTGGCCCTGAAATATCCATGGAGACAGTCTTCCCAATGAAATTCCTTTGACTTTGCCCTCTGTGCAGATTATCACTCAAGCCCTGGGAGGACACCAAAATTCCCATAAACGAGAACGCTCGAAGGTTAGTAAAAAAGCACAGAGAATGAGGTGTTCGCAATCATATCAGCTGTTTAATTCCAATTTAGAAATGAATTTCATCTCTACTGGTATATTTCCTTTTGGCGTTAAAGAATGCCTTTTGGATACACACACTGGATATTCATTAAAACATCGAGTATCACATGATATTAGTGTTACAATAAATTCAAAGTTTGGGCACTGTTTTCCAATGGACAAAAGCCTGGTATTGTCTTAGATTTCACAATGGAATGGGTAATTTCATTGTTGTTGTAACACTCGCAGGTTTTTAAGGAGCCGTGCATAGATGGAGGGCATCACATGTCCGTGAACACTGAGCTTTTGAAGACCCCACTGAACGGGAACACCCTCTGGAATTTGAGCCTGAAAGGTTTATGAACTCTTCTAACGAAGATATTACTGAGCCAAATGATCGCGTACACTAGCCACAATAGATACGGATCCCTCCCTTACTCCATTACGCACAAATATGCTATTTATCCAAAAATATGATGTTGTAAAACATAGATCTTCATTGCATGTTATTTATTTTATCCTATTTTCACTCAAAACCATTCATCTATTATTAAATCATAAATATAGAAATATGTTTCCAAGAGTCTCTACCAATGAAAATTGAGGCATAGGATCAAATATAAGGTTTGAATAAATGTAATATGTTCAACTAATTTATATACACAATCACCGTAATAACATAAAAAAACATAGAAGAATTACAATATGCCGGCCATGTCTTTGTAGGCTTGTTAGTGCTTTCGAAACATGCAGCTGTACCAAATTAGATGATGCATTCTCAAACTTTTTTCCTTTTCATAATTCGCGCAATATTATATGTGGATATATGTATTATTCACATTACATCTCTCCAATTCCAATTTTAATAGTTGGATGACAAGTATAAAAAACTCTTCTAATTGCGATCGACCGATGAGTTATGGACATGAACCTCCCCAATTGGGAGACTTGTAGTTCTGAAAATTAGAGTGCCCTGAAGAAAATGTTGGAGTTGGAGACTCAATAGGTTAGAGTATTGCATTCAAGCCATTTCCAAATAAAGAGAATAATCCAGGTCTACTGCCTACGGTCACCTGATAATTGTGTGGAAAAAAGAGAGGAGCTTGATATATCCAGATTCTCACACCTGGAAGATCATATTTCTCACTCCAATCTTATCGAAGAGGCACATATTCTATATAAGATAATCTAAACTCTCGGACGAGAGTTAAAACAACTCTAGGCCGATATTTTTAAAACTCTCATCCGAGATTTGTATAAATCATTAAACCCGAGATGTTATGTCAACAAAACTCTCAGACGAGAAAATACTTAACTCTCGTCCGAGAGCAGTTTATCTCCATTTAAATCTAGTCAAGCCCAATCTAAATTTCGGGCAAAACATTACAAATATCTCAGACAAGAGTTCTAAAAACTCTCAGTCGAAAAAATTGAGTTAACTAATTTCTCGAACAAGAAATTAAAAATTTCACCCAAATTTTTTCCATCCGCCATAAAGTGTTTCCCAACTTCGGGTTTTTAGGACATGTGGTAACATCTAAAAATGACATGTCGCAATACAAATAGGTGACATGGTAGCATTTTGGCGTGGCATGTGGAATTACATTTCAAGGTGAGATAACATCAAAAATTGTTAAAAATCTGAAAGTTATATGCATAAACTTAGATTCTTCGTAGAAACATGAAAGTTCTATGCAAAAAACTGAACTTAATTTGCATAAAATTGAATGTACTTTGTAGAAAGTTGAATGTACTTTGCATAAAACTAAATTTACTTTGCAGAAAACTAAATGTTCTACACCGAGACTTGAAATTAATTTGCAAAAAACTAAATGTGCTATGATGTTACATTTAATTAGAATGCAAATTTATTCTTCAAAACTTTTTAGATTGACGATTGTAGATAGAACATAAAATTAAGGATCATATGAAGATAACTAAGCACAAATATGAGACACTGATATTAAAGTCCAATGCCCAGGGGAAAACCCCTCAAGTGGGAAACCCAAATGATTATTCTTCTATTAGATTTCTTCAATTGTTTAGTAGAGTATACACACACACACACACACACACACACACACACAAAATGAATAAAGTCACCAATGTCTAATTAAATTGCAACTGAAGTGCTCTTGATATTTTCTTGAAGATCTCCTCCTTCACTTGAAAAGATCTTATCCTTCACACTTTCTCTAGATCTTCCATTGCTATTTCTCTTCACTTACTCTCACACTTCTCTTACACACACTCAACACTTGCTCTCCTTCTTCACATTGAACATTCTATGCTCAACTCTCACTTGCTCTTGCTTAAATATATGATAAAGGAGGAGTTAAAAAATGAAGTCATTCCTTAAGCCAACAATAGGAGAATCAAATTTCATGAGGGAGGTGTTACTTGAGGAGAAGTGTAACTCATCCAAAGAATAGAGAGAGAGTTGCACTTGTCTTGAGGATTTACAATTGGAATTAGGGAGAGATAAAGTTACACTTAAACATGAAAGAATATTTGGTCATAGTTACAAATCAAATTGAGTGAGGGAGTTACATGTGCATTTATTGAGGAGGAGTTACAGTTTTTCCATACATTGAATTAGTGAGGGAGAGTTACATTCTCTTAAGTGTGGAGTTACTATTTTATTCCAAGAGAGAGGTTTGATTTTCCAAGTAAGAGATTCTCAATTTATGTGACTTATTCCATGAGACTATTGAGAATCATTTTTATAATCCATTAAAGGTGAATGACTTTAGACTATTTTAAAAATAATAGTATAATAATAATAATAATACTAGTAAGGATAAAATATTAATTCCCAACTTGTATAATCATGATTGATTTGATTTTAAAGTGGATTCCATATGTCGAGATCATCCATTATCATTTAGACATGGGTTTCTATTTTTGGAAAGTCACTTCCAAATTGAGATGTGACTTAATTTTTTGGAAATTCATATTATAATTGTCAAAAATAAAAAAAAATTATAGGTGGTTCAAACAAAATTGAAAGATATGATTTCTTCTATGAGAAATTCATCCATGAGCTACCAAATTTTAACACTCCCTCTTATCTACGGAGAAATTTTTTTATGCATCAAAGATCTCTGCTTCCTCTGATCTCTTACATTCATTTGAGTTCAACTTTACTATGCAACATATGTAACAATGAAGTTTCAATATAAAGAAGAATCACCCACTTGACACAAATTTGTAAAGGAAACGATCATCACATGTCACATAGACAAGGATTACACTCAACCGATTTTCATCACAAAAATTAAGTGATATAACACATGCATCACATAAAAAAGACTCAAACAAGTCACACCGACAAGAATCAAACACAACCAAGTTTCATTGAATAGAAAGGGGCGGAAAACCTACATCCTTGAAAATTCACACATACAAGTCTCACTACACCTATTGGCCAGATAAGTGGCTCTTCCCATGTCCCAAACTATGGATTGGATGCATATTGAGGCCTACTCTTGTGGCACACACTACAAAAAATGTCCCTCATCCTCACGAACTTTCTAAAATCATTCCCTAATACTATGAGATATGATAGGGGAAAGGAAACTTAGTTTTCTCGATTAGCTGTGACAACTTCTGGGAAGGGTCACGCCCATAAGTCCTGCAAGTTTCTCTCTAAAATCCAAGAAATTTCCTTTCGATAAAGGTTTGGTAAGAATTCCAAATATCTAATTTCAATGGATATGTGATGGAGCCCCACTACTCCTCTCTACAACATATCCCATATATAGTGACACTTGATCTCAATATGCTTGGAATTTTCATGAAACACAAGATTTTATGCAGGTCAAATCCAACTCTTATTTCCACAATATATAACTGTTGTGTCTAGAAATTTATCAAATAGTTCCCCAAAAGGGTTTCTTATCCAAATTGAATCATAAATATACATGCTAGCATAAATGTACTCAGCTTTAGCTATACTTAGTGCAACATGCTTCTACCTTTTCTTCATCCAAGACATCAAGGAAAATCTCAAGCTAAAGAAACACCCATAAGTGCTCTTTCTATCAACAGAGTTACCAGCCCAATCAACATCAATATATCCATGGAGTCTTACATTTTTAGCATTGTATTTCAATCCTAGATTGATATTTCCATGTAAGTATTCAAGTAAATGTTCTGCATCTATCCAGTAGGTATGGAAAGGATCAATGAAATATTGAATTAAAGTGTTTACAACAAAGCATATTTCAGGTCTAGTGTTTTCCAAAAGCATCAAAGCACCAATGAGATGTCTATACTCTATGGGATTTTCAAGATTAGGCCCTACAAATTTGCCACATAATTTCTTAAATTTAATTTCCATAGGAGTATGCATGGACTTACATTCTACCCTAGAAAATATTTAGTGAAGCTTAACAACATATTTTCCTTGAGAAAGATAAATTTCACAAGGTCTTTTCCATACCTCTAGACCCAGAAAGTAATGAATCAAACCAAGGTATTTCATTTGAAATTTAGAAGCTAACTCCCTCTTACACTGGCGGATAAGAGGTTCTCCTCTTGTCAAGATTAAACATCAACATACAATACCAAAATCATAGGTATACATTAGACAATATTGAAATTGAGGTTTCAATATGCACTTCTTCTAGTGAAAGAAAACTCCATCAAGTAGGTATCAATGTTAGCATACCGAGCTCTTAGAGCTTGCTTCAACCCATATAAGGCTTTCTTTAGTCTACATACATGAGTTTCCCTATCATTCTCTTCAAATCCTTGTGGTTGTTCCAAAAATATCTCTTCCTTGAGGAAGCCACGGAAGAAAGAATTTTTCAAGTCCAATTGGCGAAGAGTCCATCCCTGGATAAAAACTATGGAAACAAGAAATCAAATAGTAATATATCGAGAAATAGGTGTAAGAATCTCATCATAATATATTCCTTGTTTCTAAGAGAAACCTCTAGCTACAAATATAGCTTTATATTTGTTAATAATACCATTTGCATCATGTTTAATCTTAAAAAACTATTTGGAAGTGAAAACATATTTACCTTGAGGTATAAGAACCAATTCCTAGACATCATTCTAGATGATGGAATCATATTCTTCAGTCATGTAATCTTTCTAGACTCGTTCTTTTGCAGTTTCTTTAAAGGTGCATGGTTTTTCTTTAATGATGTTGCTCATGGCAACAACATACCCTTGAAACAAAATTGGATTCTTAATTTCTCTGAATTCTCCTCTTAGGGAAGCATGTTGATTAACATATAACAAGGTATATTCCATCTATAATGGTATCTTTTTGGTAGGAGGATCATGTGGTTGAGGATCTAGAGGATCTATGGAACCCATGGAATTATCAACAAGCTCATTCTCACGTTTTGGTTCAAACTCAAATGCTTGATATTTTTCATTAATAGCTTGTCTTATAAAAATGGAAAGAGGAGGAGAGTCTCTTGCTTCTCCAAGATATGCATCTTCATAAAATGTTATGTCCATGCTAAACTCTATATATCTTTGACTATGTACATAAATTCTATAAACTTTTGAATTATGACAATAACCAACAAACATACCTTTCTTACTTGAAGCTTCTTGTTTGTTCCTTTTCTCTTTCAGCACATGGAAGTACATAGGACAACCAAACATTCTCAAATGACTCACCTCAGGCCTTTCATCAGTGAATACTTCTTCAGAATTCTTATTGTATAAGGCCATAAGAGGAGTTCTATTTTTCACATAAACAACAATATTTGCAGCTTCTCACCACAACAACTTTGGTAGATTTTGATCATTCATCATGGCTCTAGCCACTTTAATAATGGTTTTTTTCTTCCTCTTAGTTACACCATTTTGTTTTGGACTGAATGGAAGAGTGGTTTATTTATTTATTCCAAAACGTTTGCAAATATCATTAAAATAATTGGAGGCGAACTCTCCCCCATTATCAGATCTGAAAGCTTTGATCAACTTTCTCGTTTGATTTTCAGTTAGATTCTTGAAATATCTAAACATGTTAAATGCTTCCCATTTATTTTTCAAAAATAATATCCATGACTTGCAAGAAAAATCATCAACAAAAATCATGAAATACAAGTAGCTATCAAGAGAAGTAACATGCATAGGTCCATATAAATATTATCCATTTTGAGCTGAGATTGAATGTTGGCCAGTGATACAAGCAATTTATATAGGCTCATTCCAGTGCTTGTGAATGTAGTTGAGATCATCTCTCCAATATTATTGCACAATTCCATCTAGTCTATTGGATGGATGTCCTTGACATTAAATTAAAAAGCAGTATGCTTGAAATCTGCAGGTGATTTAGGCTGAGAAATCTGGGCTTCTAAGAAATCCATTCTCATCTTTCCTTTTTCTGAGTCAAAGGATGATAAAATCCTGCTTTGTGAACTAATGTTCTACTTCCAAAACTAATTGTAGGTTCTAGTCTTCAATATCTCATTTTTCCTTTTAATTTCCCTGAAGGTGTCATAAAGTGTCTCCTCCTTTTCCCTTGTAGCAGCAATAGATGTAGGAAGGGTTTGATGTTGAAATGGAATTGTAGATGAGGATGTAGAAAATATAGTTTGGCCACCTGCTGGAGATTAACTAGGAGAATCTCTAATTGTTATGACTATATGTTGCTCTGTTTCCTTGTTTTGATCTATGTCCATATGGATTCTTTCTCTATTTTTGTATTTCATTTTGAATTCTCTACTAGAAGTATCAGTCTCCAAAATAGACTAATCATCTCTTGGCCTCTTTCCTGTTGCCTCTTTCTCTTATTATTTTCCTCTATCTTTCTTGTCCTCTGGGTTCTATTTTTCTTGTGGAGTAGGGGTCTGTATGCTTGAGGATGAAATCACCTGGTCTTCAGCCTCCTGTAATGTGTTTTCTTCCCACTTTGTTTTGTTCATGAATTGTTTAATTTTAGTCCTATGGGTGTGGATGTATGGAGTTGATCTATTTTCCACCCTTTTCTTTGAGATGATGCCCAATGGTTCATAAGACCAAGTGAAGTTGTGTGTGAACTTCATCTCCTTCAGCATCCTGTCAGCCTCCTCTCCCACTGCTCTACTATTGCAAATGAAAGGACCAATTTGGGACTTGATCCTAAATTGAGACTTATTTTTGGTAGATAAAAAGTGTACCTCATCTGCATTGATCATATTCCTGATGCACTCCAGGGAAAAGATCCTCATGGGGAGGAACTTTGGCAACTTGTAAGGGGCAAACTCACACCCATAAATTCTGAGCTCTGTGTAGTTTTGGTACAAGTACTAGTTTCCAGTTCTTACTTAGTCTGATAGTTGCATGATATTATTAATATCCCCATTGATCTTTGGTTCCACTGTACTGCTGAGTATGCTCATTGATGGATGCACAAAGGGTTCAAAAAATCTTTTGTAGGTGTAATATTTCTATTCCTTCATTAGCATGGTTGTCCAAAAGATGAATGATTGAGGTTGGGAGTCTTCATTAACTTTCCTCATTGTAAATTGGAACCTGCTGGCCTGAAAATATACAAACATATAAACTAAGACTGAAGCGTGTTTACACACTTCCTCTATGTGAAATTTGACAAACTGGCCGTGAATGGCATCTGCCAAGAATTGACTGAAGTTAAACTTGATGGAAGGCTTGGACTCTGATGAAAGTATGGACTAGAAACCTATCATTGCTTCATCTATCCACTGATCTGAATGATATCCTAACAAGTATGAAAGGATAGTGAAAATATGCTAGGTCTTATCAGGGAATGTAGAAGATGGATAAGGAGGATTCTTCTTGGGAAATGGAGTGTCTATAGCCATGAATAACTCTAGTGTTTTAGCTCTGTTGGAAAAATCCAATTTCTGGTATAAATCTCTGAGGGCCTCATAGGAAAAAGGTGTGGCTTCTTCAACAATAAGATATTGCATCAATTGCATGATGGACTGGGCACTAATGGTGAAGAGAACTTCTCTTTTGGGGGCTACAACATATCTCTGCTTTATATCATAGCAAGCATGGAATTTTCTAATAAACTCAGGGAAACTGTGGGTTTTTGGGAATATATAATAAGGTAATTTAGTCTCCCACATCCCTATATCATCGAATTCATCGATGAGCTTGTCTTCTAGCCAACAATAAACATCAAAAAAATCAAATTATGAATCAGTCTCATGTACCTTGAAGTCTCTGTCAGCCAGAGCCATATGATCCAGGTCCACATGAGGTTGAACTATTGGGTTAACTGGCTGCTGCTCCTTCTTTGGAGGCATTGCTGCTCTTTGAAAAAGGAACTGACAATGTTCTTATTGCGGGTACATAGAAGGAAATATGAAGAACAAAGGAATAAAGAAAGGCCTTTCTACTGATAAGAAAAGGAACTAGGAGAAAAGGGAACTGAAGAGGGAATTTTGCTTGAATCTACATACATTTGAAGGTTTTTTGTGCCTTTCTTTGATCTGTAAATCTTAAAATTTGACCACCTGAAAAAATAAGAACACAGAAGAAATGTAGAATTTGAAACAAGTGAGGGAGATTGATTATGTAGGGTGACAGGAATACCGCTGACATGGTGCGGGCCCATTGGATAATGACTTAGTCAATTAAATGCCTAACAAACCTTTAGGTGTGAGCATAGGTGATTGGATCGAGGTGACAGGAGTGGTTTTTTGGCGCAATAGTTGTGGCAGGGATATAATGATCAGTCGCATGGTTTAGCAATGGAGGAAAACTGCTTTTCACAGGGGGTTGTGAATGGTAAGCAGAATGAAGTGGGGAGGTTCAAAATGGTGAGGGCTCGACATGTGGCAGAGGGAACAGTTTGGGAAACTGCCCATTTTGGAACAACCCCCCCCCCCCCCCCTTGACGTTAACTTTCGGAGGATGAGGGGGGGCCAGAAATGATCGTGGACCGTTGGATGAGATGGAGGGAGCAGAGATGAGGTGGAAAGTGTCATATTCCTAAATTAGCCATGAGATAGTTGGAATATTAAACTTTGTTTTGTTGTCTTGTTTTATGAATCAAAGGACAATAGAAGTCCATAAGTCTTCTTAATAATGAATAAATCAATGCCAATGTGAAAAGAAGACATCTTGGCAGCTTAATTGTGCACCCATAGGTGTGAAAAGGGACTGGAACACCTTGAATGGGTCAACTTTGACCAAATAAACATCGTTTTCATGGAGGAGTGGCATTCAATGAGGGACAACACAGTTTTAGATGGAGACACCTTGCATGGAAGTAGTGTCATAAATGAATGGAGCTTAGGGTTTGGAAGCTCATTTATTATAAAAGGAAGAGGATGGCAGCCATATTAGTTATGTATTGGTTTATGATATTTCTAAATATATGGTCTGTTTAGACATATAGCATAGCTTTCTTTGGCTATTTAGTTAAAATTGCAAGTGTTGTTTAGCATTGGGTGTTCCTGATCAGGAATACCACCTCTTTCCTTGAGAGGACTCTTGGAAGAGTTTTTTACTTCACTTCCACATTCAGGCTTTAGGCCAAGCTTCATCTTACATCTACAATGCAGATCCTGTTGAGGATTGAGTTGTGTTGTAGGTTGCAATAGCGGAGGCCACTTTTGGGTCACTTCAGTGCTTATTTTCAGTGGAGAAGGGTTCCTTTCCATTAGGAGGACAATAAGGAAGGCCCTTGAGCATATTTTCATATCTTGGCATCATACCATTGATTTATTTTCCCCTACAATGCAATTTTTGTCTTGTAATGAGTTATTCTGAGGGAGGAGTTATAGGGTGGTTCTATTACACCATTTGGAGAGGAGGTTTTCTAGAGAAGGGATCAACCCTTGATTTAGAGGATCTATTGGAGGAGGCTGCATTATTTGTTATATCAGATCAGTCACATTTTCCAGATCTATATGTTGCAGTGAATCTTTAGCCCTAGGGCTTTGATTCCTATCTTGTACATTGGTGTATTGCTAAAAACCCCTGTGGGGTTCTTCATTGGAGTTTGTATAGTGCCTAGATCTGAACTAGTTGTATCTTTTGAGGCATATATCAGCCCGTGATATTTTGTATATTAATTTTTTGTAGTTGTGCTCTTTAAACAACACTGTAGCAGTCTTCCGGCATTTTGATATATAGTAGCAACACCTCTTTTGAGGGTTTTGTCCATTGGAGGCTTGTTATATCTTGTTTTACATCTTGTGGCCCATTTCTTATGCATATTTTTCTGTTGTTATAATGAATATAAGTCTCCATATTGGCCTCTTGTTTTTATGTAATGTATTACACTGTTATTCCATGGTTTTGCACTATATTCCTGCTTTTCCCATTTGGGGAATATTACAATGGTATCAGAGCATAATCTTGGCACAACTTGTGTGTCTTGAAAATATAATATGTCATTAGAAGAAGGAGATCCTCTTACTGATAGAGAGAAGAGGTATCAAAGAAGAAGACACCAGAAGTATGATTATACAGACGAAGAAGAAGACAAGGGTAAAACTCATTTATCAGGAGGAATGAAAAGGAAGGAGTTCTCAAGACTTCCTGTCCAAACTATGTAGGGTATTAAAAAACTTCACCATATAAATGAGGATGGAGAGATGTAGAAATTATCCAAAATAGATTGTGCATAGAGAAAACTCCATATTTCCATATTATGGATGTGAGCGTTTAGCCACACAATCAGATCTACAATGCTCTACCATGCCTATGTTCACAGCAAGAGAGATGGAGGAAGGAGATGTGCCAAAGGAGGAGACTCTTGGTGACTATATTCAAGAATATGAATCTCAATCACAGAGGTTCAAAGATCATCTAAACTTCTAAGAGTTTTTCAATATCAAGGAGAATAGAAGACCTCGCAACCATGATAGAAGAAAAAGGTGCAAGCAACATGATTTGGGTAGATTCTTTCTATATACTTTTGATGGGTCACCTATATGCACATCTAGGGCTTGGGTGAAGGAGCTAAACACCTATTTTCAGCAACACCAAGTTTCAAAAGATGAAGCCATTAGAGTAGCAGCAATGCATTTTGAAGGTAAGGCTTATGCCTGGTGGTTTTATGAAACTTCTTCCTTGAATCATGTAAATGTATCTACTTATGCAAGGTTCACTAGGAGGTTAGTGAGAATATTTGATGCAAAACATTCTTAAACATTCTTGGTTGAGCTAGCCAAGCCTAAAAAAACAAAACCTTTGCATGATTTGGAAGGATCTATAAACCCAACTCCATTCCATGTTAATTTAGATTGTCATCGATGTCAATATGACTTTGACTTAAATGAAGGCTACACTATGACATATCACTTCATTAGTATATGATGACAGTGTTGATACATGATGATACATGGCATTAATAACAATGAAGAAACCAAAGAATGTAGAATCCATGCTGCCCCAAACATTCCTCATACGGTCCCAAACTTTTGATACATAAAATTTAAGGACAGTCACAAAGAAAATTATGTTTCTGTCACCTTGGAGGCGGCCTATCACAATGAGTCCTAGGCCATCTGAAAGAGGGATTTTTCATCTTTCCAATGAGCCTTTACTTGCCCTGAAACTCTTAACAGTTTGTGAGATATTGAATTTTTAAGTTTAAAAAAATATATTTTTAATCTAGCTGACCTACAATCATAGTTTCATGTCGGCCTCCCTCCAAAAGACATGACACTTCATTCCAGTCAAAAATCACTATAAATATACGACTAAAACTTCATTTTCAAATCATCAATTTGGAAAAGATCAACTACAGATACATACAATAGTTCACAACTCGTGAACTAGGGACACCGAGAAGGATTTGAAGGGTTAAATCTAAAGGTTGGGTTATTCAAGACCTCGGTCAAGGAGAGCAGAGATGTAGAGGATACCTGAAGAGTAGAATACCTATAGTGTAGACCTGAGTTTCTGACTGAATAGAAATTAGGAAAATATTTGAGCTCGGATACAACTCAGATTGTTTTCTGGACAGAATTATAACACAGAACTCAGATTAGCTAAACCAACCCTCGGACCTATGTTATAACCTAGTGTTAGGGCTTGGACTTGTGTTTCAGATTGTCCACGTCACAGTCTCCGACCAATGTTATTACAACAAAGACCCCCAGTATATTCTCGATGGTGAATACCTTTCAGGATCTCAGACTGTCACTTATGCACTGAAGCTTGGAACACCTACAACCCTTAGATCTATTGATTTCTGCAATTACAGTATTGGACCAATAACTTGTGTTGTGGTTTTCAGTCTAGTTTTAGGGCACAAACCTGTGGAAAGATAAGTGCAGTGATGAAAAATTAGACAGTGAAGAGTTTTGGAATTGAAGTGCAGTGGTGAACAAGTAGAGAGTGAAGAATTTTGAAGTGATTAGACAGTAAAGAATTTTGGAATTAAAGTGCTGCGATGAACAAGTAGATAGTGAAGAATTTTGAAGTGATCAGACAATGAAGAATTTTGGAAGTGATTAAACAATGAATAATTGTGTCAAGGATGTTCAAGTAAACACTATTCACATTCTCTATTAAAAGAAGACAAAAGGATTGGTGTCCTTGGAGTTGGTGCTCCTAAACACAAGGTTGGTGCCTTGAAAAGATAGGGTCGAAGCCCTAGAGGTCAAAGCCTCATCTAAGTCCAAGTTGGTTCTTGGCAACAGGTTGGTGCCTAATTCATTGAAGGGTTGGTGCCCTCACACATCTATTGTACTCAATTATTTGAAAAAGGACTGAAGTTCTTATTAATCCTTAATAATATTATTATTATACACCTGTTTGTTTTTAATTGTGAAGAATCTAACTAGAAAATAATAACAATTTAAAAGAAATATTGATTCACCCCCCTCTCAGTATTTCCAACAATTGGTATCAGAGCCAGCTTCTTCATTATCAGCCTAATATATGGAAGAAGGATTCTTAGGCACAATGAAGAACATGGAAGAAACAGGGAAACACCTATCTTTGATGGAACAAATTTTAGATTTTGGAAAAAGAGGATATCCTAATATATAATGTCTCTTGGTCCGGAAGTATGGCACCCTGTTTTGGATGGGTAAAAATCTCCCGCCAATATTCCAACTGATCAAGATGAAAGAAGAGCCTACATTGCTAATGCCAAAGCTTTAAATTCCATCACTAGTGGAATTACCAATTCCGAATTTACGAAAGTCGTGAATTGTGACTTAGCCAAAGAAGTATGGGATAAGTTGGTTTATTTGTATGATGGGGACTCCAAAGTTAAGAAGGCAAAGCTTCAAACCTATAGAAGACAATTCGAGAGTCTGAAAATGGATGATGAAGAAGATATTGCATCATACTTCCTCCGAGTAGCTGAAGTGGTTAACTCTCTTAAAGGACTAGGAGAAAATATTGAAGAAAGCACCATGTTCAAAAAATCCTAAGATCGCTTCCTGACAGATTTGACTCCAAAGTAAGTGCCATAGAAGAAATGAAGGACCTAGATAATCTCAATATGGATGAACTTCATGGAATTCTTATTATCTGTGAGATGAGGAAAGGGAGCCCAAATTTCAAAGAAGAACCTTTCAAAGCCTCAAGATCTACAAAAGAAGGAAAAGGATGGAATTGCAACAATGATGAATATGATACCGAAAACGAGTTAGCTCAATTTGTACGAAGACTAAAAAGGGGATCTAATCTAAAAGGTAGGTACCCTCTTATTTGTTTAAATTGTGGAATAATAGGTCATTATCCTGCAAAATTTCCTCATAAACGTGATAGTGATGATGAAAATGACTATAAAAGAATGATGTACAAAAAGAAAGGGTTTAATAAGAAGAGCTTCTTCTCCAAAGAAGATGAGTTTGATGAAGATGAATTTGTAGTCATAAAAAAGAAATCAACTAGAAATATGCGTCATTACAAAGAAAGTGATGATGAATCAGATGAGGAAATTAATTATGTTGGAAGCAGAGAAACGTTATTCATGGCATTTACAAATGATGATGACTCAGAACTAGAAGATGAAATAAACATGGATAGTTTGCTAATAAGTTCCATTGAAGAAAATGAGAATCTACAAAAGAAGATAATTTCTCTCAAAATAGAAAGAGAGGAATCAAAAATAAGGGAATACTTCTTAAACATTAAGCTAAAAGAGAAGGATGATATCTGTGAAAAATGTGAAGCTGAAATAATATCTATAAGAAAGAAATTAGAGCAAGTTAAAAGGAGTTGGAAAATTTCTCTAGCTCTTGACAAAATTCTTAATACTCAAAAACCTCAACATGGCAAGTCTAGAATTGGTTTCAAAGGAGAATCATCAAGTACAAAGAATAATTCCAAAAGTTATGTTGATGTACTCTCTTGCCATCCAAAAGAAGAAAATTCATCTCGTCAGGAACAAAGTCCCATCTCAAAACCAAGAATTGAAGAAAGAGCAACTCCAAGGAAGAATTTTGGTTCAAGCTACGGATACTATAACAGGTATCAAACTATTTTTATTGGGCATTGTTACAATTGTAAAAACTTTGGGCATCAAGCTAAGCATTGCAAGGCTCATAAGAATGAAGCACCAAGATTGAATGATCAAACAAACCAACTACATGGTCCTAAAGAGCAAGGACAAATCAAAACTTACAGTTCCTTTGATCCTTTGGCTAAGTTTGATCCATCTTGCTCATTATGTGATAATTATGATCATAATGAACAAAATTTCCCTCTCAAAAGGGAGAAAGCTAAAAACGTAAATCTCAAAACTGATAAATGTGGCCTAGCTCTATGTTCTCATAGTGAAGAAAATCATTGGTTCGTGGATAGTGGATGCTCAAGAAATATGACAGGTGACCAAAAGAAGTTTATCTCATTGAACAAGAAAAATGGAAATGTATCCTTTGGAAGTGGATCCGCTAAAATCACTAGAAAACAAACTGCTACCCTTGTCAATGGACTAGGAAAGGCTCAAAATACCTTGCTGGTAGAAGGGCTCAAACACAATATCTTAAGTGTTAGCCAGATTTGTGACCAAGGACATAATGTTGTCTTTAGTACAAAAAATTGTGAAATAAGAGACTTATCCTCGGGAGAACTTGTGGGGAAAGGAGTAAGAAAACTAGATAATGTTTACATTCTTAGCAGAATCTAAGAAGATAAATGTTACTTATGTCAAACAGATGAAAGTTGATTATGGCACAAGCGATTGGGGCATACAAGTTTTTATAACCTATTCAACATAAGAAAAATTAATGCAGTAAGGGATATTCCAAAAATGTGCAAACCAAATCAAGTTGTATGTGGCCCATGCCAACATGGAAAGAAAACCAGAACTAGCCACAAAACTAAGGAGTTCTCAACAAAAAAACCTTTGGAAATCATTCATGCAGATTTGTGTGGGCCAACTAGAACTCCAGCTCTTCAAGGTGAAAGGTACTTTGCTCTATTTGTTGATTACTATACTAGAATGATGTGGATATATTTCATAAAATATAAATCCGAAGCATTTGAATGTTTTAAGAATCTTAAGGCTCTCATTGAGAATGAGAAAGATTCTAAGATTAAATGTCTTAGAACGGATAGAGGAGGATAATTCACCTCAAAATAATTTGATGAATTCTGTAAAGAACATGGAATCGAAAGAGAACTCTATACTGCTTGGACACCCTAGCAAAATGGAGTAGTTGAAACAAGGAACTGAACCATTCAAGAAATGGCAAGGACAATGCTACTAGCAGCTAATTTGCAACCAAAATTTTGGAGAGAAGTAGTTGGAACCGCAGTATATACCTTAAATATAACTCAACTAATACCAAATAATGAAAATACTCCTTATGAATTATGGAAAGGAATACATGCTTCAGTAAAATATTTTAGGGTTTTTGGAAGCAAATGTAGGTTTTAACCCTGAACAGAAATTATCTACACACGAATCTTATAATAGAAAATAAACAATAGCGAGAGCATAAAGCATAAAACAGATAAACACAGAGATTTTCCCCTGGATCCCAAATCGGGACGACCAACTTGATATTTCATTATATTCCTCTTAGTGTTACAACACATATATATACATGCTGAAGCATACATGAACCCTAATCCATTAACCCTGGATTATAACATAACCGTAGTTCCCTTGACTGGATCTACAAAAATACCAAGGGCCGAAAACCATCATACCCCAAAACCATGTGCAAAACCATGCACAAAACCATGGGCACGGACTACTCACCGGAAATTAAGGACCAAAAAATTTTCACCGGGGCATTGCCCCAGACCCATTGCGCCCAGCGCAAAGTGGGGTCCTGCTTAGTCATGGAAAGAATATAACACATACCCAACATTCTACCACTTTTTGTTTTCTTTCCACGGGGGGCCACAGGAGAGCTTAGTCATTGGCCCAATTCTTCAACACCCATTGTTTCTCTACACCAAGAGAACTTTTGAGTGCTCACATACTTCGTTAATGCATCTGCAACATTCTTCAAAGTGTCCACCTTTACCAGCAACACCCTTTTAGCCTCAACCATATCTCTAAAAAAGTGATATTGAACATAAATGTGCTTTGTCTTTGAATGATAAGCAGGGTTCTTAGCCAAGAAAATTGCACTTTGGCTATCACAGTCTATCCTTATAGCTTGTTGTACCAACCCCATACTTAAACACAATCTCTGCAACCAAACTGCTTCCTTGCTTGCATGAGTGGCTGCTATGTATTCTACCTTTGTAGTTGAAAGAGCCACTACAGACTGTATTTTACTCATCCAATTGACTGCGCCTCCAAATAGGCTAAACACATACCCACTTGTAGATCTTCTTTGGTCCAGATCTCCAGCCCAGTCTGCATCAACAAAACCACAAATGTCCAACATTCCTTCCAATCCTGGTCTTCCCTGGTAGCACAAGCCATAATCACTAGTGCCACGTAAATATCTGAAAACCCGCTTCACTGCTGTCCAATGCTCCTTCCCTGGGTTTGACATAAACCTGCTCAATACTCCCACCGCATGTGCAATGTCTGGTCTAGTACATACCATTGCATACATCAGGCTACCCACTGCACTTGCATATGGAACACGGGACATATACTCCTCTTCTTCTTGTGTCTTGGTACATTGTTCAGCAGACAGCTTTACACCTACAAGAATAGGAACATTCACCGGTTTACTATCCTGCATATTGAACCTCTGCAATATAGTCTCAACATACTTCCTCTGGTTTAACCAGAGCTTCCTCTTTGCCCGATCTCTCTTAATTTCCATGCCCAAAATATAGTTTGCAGCACCAAGATCCTTCATGTCGAATTTGGAGAACATTGGGTCTTCAAATCTTGGATAATTTCTTTGTCATTTCCAATCAACAACATATCATCCACATACAAGACCAAATAAATAACACAGTCACCAATTAATTTAAAATAAACATAATGATCCTCCTTGCTTCTGGTGAAGCCAAGTCCCCATATATAGGTATCAAATTTCTGATACCACATCCTTGGTGACTGTTTTAACCCATACAGAGACTTCTTCAACCTACATACCAGTTATTTCTTACCCTTCACCATAAAGCCTTCAAGTTGCTTCATGTAGATCTCCTCTTCTAGATCCCCGTGAAGAAATGCTATCTTCACATCCATCCGTTCTATCTCAAAATAAAATGCAGCAGCAACAGATAAAAGTAATCTAATAGAAGTAACTTTGGCAACAGGAGAAAAAATATCACCAAAATCAATTCCCGGCACCTGGGAATAACCTTTCGCTACCAACCGAGCTTTGTATTTCTCCACCTTGCCTTCTACATTCATCTTCTTCTTAAACACCCATTTGCTCCTAATGGGCTTCCTTCCAGCCGGCAACTCCACCAAATCCCATGCATCATTTTTGTGCAAGGATGCCATTTCATCAACCATGGCCTCCTTCCATAGTTTTCCATCCTCTGAATCTACTGCCTCCCTGACAGTTCTGGGTTCATCATCAGTTATAGTTAAGGCAAAACCTGAACAGAAAGCAAATGGACTATACCTTTCTGGTTGCCTTCTTTCCTGAACTGATCTTCTCAAAGCTGGAGTTTGTGGCTCTTCATCTTCTGAGTCTTCTTCTGTTGTAGAGTCTGATTCATCCTCCTTTAGCTCAAACTCTATCTTCTCAGGTTCCTTTGGTAGGACTTCATGTTTAACAACATATTTCACTTCTCTAAACACCATATCTCGGCTATACACAACCTTCCTTTTTTCTGGGTTCCAAAGCTTGTAACCCTTTAAACCATCCTTATACCCAATAAAGATGCACCTTTCAGATTTATTATCCAACTTGGTCCTTTTCTCCTTTGGAACATGTACATATGCATCACATCCAAATACCCTTAGATGTGAAAGAGAGGGTTTCTTACCGGTCCATACCTCATGTGGAGTCTTATCCTCCAACGCTGATGAAGGTGATCTATTAACTAAGTAACATGCAGTCTCCACTGCCTCTGCCCAGAATTCTTGTCCTAACCCGGTACCACTGAGCATGCTTCTTGCCTTTTCCATCAGTGTTCTATTCATTCTTTCTGCAACTCCATTTTGCCGAGGTGTGTATGGAGTAGTCTTCTGCCGTGCTATACCACACTTCTTACAGAACTCTTCAAATTCCTTCTTGCAGAACTCCCCACCATTATCTGTCCTCAGCGCCTTTATCTTCTTCTCTGTCTGGTTTTCCACCAGAGCCTTAAATTCTTTAAATCTATCAAAAGCTTCAGATTTCTTCCTCAAGAAATATATCCATGTATTCCTTGAGAAGTCATCTATGAATGAAACATAGTACACAAACTTTCCTAGTGATGGAACTGACACAGGTCCAAACACATCACTGTGCACAAGTTCTAATATCTTGTTCGCCCTCTTAGCACCAGAAGGAAAACTCACCCGATTCTGCTTCCCATATACACAATGTTCACAGAAATCGAAATCCAGAGATAAATTAGACATACCTTCTACCATACCATTTCTATGCAGTATCCGAAGGCCCTTCTCTCCAATATGTCCAAGCCTTTGATGCCATAGCATGGTCTTTTCTCCAGAGACAGCTAGGCTTTCTGCTCCACTTTCAGGAACCATAGAATTGTTACACCCATCAATAACAGTGCTACCTTGTAGCTTGTACAGAGTTCCAATCCAAATTCACTGCATTAATACCAGTGCTCCCCGAACCATTTTGCAGGCATCTTTCTCGAACACTGTTTTTACACCTGCATCATCCATCTTGCTTATATAAATCAGATTTCTAGCCAATGTAAGAATATGCAGAACACCAGGAAGTGTTCTAATCCTTCCACCTTGTAGCTTCAGCTTGACCTTTCCACGTCCGATGATTCTGGCCTTCCTATCATCCCCTAGGAAGACATCACTACCATCATATTTCTCATACTCGTAGAACCACTCCCAATGGGGAGTGAAATGAAAGGATGCACCTGAGTCAATCAACCATGACTCATGATCTACATGTGTATTTGAAGAAGAATCCAAATACACATCCCCACCTTCATCCGAGGTGGTTTTTTCCTCTATAGAAGGAGCATCATCAGATCCCTTTCCTTTCTCAGGAGCTTTAGATCTGCACTCCTTTTTGTAGTGCCCTTCCTTTCCGCATTTCTAGCATACCTTTACAAACTTTCCAGGAGATTTAGATCTCCCTCTAGATTTGGATCTCCCACTCGAAACCTTATTCTTGTTTCTGTTTTGGGACCTTCCTCGTACATATAAGGCATCTCCATTCTGGCCCTCCATATTTCTCCGTCTCATTTCCTCCGACAACAAGGCTGAGACAATGTCATCAAAATTCAAGGTAGTTGTATTGCTACCTATTGCAATAACCAGACTGTCCCACGAGTCTGGTAGAGAACACAACAAACTGATGCACTTATCTTCATCCGAGATTTTAATATCAACAGATGACAGCTGACTTACCACAGTATTGAAGGCGTTCAGATGCTCTGTCACCGAGTCTCCATCCTTCATCCTCAGGTTATACAAATTTTTCCGCAGGAACAACTTATTCACCAGAGACTTAGATTGGTACAAAGTCCCAAGTTTTTCCCACAAATTCTTCGCCATAGCTTCCCCAGATACATTCAACAATACTGAATCTGAGACACACAACCGTATTGTGCTCTTAGCCTTCCGATCCAGTTTCTTCCAGTCTTCATCTGACATTGTTGTTGGTTTAGTACCTGGATCTACCGCGATCCACTGATCTTTATCCACCAGCAGATCCTCCATCTTGAGCTTCCACAACTCAAAACTCTGACCATTAAATTTCTAGATCTCTATCTTTCCGCCGCTCGCCATCTTCTTTCATCGCAAGAATCGATCCTGTAGACCTCCCACTGAACAGGGTCTACCTCAGGCCCGAGAAAAAAACCCTCAGCAGCAAAGGCATTCCCTTGAAGCCGAAACAACTCTGATACCAAATGTAGGTTTTAACCCTGAACAGAAATTATCTACACACTAATCTTATAACAGAAAATAAATAATAGTGAGAGCATAAAACATAAAACAGATAAACACAGAGATTTTCCCCTGGATCCCAAATCGGGATGACCAGCTTGATTTTTCATTATATTCCTTTTAGTATTACAACACACATATATATACATGCCGAAGCATACATAAACCCCAATCCATAAACCCTGGATTAGAACATAACCGTAGTTCCCTTGACCGGATCTACAAAAATACCAGGGGTTGAAAACCATCGTACCCCAAAACCATGTGCAAAACCATGCAAAAAACCATGGGTGCATTCTTAGTTGTGGAAAGAATATAACACATACCCAACAACAAATGCTTCATAAAAATAAATGATGACTCACAAGGTAAATTTGACTCTAGAGTTGACGAAGGAATATTTCTTGGATACTCCACTAGGAGCAAAGCTTACAAATGTTACAAAAATTGTCTACGAAGAATAGTGGAAAGCATTGATGTGAAGATTGATGAAGGCCTTCCAGAAAAGAGAATTGAATATCATGAAGTTGAGCCTTTCTTTGAACAAAGTGAAGAAGAAGAGCCTGAAAAAGAAGAGGAGAATGGAGAACCTTAAAGTAAATCTCAAAGTGAATCTTCACAAACTCCCTCTAAGATCAAGTTTATTCAAAGACATCATCCAGAAGAAAAAGTCATCAGAAATATAGATGAAGGTATTCAAACTCGAAGAAGGATGATAAGCACCCCAAGAAAAGATGATGTGGCTCTATTATCTTTAATAGAACCTAAAAAATTTTCTCAAGCAAGAAAAGATCCTTTTTGGATAAAGACCATGGAAGAAGAAATGTCTCAAATCGAAAAAAATGAGACTTGGGAACTAGTACCTCGTCCAAAAAATAAAAATATAATTGGAACAAAATGGGTATTCAAAAACAAAATGAATGAAGATGGACAAATCATTAGAAATAAATCCAGACTTGTCTGCAAAGGATACTCACAAATCAAAGGAATTGACTTCAAAGAAACCTTTGCACCAGTAGCTCGAATGGAAGCCATAAGAATGTTTTTAGTGTTTACTTGCTCAAAAGGATTCAATATTTATCAAATGGATGTAAAATCAACATTCTTGAATGGAGATCTCAACAAAGAAGTTTACATGGAGAAACCAGAAGGATTTGATCTTGCTGAAGGAAAAGACTTTGTATGCAAACTAAAAAAGACCTTGTATGTATTAAAACAAGCCCCTGGAGTATGGTATGCAAAGTTGGTTCACTATATACAACAAGAAGGTTTCAAAAAGGGAGTGGAAGGTAGCAGTCTCTACATGAAGATGGACAAGGAAAAACTTCTTATCACTCTTGTTTACGTTGATGATCTAATCTTTGCTAGCAATGATGAAGAAATGAGCCATGAATTTGCTCTAAATATGTCCAAAAAATTTGAGATGTCAATGATTGGTGAGTTGTCTTATTTTCTTGGGCTACAAATATCTCAAACCTCTACAGGCATGTTTATATCTCAAGCAAAATGTCTTAAAGACATGCTCAAAAGATATGGGATGGAAGATTGTGCACCTATGAGCACATCGATGACCACATATTGTAAATTAAGCAGAGATGATGATACCCCTCTCGTAGATGCAAATCTTTACGGGTCATTAATTGGAGCTCTCCTATACTTAACTGCTACAAGACCAGATATATTACAAGAAGTAGGAATGGTAGCAAGATTTCAGCAAGTCCTAAACAATCCCATTTAGCAGTTGTGAAAATAATTCTCAGATATCTTAAAGGAATGACTGATTTCGGTCTTTTGTATCCTAAGAGTTCAACTCTTATTGTAACAACTTATTCTGATGCTGATTGGGCCAGAAGCGTGGATGATTGAAAAAGTAACAGTGGAAATGCATTCTTTATAAGAGATTGTCTTATATCTTGGCTCAGCAAAAAGAAATCATCTATATCTCTTTCTATAGCTGAAGCTGAATATATAGCTGTTGTTGATTGTTGTACACAAATTCTATGGGTGAAGGAAGCCTTGAAGGATGTCAACATAGAAACTAAGCAAACAATTACTATTTTTTGTGACAATACTAGCGCCATCGGTCTTTCAAATAATCTAGTAATGCACTCAAGGACCAAACATATTCCAATCAAATACCACTTTCTCCGTGAACAAGTTTTTGAACACAATATCAGGTTGGAATATGTCAATACAAAAGAGAAAATTGTGGATATCTTTAAAAAACCCCTTCCACGAGAAGCATTTGAGTATCTTTGCCAAAATATGGGGGCTATTTCTCTTGCAGCACATTAAATCACGCAGCATGTTAGGAGTATAGTATATTAGGGGGGGCATCTTGACAGGGGGACTACTTGGGCACCCTATTTGCCATTGATGACAAAGGGGGAAAGAATATTGGAAGGGCAAGAATATTTCCATCAATGACAAAGGGGGAGATTGTTAATTTAGATTGTCATTGATGTTAATATGAATTTGACTGAAATGAAGGCTGCATTATGACATATCACTACATCAGTATATGATGAAATTGTTGATACATGATGCTAAATGGCATTAATAACAATGAAGAAACCAAAGAATTTAGAAGCCACGCTGCCCCAAACATTCCTCATATTGTCCCAAAATTTTGATACATAAAATTTAAGGACAGTCACAGAGAAAATTATGTTTCTATCATCTTGGAGGCAGCCTATCACAATGAGTCCTAGACCATCTGAAAGAGGAAATTTTCCTCTTTCCAATGAGCCTTTACTTGCCCTGAAACTCCCAGCGGTTTGTGAGATATTGAATTTTTAAGTTTAAGAAAACATATTTTTTATCTAGCTGACCTACACTCACAGTTTCATGTTGGCCTCCCTCCAAAAGACGTGACAATTCATTCCAGTCGAATATCACTATAAATATACGACTGAAACTTCATTTTCAAATCATCAATTTGGAAAATATCAATTACAGAGACATGCAACAGTTCACAACTCGTGAACTAGGGACACCCAGAAGGATTTAAAGGGTTAAATCTGAAGGTCGGGTTATTCAAGACCTCGGTCAAGGAGAGCAGAGCAGTAGAGGATACTTGAAGTGTACACCTGAGTTTATGACTGAACAGAAATAAGGAAAATATTTGAGCTCGAATAGAACTCAGATTGTTTGCTGGAGGATAAAGCTAATCTCAGAACTTAGATCATTTGTTATACCAACTCGGGTTATTTGCTAGAGTGACAGAATTATAACATAGAAATTGGATCAGCTAAACTAACCCTCAGACCTGTGTTATAGCCTAGTGTTAGGGCTCGAACTTGTGTTTCAGATTGTCCACATCACAATCTCAGACCAGTGTTATTACAACAAATACCCTTAGTATATTCTCAATGGTGAATACCTTTCAGGATCTTAGACTGTCCCTTATGCACTGAAGATTGGAACACCTACAGCCCTCATATCTATTGGTTGCTGCAATTACAGTCTTGGACCAATAACTTGTGTTATGGTTTGCAGTCTAGTTTTAGGGCACAGGCTTGTGGAAATATAAGTGCAGAGATGAACAAGTAGACATTGAAGAATTTTGAAATTGAAGTGTAGTGGTGAAAAAGTAGAGAGTGAATAATTTTGAAGTGATTAGACAGTAAATAATTTTTGAATTAAAGTGTAGAAATGAACAAGTAGACAGTGAAGAATTATGAAGTGATCAAACAATGAAGAATTTTGGAAGTGATTAAACAAGAAGAATTGTGTCAAGGATGTTCAAGTAAACACTATTCACATTCTCTATTAAAAGAAGACAAAAGGATTGGTGTCCCTGGAGTTGGTGCTCCTAACACAAGGTTGGTTCCTCGATGAAAGAAGAACTGTTGGGAAACTCAAAATAATATCGTGTAACACAAAATATATTACTTATAAGTCTCAGAATGAATTTGTGAAGAGAGAAAAGTTAGAGAGAAGGAGCGCATATTAAGGCTATTTAACTCTTACTTACAAATGTAATTAAGAGACCAAAAGCTACATTACTTCATTTCATTCAAAGAGGAAAAAACACAATATGACACAAGAAACATGAATCGCCATCAACAGTTGCAGGAAACTTGATGCCTCTTTCATTAATTCATCAGAAAAATAAGTACAAAATTGTAGTCTTCCAGAGGTTCAAAACTCGGAACCTCCCTCCACTCTACCTCTTCGGATTTTATCTCTGTGGTTTGACTCACCATTGAATCATTTTTCAGAAATAATTGCTTCAAGTAGTTAATAACTGTTTAGTTGTGGTGGAGATTACAAAATTATAATAATATCATATGTATATATAATACATGATATTATTATTTTCTAAATAAAATTTACTTGAAAGATTTATGATAAGACATTATTCAAAATTCATAGAAATTAAAATTGTGATTTGAAAGTAAAGGATGTGGGCTCCAGCTATCACCACATAATGTCCTTTATTGAAACCAAAAACCACTTGCGGGGGCACTTAAGTGGTTTTTGGAATTTTGAAGAGAGTGTTCCCGCAATTAATATAAATCGTTGATTTGTAGGTGAGTGGATTCAATGAGACTACTTTTAGGTGCACTCCTTGGGATAAATTTCATGTAGTTAGTGCTTTTGGGTTACCGTTGGATGTGGGCATAAGAGATCTAAGCCATTCATTTCTTCTTTCCCATACCTAGAATTCTGTGCAATTGCAGCATCACCCCACTTGCAAGAGTTTCACGAACAACGAAGATAGCAACATCAACATTTCAAGATTTTACTCAATTAATTCTCCCATGCGTATAGAATAATTAATTCCTTCTTCAAAAATTGAATGTGATTTTCCTTATTCAAGTGAATTTTATTAAGTTGTTGTGTGGCTGCTTGTTCTTGAGCTTTCTATTGCTATTTAAGGAGGAAACTAATAAGATCCCTTTGCATAACACGTTTACATCATCCTCAGTTTCCTCATTCACAACTACAGGACATTTTTTAATAAAACTATCATTTAAAGAACTGGCGAAATATCTAAAACCACTTTGAATTTTTGGACGATTCTTGTGAGGAAGTAAATTAGGTATATTCTACACAAAACCCATGTTGCAGTTTTTAAAATTTTTCTTCGTTTGTTTGAAATCGAGCTAGAAATTCACTGTCCTCGGAATATGTGCGTTTTCTAAACTTTGACTTCTCATTTACATAAATATACTTGCTCAACTCTTTTATATTTTAAATGCATGTACAAATATGATCTCCCACAGATCATGTATGATTACTCATAGCTCTTCTATCTGGAAGACTCGAGAAATGTGGAAGATAACTATCTGTCCACTGATCAGACTCCAGAAATAACTGAGCTTTTTTCTCATGTGCTGCACCTATAACAACTATCTTCATTTTGATCTTGAAATGAATCACCACTAGAATCAAAATACGGTAAATCCCCACTCATGATGCATTCCTTCCTTAGCAAGTTTAACTGATGTTCACATTTTAAAATTTTCTCATGATATCTCTCAAGTCTTCTTCATATTTTAAAATACGCTCCCAAGAACCAATTCTCAAAACCAAGGCTAGGAAATTTGCGGCTTTGTACTTGTCAACAATATCTAGTCTTGGTGCATACTTTGGTTCCTTATTTCTCACCACCTCCAGGCTAGATTTTTTTATAGCTAAGGAATTTTTTGAGTCCCCTTTAAAAATATTCATTTGAATAAATTCTATGAATGGAGGTGTTTTCTTCAGCGTTAAACCCAATGGACTAGTCTCCTCGAATGGATGAAACAAAAATCTTGGAGAGGATGAAGTGCTTGTTACAAAGCTCCCTTATCTGATAATTATGCCCTGCAACATATGATGATGAATCCTCTTTGAGTTTTTGGTTATCTTCTTGAAAATGTTGAAGCTGTTTTTGAATTTGAATAACTGTTTCTCAACAACCTTGAATTACTCAGAACCTCTCTTGACTTTTAGCTCAGTCAAATTATGCTACAACATAGTACATCACCATACAACACATTAACATAGGTATTTGATGAAGGATTTCACCTCTTCTGGGCTACATCTCCTTGGTCCAACTTCCATGGCTTGAGCCTCTATATTATGATCAAATTTGCAAAATGAATTGTTTACAATGATTTTTTTTCTCCTGAACCATGCACCAATGAATCCAGAATGCCCAAAAATAGTCATCTAGCCTCTTTCTGCACCTGATTTTGTCGAAAAATCAAAAATTTATGACCATTTACATTCTATCCAAAATTTCAGGCCTAAATCTAGCTAACTAGAGCTAAATCCGGCTAGCTGGAGTTAAATTGGCAGTTTCTGCTGAAATTAGTGGTCCGCCAAATTAATATTCATTAAGTTAATTAAGCGCAGTTAGCACTAATTAACCCTGCTTAGCACTTAATTCAATGCTTTTATGCTAATCCATTTTAGTGATAATAAATATGGATTAGTGTTAATTTAATGGTGTTTAACCGTTTAACACCACATTTAAAAATTGGTTGCGCTAGTGGTCTTCGGGCCTCAGTGCTATGTGTTGGGGGATGGCTCGCTCCCCCTGCCCTTGAACATGGTATAATTTAAATATATGTGGATCTGCAATAAGGTTAAGGCTCATGGTGTAGTAGAATGGTAATGTGTGGCGTTGGCTTGTGGGAGTTAGCGGGGTTGAACCCCGGTGCCTCTGCTTGGACTCACTTATAAATTTTTGATCCATGATCCATCATGGGGGGTGGGAGGGGGCACGTGGTGGCCCTATGATGCATCACGTGTCCTCACCCAATTGGACCAAATTTAAACAAAAAAAAATTGCCACATAATTCGAAAATTCAACCAATCAAACTCTGCCACTTGGCAGGCCATCATTCGTCGGAGGACTAACCAAACATTGACCCTGCCAGTCAGCATGCCATGTTAGCCATATAGACTACTGACTGGGTTCCATGTCACCATTTTTTTTCCCATTTGTGCAAACAAACATAACTGATTTTGGGGAGCATAAATAATCCATTTTTCATGAAATGAAGTGCGCCAGATTCAGAACGATGAGAACTATGCAGTCATTCAGGTTTTGCATTATTCTGAGAAATTTGATTTTTTAGCATAAAACTGGGCCCCTGATAAGTGAAAGGTCACCCTCCTCATTTTTATAAATGTATCTTGATGCCTCATTTGAATTGAATTTAAGCACTTAAAATAGAATAATAATAGGAGTTTTATTTTGTGCTCGAGGAGCTAAAATCATTTTCTCTTGGTAGCTTATAGGTGAAGGAATTGTGAGGCTAGTGTTATGTTTTGGAGATGATATGAACTGCTCTCATCTCACTATTGGGTTTTGATGGGCTCCTGGTACATGTATTTGAATATGTAGCAATCTTAATGAGAAGCTTTTCCATTCATGCATTGATTCCCATTCATTCCTCTATTGGTTATATTGGTTAACCGATATCCTAATCATGTATGCATGCATGTCTAAATAACGGTTACATGTTAATGAACAAATTTTTTGCAGGTAGCTTGCGTGTTTACTTTAAATCTCTACTCATATATTTAATGTAAATCTTAGTGATTAATTGTGAACCAATTTGCAGTTGGTTTCTAGCACTTTCCCATTATATATGCCTTATTTAGTCTGAGCTACTTGATTCTTTCTTATGACATGTTTTTGTTGATTATGTTGTTGTCGTGATCTTGTATCATGCCTTGCAAGCTTTCAGTGGAGAGTTGAAATTTTCCTATTTTTCTTGACATATTACACTTGGTCTCACACTTATCTCTTTGCATTCGATATCCAAAAGTGAAACACACACATGGTGGTTGTTAGGCTTGCAAACTAGATGGGACTCCTATCCCAAATGGTGTAGGGACTAGTTGGGCCTTTACACCATGGAGATCTGCTAGTGTTAGAAGAATATCCAGCACCGTAAACAACAACAAACATATACATTCGGTTTTAATCTTGTTTGTTCAATGTTTATATAAGTCTTGAGTCTAAATTGTACACACATATTTTTTCACTTAATATTTATATTTTTTGAACTGAAATTCTATACAGATCTCTGAAATAATCTAACAAACATTTTTTTTTATTGTAATGCCTGGATTTGATTTGTTATGTTATTTAAGTTGATACATTTTACTTGTTTAAAGTTAAACTGACTTAATGAGTATATTAAGGAAACTATGAGCAAAAGTTTAATTCTTATTCTTTTATAAATATTAATTATGGAGTGGTCTCCATAAACTGATGGTTAAGTGTCCAAGTTACCAGAGTGGTTAGATTAAAAGTAGTTACTTGACAGTTACCTTTCCTTTGGGAATAAAAAGAAAACCCTGATGAGGAAAATGGGTTCTGTGCAAAAGGAAAAAGACAACAAGATAGCTAAAAGGTGAGTGTCCAGAGCTAGTTGGAGCTAGTGGAACTCTGAGAAAGACCTGAAATGGAAGAAGAGACTGGACGACGGTCTTGAGGTCTCTCTCTCCATAGAAATTGTTAAGTAATCATACTCTAACGAGGAGCACAGGTGGAGTGGAGGATGTAATAACCTCTCTCATGGTTGGGAGGAAACTATCCGATCTTTTTATTTAAAGTAGGTACTATGAACCTAAAAGGAATAACATAAAGTGTTCCTTTGTTTTATAAGTACTTTATTTCTGGAAAGAATTTTTGTGTTTTGTAAGTTTAGAATGAGATAAATTCTGTGATGAAATAAGTATTAACAATGTATGAGTTAGATTTAAATTTTTTAGTTCTTGATAATCTGTAAACCCCTCTTTCTCTAGATTAGAATATTCCAAATTTCGGGAAAATACCGTGCCCCCAATACATAAGGGAAGGTCTAAATAATGGAAATCGAACAATTTAGTGATTAAAGTTTGGAAACTCTGAAATAAAGGGAATAACCGACAGAACAATTAGTTCCATCCAAAGTATAAAACCCAGACATGGCAATCTGCACTCAAGTGGACTAAATATACACAGACTGAGGGATTGGGAAGGAAAACCTCTTTATTTGCAGATGGTCCAGACACCTAGGAAGGGAAACTTATTAAAAAGGAAAAGAAAGAGGAAATTACTAAATGTGACAATTAAATTGTAAAAGTAAATTCACAATATCATATATTGTTAGAACAGGGAAAAAGAAGAATATAACAATTTAGAGTATAACATGCATTGAAAAAAATAAATATAGAACAACCTTCTTGAAGGAACAACATGGCAAGAAAATAAGAATATGACAACTGCGATATATATATATATATATATATATATACCTCCATATTAGGTTTCTTCTATGATAACATTTCAAATAAAAATTATCAGAACCGAATAGAATATACAGATAAATTTTTGAGGGTGTGAACCGTGTCGACAAGTTTCGCATGATTCTGGGAAAAACCATTCATTACCTTTGAAGGAGTGACTGTGAAAATATACTGCATATACATGGTAAAACAACAATAAATATTTTACATTCACGGTGAAAGAATTCGTTGCGACACATACCCAATAGACATTAAATTTATCATTCACTGTAGACAAAGTTTACGTTATGAACCAATACTTAATATTACTGACTTGAAATTAAGTAGGGCCGAGCCAGAAAATTAAATATATGAAACAAGACCCAAATAGGAATCGTAGTGTCATCCGAGGAACCAAACGAGTTTCAGCCCTCCATATCCAAAAATCATAGATACAGTCAAACAAATATTTACTTCTTTGTAAGCCACGGTGGGCTAGAAGTTATAAGAAAAATTTAAATATCCTCAAAAAAAACATTAAACTACAGAGCCTCATATTAAAACTGTATCAGTTCGAAAGGGGCAGAGGAGTCAGGTACCTGGACATGCAAGAGGAAACATCTTAGGCTAGTGGAGACCAAACTAACCCAACTGTAGAAGGTAGGGTTTGGTAATAAGTTACTTGCCACAACCACATATAGCGCACATTACATAAATGCCTTCTCAAAGTTTCTAGAAAATAATGAGATAACCGTAATACTCAGACGTAGGATTCAGGTCAAGAATTACCTTATAAACGAAAGGAGTCCTGGGATGATAAGCCCTGAAAGGAGAAGAGACAAGTTCCAAGACTGTAAGAACGATTTGAACAAACTAAATATGCAAGAAAAGCTCCATTAAATTTGGTTTTCAATCTCCTGTGGTTCTTAATTATTGAAGAGGTTTCCGGATTTTCCATAGTGTCAGATAATATTTTTCAACGTTTTGAATCCCAACAGGGATCCATCTTCAGGACATAAATGAATGAAGGAATGAAAAAAGGATCCTCGTTGGGATTCAAAACGTCAACCAATATTCTCTGACACTGTGGAAAATCTGGAAGCCTCTTCAATAACTCCATTAAAACTCAGCAAAACCCCGAGACTTACCTGAGTTGGCTCGGACAAAGTCGAACAAACTCCTATAGAGCATGCAAGACCACATAATGGGAATGACTGCACAGGAGGAACGATTGAAGTAATATGCCGACACAAGCCAAGACACCATGGCTATAAGACAGAGTAAAGCACCTCAGCATCAAGGGAAAACATCGATAGAGCACGGTAAAGGTTAGTAAAATGAGGGTTGCTATAGTTGGACGGCCAAAGTGGAATGAGAAATCCATTACCTCACCACTGTGCAACATACCAGCAAGCTGAACCGAGATCCAGACGAAAGAGCAGAGCTGACGGAGCACAGTGAGAAAGGAAAACAGTTAGGGTTTGGGGGGGGGTCGGGTTACACCCTAACCACATGTGAGCCATGCTCGTCCGTGGATTGCCGAGGATCCAAGGGCTGAGAAAAGCCCACCTGTCAAGTTAAGTGAATGCCTCGTGCACGCCAAAGAGTTGAGGCGGGATTAAACCAAATCTCAAAACAATCAAAACCATGTACCAACACATCATTTCCTTGAGACTTGCAAATGCGGCCAATTGGCACGCAATTAAAACTAAATATCCAATGTAAAAGAACAGTCCAATAATTAATGAATAGTAATGATATTGATCATGTTATAACGTTTTCCGTAAGGTACTTATTAGTATATGTTTAAAAGAGATTGCATGTATAATATGCATAGACTTACCATGGGATTGGTAGAGTAGTTTTTGAAATGTTACGTATAGTAAATACATATTACAATTGTATGCATGGGTAAAAGTTATGGTATTTATAATCATGTTATTAGAGTTATAAATTAGGTGGTAAAACCTTTTTTTTACGGTAAATGTTTCTAACTTTTATGGGTACATGTTACAGTTATATTTATAATTTTTCCATGGGTGTGTTACAGTTATATTTATAATTTTGCCCATGAGTGCGTGCAACTCTTAGTTGCATTTTTTCAGATGTTCCTACGCATCTTTGGATCAATTATTAGTATATACATTGTTAAATAAGTTGTAATAACTAATTTTTGCTATTAACAATTAATGGTTTTACTTTGCTTTGTACATGGGTAATCTAAATCAATTTCATGTAATTACTAATTTCATGTTATAAAAACTTATAACCAAAGACAAAGACAAAAAAAAGTGAATGAAAATCAATTCCTTATGAAGAAGAGATTAAATTGAAACCACTCATATTATAAAGTCTCTTTGTTTAGAATTAAGGCTATGTTGTTAGAAACTATATGGTTATATTAGAAGTAGCCTTAGGGCTAAATGTTATTAGAAAGTATATGCCTATACTAGAAATAGCCTTAGGGCTAAATGTTATTATAAACTAGTTTATGGCTATACTAGAAGTAGCTTTAGTAAGGACCACAAGGAATACTAACTCTGTGGACTTTAACTCTGTGGACTTTCTTATGAATACTATCTAGGTTAAAACCAAATAACACCTAAAATTGCTTCTAATTAATTAAAAACTCATATTTCTTGAAAAAAAAAGTATTGGTTAGCTGCCCAAAATATAATTTTCCTTAAACAAAAATATTCAAACCCCACATTTTCTATTCTCCTCATTATCATAATCCATAAAATAAACTCAGCTAATTTAAAAATAAAATAAACACTTTACCGACTTTTTTCATCAGATTTTATACCATTACTAAATTTAAATTATAAATAATTGTTCACAAGTTGTTTATAAAGATTTTTTCTTAAATTTTAAATTAATATGTTATTAAGAAATCATTTTTAAAACATTTCTTTAATTTACTTTCCTACATTGATTCTAGGATGGTTGGTTCTCTACATGTGACTGACGTGGTCCTTGGAATCTTTGGAGGAGAAGAAGATAAACCAACGCATACAAAGGGAAAGATTTTTCTTAAATTTTAAATTAATATGTTATTAAGAAATCAATTAAATCATTTCTTTAATTTACTTTCCTACATTTATACTAGGATGGTTGGTTTTCACATGTGACCACGTGGTCGTTGGAATCTTTGGAGGAGAAAAAGATAAACCAACGCATACAAAGGAAAGACTTTTTCTTAAATTTTAAATTAATATGTTATTAAGAAATCATTTTTAAATAATTTCTTTAATTTACTTTCCTACATGTATACTAGGATGGTTGGTTATCTACATGTGACCACGTGGTCGTTGGAATCTTTGGAGGAGAAAAAGATAAACCAACGCATACAAAGGGAAAGCGGGGAGCAAGGCATCTATTACGCACCAATCAAGAATCAGCAAACGCATACAAAATTGTGGCCGGGCAGACCGCCATAACGCATTAATGTAATGATAAAGATGTTTTAAATAAGCTTTGCCTCCTAAGCATGCAGTGGGTTTTCTAGAAGTACTAAGTGACATCAAAATTTGCTCTCAATTAACGAATATCGATATTAGTGACATTTGCATATGTTTTAGACAGATAATCGTAGTATCAACAACTCTAATATGCATTTTGAACATGACTATCTAATATTCCACAATGACTTGACTTTATATTTCTTTTGGCATGTTGGCAGGATGAACAAGTCACTCTTCATCAACTTTTATATAATTACTACAAATTTAAATTATAAAGAATTATCTACAAGTTGTTTATGGAGTTTTTTAATATGTATTTAAGAAATCATTTTTAAATCATGTCTTTAATTTATTTTCCTCTTAATTTTTACATTTATACTAGGATGTTTGGTTCTGATCTACATGTGCGACCACGTGGTCGTTGGTGATCTTTTCATAAACTTTGCAAAATAGTTACAACTCCCGAAACAATTATTGAAAGAGAGTCTTTGAGGAGATTAGATAAACCAAAGCATACAAAGGAAAAGTCGCGAGCAAGGCATCTATTACGCAGCCAACCAAGAATAAGGCACAGCTTGGAGACTTCATAAAGACCTGCTTGCTAAAGCAGTCAAATCCGAAGCAAAGAGTGGGTTTACGAGAACGAGTATGACATCAAAACTTGCTCTCAATCAACGAATGTCCATATTAGTGGCATTTGCATATGTTTTGGACAGGTAACTGTAAAGTATTGCAACTTGAATATGCATTTTGAACATGACTGCTAAGATTCTGTCAATGACTTTATATTTCTTTTGCAGGATGAACATGTCAATTCTCATGTGTTATGCTTTCAGTGAGAATTTTGTCAACGCTTTGTTTGGGTAGGTGTGAATAAACTTAATCCTTAGAGTCTAGACGTTAAGACGTTCTTGTTCTTCTTGGGAAATTGTGGTTGGAATTGAGTTTTTTGGAAAGTGGATTCTATTTACTTATTTAAAAATATATTTTAAATTTATTATATAGTAATTTTCAGGAACCATAGAATTGTTACACCCATCAATAACAGTGCTACCTTGTAGCTTGTACAGAGTTCCAATCCAAATTCACTGCATTAATACCAGTGCTCCCCGAACCATTTTGCAGGCATCTTTCTCGAACACTGTTTTTACACCTGCATCATCCATCTTGCTTATATAAATCAGATTTCTAGCCAATGTAAGAATATGCAGAACACCAGGAAGTGTTCTAATCCTTCCACCTTGTAGCTTCAGCTTGACCTTTCCACGTCCGATGATTCTGGCCTTCCTATCATCCCCTAGGAAGACATCACTACCATCATATTTCTCATACTCGTAGAACCACTCCCAATGGGGAGTGAAATGAAAGGATGCACCTGAGTCAATCAACCATGACTCATGATCTACATGTGTATTTGAAGAAGAATCCAAATACACATCCCCACCTTCATCCGAGGTGGTTTTTTCCTCTATAGAAGGAGCATCATCAGATCCCTTTCCTTTCTCAGGAGCTTTAGATCTGCACTCCTTTTTGTAGTGCCCTTCCTTTCCGCATTTCTAGCATACCTTTACAAACTTTCCAGGAGATTTAGATCTCCCTCTAGATTTGGATCTCCCACTCGAAACCTTATTCTTGTTTCTATTTTGGGACCTTCCTCGTACAGATAAGGCATCTCCATTCTGGTCCTCCATATTTCTCCGTCTCATTTCCTCCGACAGCAAGGCTGAGACAATGTCATCAAAATTCAAGGTAGTTGTATTGCTACCTATTGCAATAACCAGACTATCCCACGAGTCTGGTAGAGAACACAACAAACTGATGCACTTATCTTCATCCGAGATTTTAATATCAACAGATGACAGCTGACTTACCACAGTATTGAAGGCGTTCATATGCTCTGTCACCGAGTCTCCATCCTTCATCCTCAGGTTATACAAATTTTTCCGCAGGAACAACTTATTCACCAGAGACTTAGATTGGTACAAAGTCCCAAGTTTTTCCTACAAATTCTTCGTTGTAGCTTCCCCAGATACATTCAACAATACTGAATCTGAGACACACAACCGTATTGTGCTCTTAGCCTTCCGATCTAGTTTCTTCCAGTCTTCATCTGACATTGCCGTTGGTTTAGTACTTGGATCTACCACGATCCACTGATCTTTATCCACTAGCAGATCCTCCATCTTGAGCTTCCACAACTCAAAACTCTGACCATTAAATTTCTCGATCTCTATCTTTCCACCGCTCGCCATCTTCTTTTTCGATCGTATGCATCGATCCCATAGTATCTCCCTCCGAATGGCTCCTGCCCAAGTTAAACCCCTCGGCGACAAAAAGGCATCCCCCTTGAAGCCGAAACCCGCCTCCGATACCAAAATGTAGGTTTTAACCCCGAACATAAATTGCTCCGTCACCGAATCTTATAACAAAAAATAAACAATAGTGAGAGCATAAAACATAAAACAGATAAACACAGAGATTTTCCCCTGGATCCCAAATCGGGACGACCAGCTTGATATTTCATTATATTCCTTTTAGTATTACAACACATATATATATATGCTGAAGCATACATGAACCCTTATCCATTAACCCTAGATTATAACATAACCGTAGTTCCCTTGACCGGATCTACAAAAATACCAGGGGCTGAAAACCATCGTACCCCAAAACCATGTGCAAAACCATGCACAAAACCATGGGTGCATTCTTAGTCGTGGAAAGAATATAACACATACCCAACAACAAATGCTTCATAAAAATAAATGATGACTCACAAGGTAAATTTGACTCTAGAGTTGACGAAGGAATATTTCTTGGATACTCCACTAGGAGCAAAGCTTACACATGTTACAACAACTGTCTACGAAGAATAGTGGAAAGAATTGATGTGAAGATTGATGAAGGCTGTCTAGAAAAGAGAATTTAAAATCATGAATTTGAGCCTTTATTTGAACAAAGTGAAGAAGAAGAACCTGAAAAGGAAGAGGAGAATGGAGAACCTCAAAGTAAATCTCAAAGTGAATCTTCACAAACTCCCTCTAAGATCAAGTTTATTCAAAGACATCATCCAGAAGAACAGGTCATTGGAAATATAGATGAAGGAATTCAAACTCAAAGAAGGATGGTAAGCACCCCAAGAAAATATGATGTGGCTCTATTATCTTTAATAGAACCTAGAATTTTTTCTCAAGCAAGAAAAGATCCTTATTGGATAAAATCCATGGAAGAAGAAATGTCTCAAATCGAAAAAAATGAGACTTGGGAACTGGTACCTCGCCCAAAAGATAAAAATATAATTGGAACAAAATGGGTATTCAAAAAAAAAAAAAATGAAGATGGACAAATCATCAGAAATAAATCCAGACTCAAGTCTGCAAAGGATACTCGCAAATCGAAGGAATTGACTTCGAAGAAACCTTTGCACCAATAGCTCGAATGGAAGCCATAAGAATGTTTTTAGCATTTACTTGCACAAAAGGATTCAAGGTTTATCAAATGGATGTAAAATCAACATTCCTGAATGGAGATCTCAAGGAAGAATTTTACATGGAGCAACCAAAAGGATTTGATCTTTCTGAAGGAAAAGACTTTGTATGCAAACTCAAAAAGGCCTTTTATGGATTAAAACAAGCCCCTAGAGCATGGTATTCAAATTTGGATCACTATCTGCAACAAGAAGGTCTCAAAAAGGGAGTGGCAAGTAGCAATCTCTACATGAAGATGGATAACGAAAAACTTCTGATCACTCTTATTTACGTTGATGATCTAATATTTGCTAGCAATGATGAATAATGAGCCATGAATTTGCTCTAAATATGTCCAAAAAATTTGAGATGTCAATGATTGGTGAGTTGTCTTACTTTCTTGGGCTACAAATATCTCAAACCTCTGCAGGGATGTTTATATCTCAAGCAAAATATCTTAAAGACATGCTCAAAAGATATGGGATGGAAGATTGTGCACCTATGAGCACACCGATGACCCCATATTGTAAATTAAGCAAAGATGATGATACCCCTCTCATAGATGAAACTATTTACAGGTCAATAATTAGAGCTCTCCAATACTTAACTACTACAAGACCAGATATTATGCAAGTAGTAGGAATGGTAGCAAGATTTCAGTCAAATCCTAAACAATCCCATTTAGCAGCTATGAAAAGAATTCTCAGATATCTTAAAGGAACTACTGATTTCGGTCTTTGGTATCCTAAGAGTTCAACTCTTATTGTGACAGCTTATTCTGATGCTGATTGGGCGGGAAGCATGGATGATCGAAAAAGTACCAGTGGAAATGCATTCTTTATGGGAGATTGTCTTGTATCTTGGATAAAAAAAAAACAATCATCTATATCTCTTTCTATAGCTGAAGCCGAATATATAGTTGCCGCTGATTGTTGTACACAAATTATATGGATGAAGGAAGCCTTGAAGGATGTCAACATAGAAACTAAGCAACCAATTACTATTTTTTTTTACAATACTAGCACCATCAGTATTTCAAAGAATCCGGTAATGCACTCAAGGATCAAACATATTCCAATAAAATACCACTTTCTCCATGAACAAGTTGTTGAACACAATATCAGGTTGGAATACGTCAATACAAAATATCAAATTGCTGATATCTTTACAAAACCCCTTCCACGAGAAGCATTTGAGTATCTTCGCCAAAAAATGGGAGTTATTGCTCTTGCATCACATTAAATCACACAACATGTTAGGAGTACAATATATTAGGGGGAGCAGCTTGACAGGGGGAGTACTTGGGCACCCCATTTTCCATTGATGACAAAGGGGGAGAGAATGTTGGAAGGGCAAGAATATTGTCATCAATCACAAAGGGGGAGCTTGTTAATTCAGATTTTCATTGATGTCAATATGACTTTGACTTAGGTGAAGGCTGCACTATGACATATCACTGCATTAGTATATGATGACATTGTTGATACATGATGCTACATGGAATTAATAACAATGAAGAAACCAAAGAATGTAGAATCCACACTGCCCCAAACATTCCTCATACTGTCCCAATATTTTGATACATAAAATTTAAGGACAGTCACAAAGAAAAGTATGTTTCTATCATCTTGGAGGCGGTCTATCACAATGAGTCCTAGACCATCTGAAAGAGTAATTTTTCCTCTTTCCAATGAGCCTTTACTTTCCCTGAAACTCCCAGCGGTTTGTGAGATATTGAATTTTTAAGCTTAAAAAAATATATTTTTTATCTAGCTGACCTACACTCACAGTTTCATGTCGGCCTCCCTCCAAAAGACGTGACACTTCATTTCAGTCAAAAATCACTATAAATATACAACTGAAACTTCATTTTCAATTCATCAATTTGGAAAAGATCAATTATAGAGATATACAACAGTTCACAACTCGTGAACTAGGGACACCGAGAAGGATTTGAAGGGTTAAATCTGAAGGTAGGGTTATTCAAGCCCCGGTCAAGGAGAGAAGAGCTATAGAGGACACCTGAAGTGTAGAATACCTATAGTGTAGACCTGAGTTTCTGACTGAACAAAAATTAGGAAAATATTTGAGCTCGGATACAACTTCGATTGTTTGCTGGAGGATAAAGCTAATCTTAGAACTCAGATCATTTGTTATACCAACTCGGGTTATCTGCTAGAGTAACATAATTATAACACTGAACTCAGATCAGCTAAACCAACCCTATAACCTATGTTATAGCCCAGTGTTAGGGCTCGGACTTATGTTTCAGATTGTCCACATCACAGTCTTGGACCAGTGTTATTACAACAAAGACCCTCAGTATATTCTCGATCATGAATACCTTTCAGGATCTCAGATTGTCCCTTATGCATTGAAGCTTGGAACACCTACAACCCTCAGATCTATTGATTTATGCAATTACAGTATTGGACCAATAACTTGTGTTATGGTTTGTAGTCTAGTTTTAGGGCACAGACCTGTGGAAAGACAAGTGCAGTGATGAACAAGTAGACAGTGAAGAATTTTGGAATTGAAGTGCAGTGGTGAACAAGTAGAGAGTGAAGAATTTTGAAGTGATTAGACAATAAATAATTTTGGAATTAAAGTGCAGCGATGAACAAGTAGACAGTGAAGAATTTTGAAGTGATCAGGCAATGAAGAATTTTGGAAGTGATTAAACAATGAAGAATTGTATCAAGGATGTTCAAGTAAACACTATTCACATTCTCTATTAAAAGAAGACAAAAGGATTGGTGTCCTTGGAGTTGGTGCTCCTAAGCACAAGGTTGGTTCCTTGAAAAGAAGAACTGTTGGGAAACTCAAAATAATATCATGTAACACAAAATATATCACTTTTAAGTCTCAGAATGAATTTTTGAAGAGAGAAAAGTTGGAGCAAAGGAGCACATATTAAGGCTATTTAACTCTTACTTACAAATGTAATTAAGAGACTGACAGCTACATTACTTCACTTCATTCAAAGAGGAAAAAAACACAATATGACACAGGAAACATGAATCAACATCAACAGTTGCGGGAAACTTGATTCCTCTTTCAATAATTCATCAGAAAAATAAGCACAAAATTGTAGTCTTCCAGAGGTCCAAAACTCAGAACCTCCCTCCACTCTACCTCTTGGGATTTTATCTCTATGGTTTGACTCACCATTGAACCAGTTTTCAGAAATAACTGCTTCAAGCAGTTAATAAATGTTTAGCTATGGTGGAGATTACAAAATTATAATAATATCATATGTATATATAATACATGATATTATTATTTTATAAATAAAATTTACTTGAAAGATTTATGATAGGACATTATTCGAAATTCATAAAAATTAAAATTTTGATTTGAAAGTAAAGGACGTGGGCAGCTATCACCACATAATGTCCTTTAGTGAAACCAGAAACCACTTGCAGGGGCACTTAAACGGTTTTTGGAATTTTGAAGAGAGTGTTCCTGTAATTAATATTAGTCGTTGACTTGTAGGTGAGTGGATTTAATGAGACTGCTTGTGAGTGCACTCCTTGCGATAAATTTCATGCAGTTAGTGCTTCTGGGTTACTGTTGGATGTGGGCATAAGAGATCTAAGCCATTGATTTCTTCTTTCCCATACCTAGAATTCTGTGCAATTGTAACATCATCCCACTTGCAAGAGCTTCACGAACAACGAAGATAGCAGTGTCAACATTTCAAGATTTTACTCAATTAATTCTCCCATGTGTATAGAATAATAACTTCCTTCTTCAAAAATTGAACGCGATTTTCCTTATTCAAGTTAATTTTATTAAGTTGTTGTGTGGTTGATTGTTCTTGAGCTTTATGTTGTTGTTTAAGGAGGAAACTCATAATATCCCTTTGCATAACACGTTTACATCATCCTCAGTTTCCTCATTCACAACTACAAGACGTTTTTTAATAAAACTATCATTTAAAGAACTGGCGAAATCTCTAAAACCACTTTGAATTTTTGGACGATTCTTGCGAGGAAGTCAAGTGGGTATATACTACACAAAACCCATGTTGCGGATTTTTGAAAATTTTCTTCGTTTGTCTGAAATCGAGCGAGAAATTCACTGTCTTGAGAATATGTGCGCTTTCTGAACTTCTACTTCTCATTTACATCAATATACTTGCTCAACTCTTTTAGATTTTAAATGCATGTACAAATATGATCTCCCAGAGATCATGTATGATTACTCATAGCTCTTTTGTCTGGAAGACTCGAGAAATGTGGAATACAGCTATCTGTCAAGTGACCGGACTTCAGAAATAACTGAGCTTTTTTCTCATGTGCTGCACTTATAACAACTATCTTCATTTTGATCTTGAAATGGTTCACCACTAGAATCAAAATACGGTAAATCCCCACTCATGATGCCTTCCTTCCTTAGCAATTTTAACTGATGTTCACATTCTAAAATTTTCTCATGATATCTCTCAAGTCTTCTTCATATTTTAAAATACGCTCCCAAGAACCAATTCTCAAAACCAAGGCTGGGAAATTTGAGGCTTTGTACTTGTCAACAATATCTAGTCTTGGTGCATACTTTGGTTCCTTATTTCTCACCACCTCCAGGATAGATTTATTTATAGCTAAGGAAGTTGTTGAGTCCCCTTTAGAAAGATTCATTTGAATAAATTCTATGAATGAAGGTGTTTTCTTTAGCGTTAAACCCAATGGACCAGTCTCCTCAGATGTATGCAACAAAAATATTGGAGAGGATGGCGTGCTTGTTACAGAGCTCCCTTATCTGATAATTATGCCCTACAATATATGATGATGAATCCTCATTGATTTTGTGGTTATCTTCTTGAACATGTTACAGCTCTTTTTGAATTTGAATAACTGTTTCTCAACAACCTTGAATTACTTATAACCTCTCTTGACTTTTAGCTGAGTCAAATTATGCTACAACATAGTACATCACCATACAACACATTAACATAGGTATTTGATGAAGGATTTCGTCTCTCCTGGGCTACATCTCCTTGGTCCAACTTCCATGGCTTTAGCCTCTATATTATGATCAAATTTTCAAAATGAACTGTTTACAATGCTTTTTTTTCTCTTGAAACATGCACCAATGAGTCCAAAATGCCCAAAAATGGTTATCTAGCCTCTTTGTGCACCTGATTTTGTCGAAAACTCCAAAAGTTATGACCATTTACATTTTATCCACAATTTCAGGCCTAAATCTAGCTAACTAGAGCTAAATCCGGCTAGCTGGAGTTTAACTGGCAGTTTTTGCTGAAATTAGTTGTCCGCTAAATTAATCTTCATTAATTTAATTAAGCACGGTTAGCACTAATTAACCTTGCTTAGCACTTAATTCAATTCTTTTGTGCTAATCCAGTTTAGTGATAATAAATATGGATTAGAGTTAATTTAATGGTGTTTAACCGTTTAACTCCACATTTAAAAATTGGTTGTGCCAGTGGTCTTCGGGCCTCAGTCCTATGCGCTGGGGGCTAGCCCCCTCCCCCCGCCCTTGAACACGGTATAATTTAAATATATGTGGATCCTCAATAAGGTTAAGACTCATGGTGTAGCAGAATGGTAATGTGTGGCGTTGGCTATGGGAGGTCATGGGGTTGAACCCCGGTGCCTCTGCTTGGACTGACTTATAAATTTTTGATCCATGATCCATCATGGGGGGGGGCGGGGGGGGTGGGTCACGTGGCAGCCCTACAATGCATCATGTGTCCTCACCCAATTGGACCAAATTTAAACCAAAAAAAATTGCCACATAATTCGAAAATTCAACCAATCAACCTCTGCCACTTGGCAGGCCATCATTCGCCGGAGGACTTTGACCAAACATTGACCCTGCCCAGTCAGCATGCCACGTTAGCCATACAGACTACTGAATGGGCTCCATGTCACCATTTTTTTTTCCTATTTGTGCAAACAAACATAACTCATTTTGGGGAGCATACATAGTCCATTTTTCGCGAAATGAAGTGCACCAGATTCAGAACGATGAGAACTATGCGGTCATTCAAATTTTTCATTATTCTGAGAACTTTGATTTTTTAGCATAAAACTGAGCCCCTGATAAGTGAAAGGTCACCCTCGTCATTTTTATAAATGTAGCTTGATGCCTCATTTGAATGGAATTTAAGCACTTAAACTAGAATAATAATAGGAGTTTTATTTTGTGCTTGAGGAGCTAAGAACATTTTCTCTTGGTAGATTATAGGTGAAGGAATTGTGAGGCTAGTGTTATGTTTTGGAGATGATATGAACTTCTCTCATCCCACTATTGGGTTTTGATGGGCTCCTAGTACATGTATTTGAATATGTAGCAATCTTAATGAGAAGTTTTTCCATTCATGCATTGATTCTCATTCATTCCTCTATTGGTTATATTGGTTAACCGATATACTAATCATGTATGCATGCATGTCTAAATATCGGTTACATGTTAATGACCTAATTTGCTGCATGTAGCTTTTGTGTTTACTTTAAATCTCTACTCATATATTTAATGTAAATCTTAGTGATTATTTGTGAACCAATTTGCAGTTGGTTTCTAGCACTTTCCCATTATATATGCCTTAGTTAGTCTTAGCTACTTGATTCTTTCTTATGACATGTTTTTGTTGATTATGTTGTTGTTGTGATCTTGTATCTTGCCTTGCAAGCTTTCAATGGAGAGTTGAAATTGTCCTATTTTTTTGGAAAATTACACTTGGTCTCACACTTATCTCTTTGCATTTGATATCCAAAAGCAAAACACACACATGGTGGCTGTTAGGCCTGCAAACCAGATGGGGCTCCTATCCCAAATGGTGTAGGGACTAGTTGGGCCTTTACGCTGTGGAGATCCGCTAGTGTTAGAAGAATATCTAGCACCATCAATAACAACAAACATATACATTCGGTTTTAATCTTGTTTGTTCAATGTCTATATAAGTCTTGAGTCTAAATTGCACACACATATTTTTGCACTTAATATTTATATTTTTTGAACTGAAATTCTATACAGATCTCTGAAATAATCTAACAAACATTTTTTGTTATTGTAACACCTAGATTTGATTTTTTATGTTATTTAAGTTGATACATTTGACTTGTTTAAAGTTAAACTGACTTAATGAGTATATTAAGGAAACTATGAAAAAAAGTTTAATTCTTATTTTTTTATAAATATTAATTATGGAGTGGTCTCCATAAACTGATGGTTAATTGTCCAAGTTACCAGAGTGGTTAGATTAAAAGCAGTTACTTGACAGTTACCTTTCCTTTGGGAATAAAAAGAAAACCCTAATGAGGAAAAGGGGTTTTGTGCAAAAGGAAAAAGGCAACAAGATAGCTAAAAGGTGAGTGTCCAGAGCTGGTTGGAGCTAGTGGAACTATGATAAAAACCTGAAATGGAAGAAGAGACTGGACGACGATCTTGAGGTCTCTCTCTCCATAGAAACTGCTAAGTAATCATACTCTGACGAGGAGCACAAGGGGAGTAGACGACATAATAGCCTCTCTCATGGTTGGGAGGAAACTATCCGCTCTTTTTATTTGAAGTAGTACTATGAACCTAAAAGGAATGACATAAAGTGTTCCTTTTTTTTTATAAGTACTTTATTTCTGGAAAGAATTTTTGTGTGTTGTAAGTTTAGAATGAGATAAATTCTGTGATGAAATAAGTATTAGCAATGTACGAGTTAGATTTGAATGATAATCCTCAGATAATCCAAACCTTCTTCCAGAATAAATATTCGTTCTGAAAATATTTCAAAAGTTCTGTACCATATGGAAGGTCTAAATAATGGAAATCGAACAATTTAGTGATTAAGTTTGGAAACTCTGAAATAGAGGGAATAAACGATGGAACAATTAGTTCCATCCAAAGTATAAAACCCAGACATGGCAGTCTGCCTTCAAGTGGACTAAATATACACGGACTGAGGGATTGGGAAGGAAAACCTCTTTATTTGTAGATGGTCCAGACACCTGGGAAGTGAAAATTATTAAAAAGGAAAAGAAAGAGGAAATTACTGAATGTGACAATTAAACTGTAAAAGTAAATTCACAATATCATATATTATCATAACAGGGAAAAAGAAGAATATAACAATTTAGAGTATAACATGTATTGAAAAAAACAAATATAGAACGACCTTCTTGAAGGAACAACATGGCAAGAAAATAAGAATATGACAACTGTGATATATATATATATATATATATATATACCTCCATGTTAGGTTTCTTCTATGATAACATTTCAAATAAAAATTATCAGAACCGAATAGAATATACAAATAAATTCTAGAGGGTGTGAACCGTGTTGACAAGTTTCGCATGAATCTGGGAAAAACCATTCATTACCTTTGAAGGAGTGACTATGAAAATACACTGCATATACATGGTAAAACAACAGTAAATATTTTACATTCACAGTGAAAGAATTCGTTGCGACACATACCCAATAGACATTAAATTTATCATTCACTATAGACAGAGTTTACGTTATGAACCAATACTTAATATTATGGACTTGACATTAAGTAGGGCCGAGCCAGAAAATTAAATATATGAAACAAGACCCAAATAGGAATCGTAGTGTCATCCAAGGAACCAAACGGGTTTCAACCCTCCATATCCAAAAATCATAGATACAGTTAAACAAATATTTACTTCTTTGTAAGCCATGATGAGCTAGAATTTATAAGAAAAAATTAAATATCCTCGACAAAAACATTAAACTACAGAGCCTCATATTAAAACTATATCAGTTCGAAAGGGGCAGAGGAGTCGGGTACTTGGACATGCAAGAGGGAACATCTTAGGCTAGTGGAGACCAAACTAACCCAATTGTAGAAGGTAGGGTTTGGTAATAAGTTACCTGCCACAACCACATATAGTGCACATTACATAAATACCTTCTCAAAGTTTCCAGAAAATAATGAGATAACCATAATACTCAGACGTAGGATTCAGGTCAAGAATTACCTTATAAACGAAAGGAGTCCTCGGATAATAAGCCCTGAAAGGAGAAGAGACAAGTTCCAAGATTGTAAGAATGATTTGAACAAAATAAATATGCAAGAAAAACTCCATTAAATCTAGTTTTCAAGCTCCTGTGGTTCTCAATTATTGAAGAGGTTTCAAGATTTTCCATAGTGTCAGATAATATTTTTCAACGTTTCGAATCCCAACAGGGATCCATCTTCAGGACATAAATGAATGAAGGAATGAAAAAAGGATCTCTGTTGGGATTCAAAACGTCAACAAATATTCTCTAACACTGTGGAAAATCTGGAAACCTCTTCAATAACTCCATTAAAACTCAGCAAAACCCTGAGACTTACCTGAGTTGGCTCGGACAAAGTCGAACAATCTCCTATAGAGCATGCAAGACCACAGAATGGGAATGACTACATGGGAGGAACGATTGAAGTAATACGCCGACACAAGCCAAGACACCATGGTTGTAAGACACAGTAAAGCACCTCAGCATCAAGGGAAAACATCGATAGAGCACCGTAAAGGTTAGTAAAATGAGGGTTGCTATAGTTGGACAACCAAAGTGGAATGAGAAATCCATTACCTCACCACTGTGCAACATACCAGCAATCCGAACCAAGATCTAGATGAAAGAGCAGAGCCCACGGAGCATGGAGGGAAAGGAAAACAGTTAGGGTTTGGGGGGGGTAGGGTCACACCCTAACCACCCGTGAGCCATGCTCGTCCGTGGATTGCCGAGGATCCAAGGGCTAAGAGAAGCCCACCTGTCAAGTTAAGTGAATGCCTCGTGCATGCCAAAGAGTTGAGGCGGGATTAAACCAAATCTCAAAACAATCAAAACCATGTACCAACACATCATTGCCTTGAGACTTGCAGATGCGGCCAGTTGGCACACAATTCAAACTAAATATCCAATGTAAAATAACAGTCCAATAATTAATGAATAGTAATGATATTGATCATGTTATAACGTTTTCCATAAGGTACTTATTAGTATATGTTTAAAAGAGATTGCACTGTATAATATGCATAGACTTACCATGGGATTGGTAGAGTAGTTTTTGAAATGTTATGTATAGTAAATAAATATTACAATTGTATGCATGGGTAAAAGTTATGGTATTTATAATCATGTTATTAGAGTTATAAATTAGGTGGTAAAAGTTTTTTTTTTTACGGTAAATGTTTCTAACTTTTATGGGTACATGTTACAGTTATATTTATAATTTTTTCCATGAGTGTGTGCAACTCTTAGTTGCATTTTTTTTTAGATGTTCCTACGCATCTTTGGATCAATTATTAGTATATACATTATTAAATAAGTTGTAATAACTAATTTGTAACATTTAATGGTTTTACTTTGCTTTGTATATGGGTAATTTAAATCAATTTCATGTAATTACTAATTTCATGTTATAAAAACTTATAACGAAAGACAAAGACAAAAAAAATGGTGAATGAAAATCAATTCCTTATGAAGAAGAGATTAAATTGCAACCAATCATATTATATAGTCTCTTTGTTTAGAATTAGGGCTATGTTGTTAGAAACTATATGGTTATATTAGAAGTAGCTTTAGGGCTAAATGTTATTAGAAAGTATATGGCTATACTAGAAATAGCCTTAGGGCTAAATGTTATTATAAACTAGTATATGGCTATACTAGAAATAGCTTTAGTAAGGACCACAAGGAATAATAACTCTGTGGACTTTCTTAGGGATATTATCTAGGTTAAAGCCACTATTAAATCCTAAAATAACACCCAAAATTTCTTCTAATCAATTAAAAACTCATATTTCTTGAAAAAAAATATTAGTTAACTGCCCAAAACATAATTTTCCTTAAACAAAAATATTCAACCCCACATTTTCTATTCTCCTCATTATCATAATCCATAAAATAAAGTCAGCTAATTTAAAAATAAAAAAAGAAATAGAACCAACACTTTACAGATGTTTTCATCAAATTTTATACAATTACTAAATTTAAATTATAAAGAATTATTCACAAGTTGTTTATAAAGAATTTTTCTTAAATTTTAAATTAATATGTTATTAAGAAATCATTTTTAAATCATTTCTTTAATTTACTTTCCTACATTTATAGTAGGATGGTTGGTTCTCTACATGTGACCACGTGGTCGTTGGAATCTTTGGAGGAGAAAAAGATAAACCAACGCATACAAAGGGAAAGATTTTTTCTTAAATTTTAAATTAATATGTTATTAAGAAATCAATTAAATCATTTCTTTAATTTACTTTCCTACATTTATACTAGGATGGTTGGTTCTCTACATGTGACCACGTGGTCGTTGGAATCTTTGGAGGAGAAAAAGATAAACCAACGCATACAAAGGGAAAGACTTTTTCTTAAATTTTAAATTAATATGTTATTAAGAAATTATTTTTAAATAATTTCTTTAATTTACTTTCCTACATGTATACTAGGATGGTTGGTTATCTACATGTGACCACGTGGTCGTTGGAATCTTTGGAGGAGAAAAAGATAAACCAACGCATACAAAGGGAAAGCGGGGAGCAAGGCATCTATTACGCGGCAATCAAGAATCAGCAAACGCATATAAAATTGTTGCCAGTGCATCTGCCACTGCATTAATGGGCCGATAGCATACGAAATAAGCTTTGCCTCCTAGTACAGAGTGGGTTTTCGAGAAGTACTATGACATCAAAATTTGCTCTCAATTAACGAATATCGATATTAGTGACATTTGCATATGTTTTAGACAGATAACTGTAAAGTATTGCAACTCTAATATGCATTTTGAACATGACTACTGACATTCTGTCAATGACTTGACTTTATATTTCTTTTGCAGGATGAACAAGTCAATTCTCATCAACTTTTATATAATTACTAAATTTAAATTATAAAGAATTATTCACAAGTTGTTTATGGAGTTTTTTAATATGTATTTAAGAAATCATTTTTAAATCATGTCTTTAATTTATTTTCCTCTTAATTTTTACATTTATACTAGGATGTTTGGTTCTGATCTACATGTGGTACCACGTGGTCGTTGGTGGATCTTTCATAAACTTTGCAAAATAGTTACAACTCCCGAAACAATTATTGAAAGAGAGTCTTTGGAGGAGAAAAGATAAACCAAAGCATACAAAGGGAAAGCTGCGAGCAAGGCATCTATTACGCAGCAACCAAGAATAAGCAGTCAAAGCTTGGCACCCTATAAAGACTCCAAGCTTACGCAGCAGTCAAATCAGAAGCAAAGAGTGGGTTTACGAGAACGAGTATGACTATCAAAACTTGCTCTCAATCAACGAATGTCCATATTAGTGACATTTGCATATGTTTTGGACATGTAACTGTAAAGTATTGCAACTTGAATATGCATTTTGAACATGACTGCAACAGAAGCCCTAGACGCAACATATTCAAGTTGCAATAATTTATAGTTACTGGATTAAGTAGGAAGCTGGAAAGTGTCGTGAAGAAAAGAGCTGAAATAGTCATGTAAGGATTATGGGAGGATATTGGAATTAATTGTGTAAATTTCTAAATTAATAGTTGTACTAATTACTTTTAATAATATAGATCTACTTTTCTAAAGAAGAATTATATATTCTTATATATGTAATGTCTTTGAGATCATTAGAATTATTGGGTAATTTGTATTGTGTGAACAATCTCTTGCTCTCTTGAGTTTTCTGTAATGTAGTCTGTTCATGTACAGGTGCTGTTGGAACCAAAAATGTGCTCTGAGTTATACATCAGCCGCAATTTCATATGCACTGAGCAACATGGTAGCTATTGTGATGGCTATTCCTATCCGGTAATGATATAAAAAACAGTCACATTATTCTAAACATGTTTAAATGTCATTGGATCCCCATTTTCATTCTTGAAATCTAAAATTTTGAACTTGTTACAGACGGGAAAGAGTGTGGAAAAGAAGTTTAGTTGGCAAGGCAACTTTAGTGGGAACCATTATCTGGGTTCGTGGCACTGCCATGCACGTGAAATTATGGAAGGAAATAACAGCAAATTTGTGGTTATCGCCTTTCCTTTTGAAACATGACAACGCAAGCTCAAATGATAATGAATCCGTCCCTGAGATTTCGATGAAGACCTCCCTGTTATTTGGGGTAATTGTTTTAGGATTTATTTTGCTTCGTGCCAGACCTTCACAACTGCGGAATTCTAGGCGAGCAATTGCTTTCATTATGGTCTTGCTCCTGTTCACGATGAATGCTGTTGCATCTAGGGTTGCTGTTGCTAATTCTGGTAAGAATAAGGGTTGGTAACAATAGCGATCGATCAATTCGGTTAATTAGATTAATTTATATAGGTTGGTATTCTATTAGGAGTTTTATTTTTAGTTTTTTTAATTATGCATTTATGTTAGATCTAAGATTTTTATAATTTATAATTAAAAAAAAATATTTTTAAAAGATAATTCGGTTAAAATTTAAAACCATCTAATGTGGTGCATTTATATTTATATGAATTCAATGAATGGAATGGCAGAAAAAGTCGCCATAGGTGATAAACTTCCACCAGATTGCCAATATGTTCACTCAAGTGGACTCTGTCTTCGATGTTATCAAAGCGGACGAGGTTTCTATTGCTGCGATTAATGGCACCTTTTAAGATTTTTGGATATGGAGGGCTGAAACCCGTTTGGTTCCTCGGATGACACTACGATTCCTATTTGGGTTTTGTTTTATATATTTAATTTTTTGGCTCGGCTCTACTTAATGTCAAGTCTGTAATATTAAGTATTGGTTCATAAGGTAAACTCTGTTTACAATGAATGATAAATTTTATGTCTATTGGGTATGTGTCGCAACGAATTCTTTCACCGTGAATGTAAAATATTTATTGTTGTTTTACCATGTATATGCAGTGTATTTTTATAATCACTTCTTCAAAGGTAATGAATGGTTTTTCCCGGATTCATGTGAAACTTGTTGACACGGTTCACAACTTTTAGAATTTATCTGTATATTCTATTAGGTTTTGATAATTTTTATTTGAAATGTTATTATAAAAGAAACCCTCTATATATATATATCACAGTTGTCATATTCTTATTTTCTTGCCATGTTGTTCGTTCTATATTTGTTTTTTTCAATACATGTTATACTCTAAATTGTTATATTCTTCTTTTTCCCTGTTATGATAATATATGATATTGTGAATTTACTTTTATAGTTTAATTGTCACATTCAGTAATTTTCTCTTTCTTTTCCTTTTTAATAATTTTCACTTCCCAGGTGTCTGGACCATCTGCAAATAAAGAGGTTTTCCTTCCTAATCCCTCAGTCCGCGTATATTTAGTCCACTTGAAGGCAGACTGCCATGTCTGGGTTTTATACTTTGGATGGAACTAATTGTTCCGTCGGTTATTCCCTTTATTTCAGAGTTTCCAAACTTAATCACTAAATTGTTCCATTTCCATTATTTAGACCTTCCCTTATGTATTGGGGGCACAGTATTTTCCGAACTGGAATATTCTAATCTAGAGAAAGAGGGTTTACAGATTATCAAGAATTAAATAATTCAAATCTAACTCGTACATTGCTAATACTTATTTCATCACAGAATTTATCTCATTCTAAACTTACAACACACAAAAATTCTTTCCAGAAATAAAGTACTTATAAAAAAAAAGGAACACTTTATGTTATTCCTTTTAGGTTCATAGTACTACTTCAAATAAAAAGAGCTGATAGTTTCCTCCCAACCATGAGAGAGGCTATTATGTCCTCTACTCCCCTTGCGCTCCTCGTCAGAGTATGAGTACTTAGCAGTTTCTATGGAGAGAAAGACCTCAAGATCGTTGTCCAATCTCTTCTTCCATTTTAGGTTTTTATCATAGTTCCACTAGCTCCAACCAGCTCTGGACACTCACCTTTTAGCTATCTTGTTGTCTTTTTCCTTTTGCACAAAACCCCTTTTCCTCATCAGGGTTTTCTTTTTATTCCCAAAGGAAAGGTAAGTGTCAAGTAACTGCTTTTAATTTAACCACTTTGGTAACTTGGACACTTAACCATCAGTTTATGGAGACCACTCCATAATTAATCTTTATAAAAAAATAAGAATTAAACTTTTGTTCATAGTTTCCTTAATATACTCATTAAGTTAGTTTAACTTTAAACAAGTCAAATGTATCAACTTAAATAACATAACAAATAAAATCCAGGTGTTACAATAACAAAAAATGTTTGTTAGATTATTTCACAGATCTGTATAGAATTTCAGTTAAAAAAATATAAATATCAAGTGCAAAAATATGTGTGTACAATTTAGACTCAAGACTTATATAAACATTGAACAAACAAGATTAAAACCGAATATATATGTTTGTTGTTGTTGATGGTGCTGGATATTCGTCTAACACTAGTGGATCTCCACAGTGTAAAGGCCCAACTAGTCCCTACACCATTTCAGATAGGAGTCCCATCTGGTTTGCAAGCCTAACAGCGACCATGTGTATGTTTTGCTTTTGGATATCAAATGCAAAGAGATAAGTGTGAGACCAAGTGTAATATGCCAAAAAAAATAGGACAATTTCAACTCTCCATTGAAAGCTTACAAGGCAAGATACAAGATCACAACAACAACATAATCAACAAAAACATGTCATAAGAAAGAATCAAGTAGCTAAGACTAACTAAGGCATATATAATGGGAAAGTGCTAGAAACCAACTGCAAATTGGTTCACAAATAATCACTAAGATTTACATTAAATATATGAGTAGAGATTTAAAGTAAACACACAAGCTACATGCAACAAATTATTTCATTAACATGTAATCGATATCTAGACATACATGCATACATGATTAGTATATCGGTTAACCAATATAACCAATAGAGGAATGAATGAGAATCAATGCATGAATGGAAAAGGTTCTCATTAAGATTGCTACATATTCAAATATATGTGCCAGGAGCCCATCAAAACCCAATAGTGGGATGAGAGAAGTTCATATCATCTCCAAAACATAACACTAGCCTCACAATTCCTTCACCTATAAGCTACCAAGATAAAATGTTTTTAGTTTCTCAAGCACAAAATAAAACTCCTATTATTATTCTAGTTTAAGTGCTTAAATTCCATTCAAATGAGGCATCAAGCTACATTTATAAAAATTACGAGGGTGACCTTTCACTTATCAGGGGCTCGGTTTTATGCTAAAAAATCAAAGTTTTCAGAATAATGAAAAACTTGAATGACCACATAGTGCTCATCGTTTTGAATCTAGCGCACTTCATTTCGCGAAAAATGGACTATGTATTCTCCCCAAAATGAGTTATGTTTGTTTGCACAAATAGGCAAAAAAAATGGTGACATGGAGCCTAGTAAGCAGTCTGTATGGCTGACGTGGCATGCTGACTAGGCAGGGTCAATGTCTGGTCAAAGTCCTCCGGCGAATGATGGCCTGCCAAGTGGTAGATTTTTATTGGTTGAATTTTCGAATTATGTGGCAATTTTCTTTTGGTTTAAATTTGGTCCAATTGGGTGAGGACACGTGATGCATTGTAGGGCCACCACGTGACACCCCCCCCCATGATGGATCATGGATCAAAAATTTATAAGTGAGTCCAAGCAGAGGCACCGGGGTTCAACCCCGCGACCTCCCACAAGCCAATGCCACACATTACCATTCTGCTACACCATGAGTCTTAACCTTATTGAGGATCCACATATATTTAAATTATACCGTGTTCAAGGGTGGGGGGAGGGGGCCAGCCCCCAGCGCATAGGACTGAGGCCCGAAAACCACTGGTGCAACCAATTTTTAAATGTGGAGTTAAACAGTTAAACACCATTAAATTAACACTGATCCATATTTATTATCACTAAACTGGATTAGCACAAAAGCATTGAATTAAGTGCTAAGAAAGGTTAATTAGTGCTAGCCATGCTTAATTACCTTAATGAATATTAATTTAGCGGACCGCTAATTTCAGCGGAAACTGCCATTTTAACTCCAGCCAGCCGGATTTAGCTCTAGTTAGCTAGATTTGGGCCTGGAATTGTGGATAAAATGTAAATGGTCATAACTTTTGGAGTTTTCAACAAAATCAGGTGCAGAAAGAGGCTAGATAATCATTTTTTGGCATTCTGGACTCATTGGTGCATGTTTCAGGAGAAAAAAAGCATTGTAAACAGTTCATTTTGCAAATTTGATCATAATATAGACGTTGAAGCCATGGAAGTTGGACCAAGGAGATGTAGTCCAGGAGAGGCGAAATCCTTCATCAAATACCTATGTTAATGTGTTGTATGGTGATGTACTATGTTGTAGCATAATTTGACTCAGCTAAAAGTCAAGAGAGGTTATGAGTAATTCAAGGTTGTTGAGAAACAGTTATTCAAATTCAAAAAGAGCTGCAACATGTTCAAGAAGATAACCACAAACTCAATGAGGATTCATCATGATATATTGCAGGGCATAATTATCAGATAAGGGATCTCTGTAACAAGCACATCATCCTCTCCAATATTTTTGTTGCATACATCCGAGGAGACTGGTCCATTGGGTTTAACGCTGAAGAAAACACCTTCATTCATAGAATTTATTCAAATGAATCTTTCTAAAGGGGACTCAACAACTTCCTTAGCTATAAATAAATCTATCCTGGTGGTGGTGAGAAATAAGGAACCAAAGTATGCACCAAGACTAGATATTGCTAACAAGTACAAAGCCTCAAATTTCCCAGCCTTGGTTTTGAGAATTGGTTCTTGGGAGCGTATTTTAAAATATGAAGAAGACTTGAGAGATATCATGAGAAAATTTTTAAATGTGAACATCAGTTAAACTTGCTAAGGAAGGAAGGCGTTATGAGTGGGGATTTACCGTATTTTGATTCTAGTGGTGAACCATTTCAAGATCAAAATGAAGATAGTTGTTATAGGTGCAGCACATGAGAAAAAAGCTCAGTTATTTCTGGAGTCTGATCACTTGACAGATAGCTATATTCCACATTTCTCGAGTCTTCCAGACAAAAGAGCTATGAGTAATCATACATGGTCTCTAGGAGATCATATTTGTACATGCATTTAAAATCTAAAAGAGTTGAGCAAGTATATTGATGTAAATGAGAAGTAGAAGTTCAGAAAGAGCACATATTCTCAGGACAATGAATTTCTGGCTCGATTTCAGACAAACGAAGAAAATTTTCAAAAATCCACAACATGGGTTTTGTGTAGAATATACCCAGTTGACTTCCTTGCAAGAATCGTCCAAAAATTCAAAGTGGTTTTAGATATTTTTCCAGTTTTTTAAATGATAGTTTTATTAAAAACTTCTTGTAGTTGTGAATGAGGAAACTGAGGATGATGTAAACATGTTATGCAAAGGGATCTTATGAGTTTCCTCCTTAAACAACAATATAAAGCTCAAGAACAATCAACCACACAACAACTTAATAAAATTCACTTCAATAAGGAAAATCGCGTTCAATTTTTGAAGAAGGAAGTTATTATTCTATACACATGGGAGAATTAATTGAGTAAAATATTGAAATGTTGACACTGCTATATTCGTTGTTCGTGAAGCTATTGCAAGTGGGATGATGTTGCAATTGCACAGAATTCTAGGTATGGGAAAGAAGAAATCAATGGCTTAGATCTCTTATGCCCACATCCAACAGTAACCCGGAAGCACTAACTGCACGAAATTTATCCCAAGGAGTGCACCCACAAGTAGTCTCATTAAATCCACTCACCTACAAATCAACGACTGATATTAATTGCGGGAACACTCTCTTCAAAATTCCAAAAACCACTTAAGTGCCCCCGCAAGTGGTTTCTGGTTTCAATAAAGGACATTATGTGGTGATAGTTGGAGCCCATGTCCTTTACTTTCAAATCATAATTTTAATTTTTATGAATTTCGAATAATGTCCTATCATAAATCTTTCAAGTAAATTTTATCTAGAAAATAATAATATCATGTATTATATATACATATGATATTATTATAATTTTGTAATCTCCACCACAACTAAACAGTTATTAACTGCTTGAAGCAGTTATTTTTGAAAACTGGTTCAATGGTGAGTCAAACCACAGAGATAAAAGCCCAAGAGGCAGAGTGGAGGGAGGTTCTGAGTTTTGGACCTCTGGAAAAATACAATTTTGTACTTATTTTTCTGATGAATTAATGAAAGAGGAATCAAGTTTCCTGCAACTGTTGATGGTGATTCGTGTTTCTTGTGTCATATTGTGTTTTTTCCTCTTTGAATGAAGTGAAGTAATGTAGTTGTTGTTTAGCCTTTATTTTATGTGAAATTGTTCATAAAATTAACGTGAAAAACACTCATGAGACTTGATAATTTTCAAGAGAACTTGAACACTTAAGAACGCATAAGACATTTGTTTCAAATTCTGAAAGAGGAAGTAGCTGAGATTTACTAACATCCTCCATTCAGATCATCTTTGGTATCAAAGCTGTTGGCGAAGAAACAGGTCTCATAGGCAAGACCTAGGTTCAGGGGTTGGAGCCAACAAGGGAATCTGTTGTAGTCTAGAACCACGCCAGCATTGTCATCCTACTCCAGAGAGCAGAGAGTCTCACCCAAGGCGTGCTGCAACCACATGCAGAAGGGGAATAGATCGATAGCAGTGAAAGGATCTGCAACTCATGATTAACATTGAATTGATTGCATAAACATCATTATATACGCAAGAAAATTCAGAGAGAGTACAGGTATTAAGCAAATAAAATTTTAAGTCATCACAACCATCATGCATGCATGTGACTCATATAATAAGACAACAACCTGCAAGTATATTGATATCTTCAGCCAAGCCCATAGTTACATTTCTTTCACAGAAAGAGCTTACAAGTCTGTTACAGACATCTTATAGAACAGAAAGGTAGATAAGAGAAACCTAGTAACTACAGAGATATCATGCTCGGCCTAGGTTCCCTCTGTAGTATCCGCACTTTCTCCTTCAGTCGCTTCTACATTCGTCTCCTCTTTTGCCCGGGTGACAACTATTTATTCACCCGCTATCACAACTGTTAGTTCCTCTTACGTTCTTCTTCAGCTGCTTCCGGCTTCTCTCTTGTTGTCTGTGTGCTCTTCTCTCTGTCTTCTACTGTATATTCTCTTCGTCCGTACTCATGCATCTACTCTCTTCAGATATCTACCTGTTCCATCGCAACTTCGATAGCTCCGCTACTCACCATAGTTATGACTCGATTGCGGCTGCTATGTGTCATTCCGCAACCCCCAAAAATTCGTTCTTTATTCAAAATTCAAAATATTCAAAACAAGGGCCCCAACAGGCCCCGTCCATAGTTTCTTGACTCGTCCCTAGTCAATCACAAATCACAGTCTCTATCTCCATCGCCCCGCTGGACCCCGTGACCTGTTCTTGCTATGCTCCTTCCGTCTGTTGTCCAAACAAGGGCCCCAACTCTGGGACTCTGCGGAGTGCTATAGCTTTAAGCTTAGTGAATTTTGACACAGCTTGCTGCCACCCCTGCACCAGTGAATCTGTTTCTTCGGCAATCTTGGTGATAGCGGCCTCCTCTACGTGCGCCGGTACAGCCCCGAACACCGTGCTAATCTAGGTCTCGGCCTCGGCGGCTAGCTGTTGCATTGTCCTAGTGCTGAGTTGGAGGGGTGGGCGGAGCTCACGAATTACCCGTTTGGCCATTGCTGAGCTGGCCTCTTTTTGCTGGATCTGCACTTCGAGAGCATTCGCCTGGGCATATAATTGGTCCAACCGCACGGGGTCCGTGGCCTCTTGGATTTCCCCTGAAATCTGCTATAGCTACGCTGAAATTGGCTGCATTTTGACTGTAAGGGCCATTGAGCATTCCTGAAGACCCTTTATGAGGTCGTGAGCCTCGCGCGCCACAGAGTTGAGAGTTTCCTGCATTTGAGTGGCCTGGCCCTTCTTTTCTGCAACCTGTGCTGAATAGACAACCTCTGGATCGGGCAACGCTGGCTGTGCGGCTAACGCTGCTTGAAGCTCCTTGTTTTCACTGTGGAGGCCATTGAATACGATCCAGAGGTGGAAGGCCTGTGCTACGACATTCGTCTCTGGGACATTAGCAGGCAGCTGAGTATAATGAGCCTCGACAGTTGGCCATAGTTCTGAAAATACCTGGGTGACGTTGTTTATCTGACCTCTCAGCTACTCCTATGTTGTTATGAGCTGGTTGCGCTGTTCAGTAAGCGTGGTTATTTGCTGCTGTTGTTCGACGCACTTCTGCTATATTTCAGAATGCAGCCTCTCGGCCTGATGGGCCGCCCTCTAGATAAAGAAGTACAGCTGAGCCGTACCCCATGTTTCTAGGTTGGTGACCCCCGAATTGCTTTGTTCCGGCTGCCTTTCCTGCAAGGGTTTCCCACTGGCAACTGATCGATTAGAATGCTCTAGAGGGGATGATGGAAGAGTCTGATGAGGCGCTGAGTCAACCATATTCAAATCCAGCCTTTCCTGCTGATCTGTCTGGGCAGTTTGTGGAGACACTGTAGGCTCTGGCTAAGCCTCAGCTAAGTCAGCAATAATTTGTGCCATCTGGGTAATTATATCAGATAAAGAAACTTGGGGTTCCCCAGTGGGGTCGACCGGTGGTACTACTGCTACAGAACTGGAGTCAACCTCAGCCCCGTGGTCCCCAGTAAGTAGTTCCCGGATGAGTGGGTCTGACACTGTGGCGGATGAATTGGATGGGGCATATGAAGTGGTAGGTGGAGGTGGAACGGCATGTGGTGGTGGAAGGCGAATATTGATGAACTCAGTAGGGTCAATGAGTGGTTCTTCTTGTATCAGCACTCCTATACTCAGTGGCTGGGGTGGATCCTCCTCAGTGAGGTCCACCACCAGACTTGACTCTATGATTTGAGCCCACTTGGCTCAAGGAGCTTCCAAAGAGTCAGTGGTCTTGCTCTTTTCCCCCACCAGGGTCATCGTTGGGCTTAGAGAAGTAAATAAAATAGTGGGGATGGGGGTGGTAATGGAAGTTGTGTGGGGACGCGATGTGGATTGAGAGAACTGGAACTCAAAAAATAAATGAAAAGGAACAACACCGCTTGAGACGACCTTGGTCGCCGCATTAAAACTATGTACCTAAGTGTCTAAGCGGCAAATGAGAGGGGTGAGCTGCTCAGTGGGACTCTGCTATGCCGCCTCTGCATCCGTCTCGGCAGGCCGTTGCTGCGGTAGCATCTGATCAAAGTTGTAAATGGGTACCCCATTGCGGATTTCCATCGCGACCCCCAGCCACGAACAAACTTCATTGTGGAACGCGATATCTTCCAGCTAGAACTTCAGTGGCTACATGTGAAATGTGTCCTCTGGCACACAAGTAGGTCGGATATAAGTATGCCTGTGACTGACCCTGAACCATACCTGTTCACTGTACTCATCTAGCAAGTTCTTGGGCACCCTTTGCTGGCTGGTCACCACGTCCGTCATGAAGCCATACCAGGTCCGAAATGCCTCGGCATTAACTTCTTTAGTACTGGGATCAATCGACACCTTCCACAGAACAAAATTCATCGCTAGAGGCTGGCCCTCTGGAATTTCCACTGGCAACTAGACAAGAGGAATGTGCCACTTCCACATGGCAAATGCAACTATCAAATATCCGTAGATGAAGCTGGTAGCCCGCTTGTAGTTTTCTTCGCACGCGTCAACCAGCTCCTTCAACAGGAAGGAGCACCAGTTCATCTTGGCACCCTGAACGCAGTGTTTTGCAATGGAGATAATATCTAGAGTGCATTCGCCCTTTGTGTAGTGCCTCATTGTCTTGCTGGCAATGAGGTAGCATGCAAATTTGATCTCGGGCTTATTGATAAGCTCCATCTTGGCTCCCTTCCTGCCTCGTCGTGTGCCATATTTAACATAGTAGTAGTCTGACATGTAGTCGAGACATCCATGCCATTCTGTGAAAGTCCTGTAAGCCGGTGGATATCCTCAGCGTGAATGGGAATTTCCTTATTCAACCACAAGGACCCATTCTAGATGCGGCTGAGTAGGAACCTGGTGCACTGCATAGCTGGTCCTGTGGTCCCAAAGACCAAAAGATTTCTTAAGTTCAAAAGAGAAGATTGTTGTAGGCCTCAGAACTCTGGTAGAATTTTGTTTGCTGAACGGCTGCCTGCTGTGAAGTAATGTTCCATATACGCATTCCATTTGAGTGCCAGGAACTCGACAGAGTCTGAGAGATTGGCATCAATGAGGGCCGCGTTGTCGTATTTCCCGACGAGGGACTCTATTTTGTGAATTTTGCTATCAAGCTCTGGTTCCACGATTGCTAGGTAGGCCTTTGGCATCTTTGCTCGACGTTGATACACCTGCAGAATTGGTCTCAGAGTCTTCTCTCGGCGCAACGCTTCTGGATACTTCTGCTACTCTGGTTCTGCTTCAAATTTCTAATTCTAACTGTTCCGGAATTCTCGTGCTTTTTCCCATGCAAGTTATGTTATTACCTGGCACGAGTGAGGTTGATGAGACCCCATGACGAGTTAATTCCTATTGGCGTTCTTCTCAGCGTTAATCGTGCGATCAATCGCCGGGTGAGGTGTATTCTGACAGTTGCTGACGATGGCATGGGGAAATGGGCGGACGTGACGGCTGAGGTTACTTCGAATTATGGAAAAATGATTATTGCAGGGTTACTTCTAATTATGGAAATTTATGCGGCAAATCTAGGCGGTCCTACGGACTGACACAAGTACTGACTGAAATGATATGGACTGACACTGACACGTTTGCTAGTCTGACGGGGATGACACGCTGGACACGCCCCTCCCTGACCACAATCAGTTGCGGTTTTGTCCCCGCAACGGAGCGGTTATTGACGACCTATGTATGAACAGGAAATACTACCTATGCTCATCCCGGTTGCGGGAGAGTTTATTAATCTACGCTACTCTACGGTTTCTCTCAGTTGCGAGAGTTATTAATGAAAAGTGAAAGAAATTACTCGTGCTAAGGTTTCAAGCATGTGCCATTCACCCACCCAGGTAAAATAGTACCGTCCAGCTGAGCCAACCAAAAGGCGCCCGAATCTGTAAACTCGACGACGACTTAAGGTCCCAACCAGTGCATCTGCAGTTTCCTTGGAAACTTCTGAAACTTGCTGTCATATAAGAGGACATTTCCACCAACCTGGAACGTTTTGTTCTTGATGTGGCAGTCGTGCCACACCTTCTTCCTGTCCTTCTGAACCTTCTAGTGAAACTCAGCCAGGAACCGGGCCTCGTCCAGTTCTTGTAATTCATGTAGACACTCCTGGAGTGATGCTTCTTCTGAGAACTCGAGGGATGTGGCAATTAGAAGACTTGGTACAGTGAACTCAGCGGGAATCACAGCTTCCCAACCATACACCAAATGGAATGGTGTCTGATTGGTCAAGCGCTTCACCGTAGTCTGGTAGGCCCATAGTGCAGCTGGTAGCCGCTCATCCCAGTCATCCCGTTGGGCGTTGCAGATCTTTGTTAACCCCTTTTCAAGAATTTTATTAAACGCTTCAACAGTACCATCGACCTGTGGGTGGTACGGGCTGCTTTTGTGATGTTGAATCATAAATGTGTCCAACAGCAACTTGACCGTGTCATTAATGAAATGCGTACCCTGATCACTGATTAAACTGCATGGGCAGCCAAACCTGCTAATGAAGTGTTCAAAGATGAACCGTGCTATTGTATCCGCCGTGCAGTCTCGTACTGCCGCTGCCTCGGCCCACTTAGTGAGGTAGTTGGTTGCGGTAATGATGTAGCGAGCCTTGGAATACCTGGCGACCGGGGCTATGGGGCCTACGAAGTCAATAGCCCACTTCTCGAACAGCCACAACACATGTACTGGGTGTAGCGGAAGCTCGTCCCTGCGAGAGGGCCGCCCCGTCCGCTGATAGACATCGCATCTCTTAACAAATTTCTTACAATCGGCATGGACTGTCGGCCACCACAGTCGAGCTTGGAGCACCTTCCTCATGGTGGGTTTCGCCCCCACATGCCCTCCCGCAACACCGTTGTGGCATTCCCACATCACAGCTTCGCGTTCGTGGTCAAGTACGCATCTGCGCAGAACCTCATCAAGGCCCAGTTTGTATAGCTGCCCCGCAATTAGTTGGTATTCTGCAGCGCGAATGACCAAGTGTCGTTTATGGAGTGGGGTGTAGTCCTTAGGGCATTGCCACATGGTCAGATAGGTGGCAATGTTGGCCAAGTAATCCGGTACAACTTCGACTCGGAAGAGGTCATCATCCGGCAGCTGATCATCGAGAGAGCCGTCGTTCTCCCCCGTCTCCAACCTGGATAAATGATCGGGCCCGACATTCAACCTCCCGTGCTTGACGATCTCCTTAAACGTGAATTCTTGGAAGAGCAGAAGCCAGCGACAGATCCATCCTTCCAAGACAGGCTTATTAAACAGGTACTTCAATGCAGAGTGATCCGTAAAGAACTTGAATTCCCCCCCTAGAAGATAGTGGTGGAACTTCAGGAGCAAGTATACCATTGCCAGAGCCTCCCGCTTGGTAGTGGTGTAATTCTTCTCCGCATTAGACAATTTGTGGCTGGCGAAATAGACTGGGTGGTCAACTGTCGTCTCTCTAGGTTGCGCCAAGACAGCCCCAAGCGCAATACTTGAAGCGTCAATATGCACGTGGAACTGCTTATCCCAGTCGGGGTGAACAAGAATAGGCGTCGTCACCATCTTTTCCTTCAGGGTGTCAAGGGCCATACGACACTCCTCCGTCAACTAGAATACTTCTGACTTCCGCAGTAGCTTTTCTAAGGGAGCCGTGATCTTCGTGTAGTTTCGGATAAACCG
>CM076579.1:393754204-393986302 GCA_034641835.2 Pinus albicaulis | reverse complement strand
CATTGTTTGCATGCACCTCCGCCCAGTCTATTGTTACACCGTTCTGCACATATCTGCTCAGCAGTGTCACTACTTGCACGCACCTTCGCCCAACGTTCCATCCCACATGTTCGTCCGCGCGCCCTGCGGGCTCATAAACTCATTCCCCACCCTCGACCTATTCCTTCTTCTTCGCACTACGATCTAGAAGTGAACTCCAAACTTGTTAATTCTATGATGCCTTATAACTTCCACCAAAACATAAATGTATATGCTATGTTTGTGGTCCCATTTGGCCATTAAACGTGACCCTTCGCCCATGTGTAGGCTGGCCCAGTCACTCCACAACACGTTGGTTTGCCAGAAAAAAAACTCATCCAACTCCATGGTATAAACTCGTCCATCGCACATGGTGTCCATCACTAAGTGCTGACTCGTGGGTTGTTCGGGTCACTCGGGTCGCCCGAGTCGGCTCGGCCACCCGCGCCCGTTGTACCCAGCTCACCCAATTGCTACACCAACGTCCTCATCCGCATGCGCTCTCCAACATGACTCTTTTCGACGCTCTCAACACGTGAGCTCACCCGACGATGCCCACCTCATTTACCATCTGCACGACTCTTGTTTGCCGCTACATGACTCGCCCAAGTGTGGGTGCTCGCCAACACGGCGCAACCGTCACACATACCCGAGTTGGGCGCCCATTACGCCAAGGTGCGCCCACCACCACTCGGTCGTACGCGATTCTAACTCGGGGGTGTGACATCCTCCCCCACTCTAAATAAGGTTGTCGTCCTCGACAACTCCATCATCATCATCGCAAAGTGTCACTAGCTCCAACCTCTCCAAAATGTCCATACTACCCAACTCTGCTCCATCTTCACACAAACCACCATGGTTCATGACTCCATAAAAGTGTCCATGAGAACATCTCCTTAATCCATGATCATCAACAACATCTGTCACAATCTCCACATGCTTTCGCCATCATGGAAGTCAATCTACTCAACTCAAGCTACATGGTAAAGCTACAACATATTGTTTCGACCCATCATACATCATCAATATCATGTGAATTTGTTGCTATGATACTCCAACATAACCCAAACATATATCTGCACACTTATGGACCCCATGACTCGAACTAGTCGGGTAGCTAATCCAACCATCGCGTCCATACCATGAGAATGAACATCCTCATGCCATCATCACTCATTCCTCTTAAAATCCTATCACATCATCAACTTGATCGAGCATCCATCCCATCCAAATGTAAAGTAAGCCATGTCCAGGGCCATGAAGTATCCCCCATCTCATCCGCAACATGTTGTCCATCAAGTATCAAACAAACCATATCCATGTCCATGAAGTAGTCCTCATCCATCTGTAATATGCTACTCATGATGCTAATGTCCATGTATTGAAAAATCAATCTCATACATCCAAGCATCATCATCCATGTGTGAGAGGTCCTCCTCAAACCAGTCAATAATTACTCCCATCAATCCAATGCTCAATGTGCCATATCCAAGTCCATGAAGAAATCTCCATCTTATTTGCAATATGCCATCTATCAAATCCATCAAAGGGACAAGTCTAACCTTACCTCATTATCCATCCATGTGCTTCCCATGATCCTACATCAATCAACCACCATGTCGATCAAAAGTGTGGCTAAGTAGAGAAGACTCAACCATGCCCAAGTGTACCTCACCAAGGCAGCGCCATCACCGCAACTCCATCGAACTCCAAAGTGTCCTCAGCTCATCAATGAATCAGATACTTCAATACCACTATAATATGAAGTCTCCAATGGCTACAACCATATCCAAATCATCATGAACTCCTATGCATAATCTCCATCCAATGCTTCAACAAGCATACTTGACCTCGCCATGAATGTGATCGCAAGTTATTCTTGCCCTGCAAGTCATATGGATGTCCTCATAGGATGTTCATCCAACCAAGGCCTTATTTTCCAAATGTGAACAACATCCCCGTCATTCCATCTATAAAATGTCTCCATGTCGCACTAGCTAATCCATCCTGCTCAACATCCCTGCTTTGACACTCCTCTATGATGCTCATAAGTGGCATCTCCATAATTTCACCTGCATAATGTCTTCCATGCTCTCATGTCAATATCCATGACTTTGGTTGTCCATGTCTCTATCAAGGTAGACTCAACACAACTCTAGTCATCTAGGTAAGTGCCCTCGATCACTCCTACCTTCATATGTCATCACAGGTCCTTCCTTCTCTGTTACCTCCCGCACTAAAGGTCTGCCAAGATTTCCTTCTTGGTTCGAGCCATGAAGAAGTCTACCCAAATAGTATGCCCTTCCTCCAATCAATCCATGAGTCATGCCGGGCACTTAGCCAATTCTCTATATGGCTAAGCATCACCCATCCATCGAAAGTCTCATCAAGTTCCACCCTTGTCATGAGCATTTTAACCCTCTAGCATGAGGTCACAAATTTCCCTAACAAATCCTGCAACAACCAATGCTCCTTGCCTCTCCAATGCACAAGGTCTCATCATTGTCATCCAAGGAGAGATCATCCATGGAATCAGCAAAAAATTTATCCCTTTGCTCATCCCTTCTTATGTTCCATCGTCCAAAATCTCCAATGAAACATAAGTCATATCAAAACTTACATCTTCATGAGGTCTCTCCAAGTGAGCGTCCTCCTTCATCAATATCTGCAATGTGTCTGATCCTGGTCCAACTTTGTCATCAAGTTTCTCCTCGATCATTGTCACATCTGTAATGTCTTCATGAGGTTCATCCATTGTCAATGTATGCAATGTGCATGAATCTAGTTCAACTTGGGCTAGTTCAATTATCCCAAGTTCTTCCTCTTTCATTTTTACATCTACAACATCCTTCGGTTCGGCCATAGTGAGCTCCATATCACCATGCTTCATTTTTTCAAGATTCCTTCTAAGCTCAACTTCCTTCTCCCGAATCATGCCTTTCTCTTCCTTCATTTTCATTATACCTGCTTCAAAACAATCTACTTTCCTCACGAGTCGATACAACTCAACCATGTGCATGTTAGATATCCCTTCCTTAACCAATGCAAGAATATTTTGTCTCATTGCACGAAACTGTTTCTCCAATTCTATCAATCTCTCTTCAATATCTCGCAATTATGTTGATGGAATTTGTTCGACTTGCCTCGGCCCCTTGGTGTCCTTCTAACAATCTTCAAAACTCCAAATCCCTGTAAAGCCCATTCTCTACAAAACGGGACACAGACTTTCGGCTCTATCACGACCCTATACTTTTTGTGCTCTTTCAACCACGTATAGCGGGTGTGACACTACACTTTTTCTTTTTAACAATACTCGAATTGCATAGACTACACCTATCTTCAACACTTAGCCAATTTCCAATCAAGTTTTCTTTAAAAATGTAGTGGAATAACATTAATCTTCAATATTTAATCTTTCAGCATTTAAACATTTTACAACATTACATAAGTATGCCCATACATACTTGGGAGGGGAAACTCTTGAAAATTCTTCCTAATAATATGTAACAGTTCAATAATGTACAATTTTACAATAATTATATAAGTGTTCCCAAGTCCATGCAACCACCTGCACACCTTGTTGATTCAGTCCAACACTTATGTTTTGAGCCAGGAAATAATGCCTCCCAACAACAATTCAATCTGTTGGAAACACCAAATTTACCTCCAAAATACAAATTGTAAAGTCTGCCAAAAGTTCGTGCAACCTAGGTCACCAAGGTCATAACCTGCATGTGTTCTGCCCATCCTGATCCACTGTCGTGCAGCCAGGTCACTCGGGTCACTCGTTGCCTAGAGTCACGCCCAAATTTGACCTATCTGCACCTTTTCCCCTAAACGCACCGCACGAGCTGACTCATCGGGTCACTGTCTGCATGCGCCTTCACCCAGTCTGCTGTTACACCGTTCTACATGTGTCTGTTCAATAGGATCACTTCTTGCACGCTCCTTTGCCCAACGTTCTATCTGACCTGTTCATTCACCCACCATCGGGCTCATAAACTCATTCTCCATGTTAGGCCTATTCCTTATTCCTCGCACTGTGATCTAATAGTGAACTCCAAACTTATGAATTTGATGATGCCTTTGAACTTCCACCAAACCGCCAATATATATGTTATGTTTGTGGTTACGTTCCTTCGTCGCCGTGACCCTTCACCCAAGTGTAGAGTCGGCCGGTCACTTTCCGCAACACATCGCCACCGCCGCAATAAAACTCGACCAACTCCATGGTATAAACTCATCCGTCGCACATGGTGCCCATTGCCAAGTGTTGACCTATGGGTTGCTCCAGTCACTCAGGTCACCTGGGTTAGCTTGGCCACCCGCGCTCGTTATGCCCAGCTCGCCCAACCACTACACTTACATACTCATCTACATGTGCTCTCCAATATGTTTCTACGCAGTGCCATCAACACGTTTGCCTGCTATGGGCATGCGCCCGCCCGACGCCACCCGTCGCGTTTACCATCTGCACGACTCTTTCCCGCCGCTACATGACTCATCCAAGGGTGGGCGCTCACCAAAATGGCGCACCCATCACACATTTCTGTCGCACATACCCGAGTTGGGCGCCCATCGCACAAAGGCGCACTCACCACCACTCGATCGTAGGTGACTCTAACTCAGGGGCATGACAACCTCCGCTACATTACAGACCACCAACCACTCCCTCACATTGAATCCGTCTTCCACCTTCCCCTCTTGTTCAAGTTTCCAAAACCCCTCCCTGGCCATGCCATATCTTTTGTTGTAGCAACACTCGCACCCAACAACCTCTCCCATGTTCACATCCTTGTTACAACAACCCTCTCCCTTATTCACGTTCTCCTATCCCTTGTTACAACAACCCAGGGAGGAGTCTGATCGGACCCACCCACAATGTTGTATCCCCTGTTCACGTTAAACATAGGTAGGACCACTTTTTTCAAAAATTTCTTTAGAACACTCTCCCCTTAATCACGATGATAATTGGAAAATAGTGATGACGGTGAATCGACTACGGTATGTGTGGAAAAAAAAATGCTCTCTTATAGTATTTTTAAATTTTGTAACCAGGTATTTAAACTCATATTTTAAATGTTATCGATTAGGCTAATAATGTTCCAAGTTATATTAATATCAGGCGGTGAAATTGTTAATAAACAATATGCACATTTTCTTTCTTCCTTTTTTGGCAGGATATTTGAACCCCGAATATTTAAGAACTGCATAAAAATTCTATGAATTAGCTGAAAGAATCATCTCTAGGGTGACAGTTTTGTTTAGAACTATTGTTAAATACTAAAAATTAAATTTAATTCTCAGAAATAGTGCAGGAAGATGAAATTTACTTTTTTTAAGTTTCACCTAAACCCGACACTATTATAGATACTCAAGCTAAGACTATGTTTAATGAATTTTATTTAAAGTTGCAAAAAACTTTATACAAATTCATGCAACAGGGTATAATTTGGCATATTTCTAGTGATGTTTCTCATCTGGTGTGCTTCTTATGAAGTATATTAACCCGACGTCTCTAACAGGGCCTAATTTGATATCTTCTACTCAAATTCACGGTTGAACTTTCTTGAAACTGAAATTTCCCAAGTAGACATATGTAACTACTTTGAGAGTTAAATCTAGACAAAGAAAATCAGAGTTTGGCCTAGCTTCTTACAGTAATTTGTTAATAGATCTGTTAAGCCCAAAATTTGACTGGAGACCACCTCACATTTGTCTTTTATGTCTGATTGTTTAAAGAATATATTGGTAATATGATATGAAAATAAGACTCTCAAAGTAGCTCTTGAGGTTCATGCAAAATGTGGTCAATTTTCTGACACTTCCTTAAAACTAAATTTTAATAGTCTGCAGTAGAAATTACTTCTAGTTCTCATCTTAATGAATTTATCTGTTGATTTTTGAAATGATCAGGAATTTCAACAACCCAACATTTTCTTTTTCATATGTTTTGAAAGTGTAAAATGAGTAAAGGAATGGTTTGCATTAACTAATGATCTCAATGGTGTGCTTATCACCATCCTACTGAGTAGTTGAGTGTCTTGAGGATGAAAAAATGTCGAGTGGGTAAAATCACAGAAATCATAATTTAAAACCATCTGGGTCCTATAATCCCATCGATAGAAGACAAACGTGCTTGTGAATAATTACAATACCTAGTTAATTGAATTACAATACCTAGTTGATTGGATCATTAATTTTTTCCATCAACAAAACAAAAAAATGAATACATGATCCTTGTAAATATATTGTAATTAACGATTCAAACAACAATGATAGACTATAACAGTTGAAGGCAAGCCTTACGAACCTCGAATTTAATACACCCCAATAAAATCAACACACACATCATGGTCACTTAGCCAGGTCAATGGATTAATTAGAGATGAGTAAATAGAAATGCACATATTTTATTAATGTCATTGTCACAAATTGATATTAGTGATTGATTGGAAAAAATCCCAACAAAATCTCTCTATCTCTCTCTCACCTTTCTTCTTGATTTTGACTCATATTTCGTAATGAATTACAATGGTAAAGTACCCAGTTTCTTAGTTGATTTAAAATATAATATATTAGTAACGTAACAACAAACATTAAGAATTTTTTTTTGGTTTCTATCTGTTTTAAATCAATAGTGATACATGGGAAAAAAATCCCATGTAGCCTAGAATCTTTGGTTTTGAATGGTGGTTTGATGAAAAATTTCAAGATGCAAAGATTTTGGTGCATAAGGATCAATGGCAGAAGGTTCAATTCTTCTACAGACCTTTGAAGATTAATCCATTGAAGGATAACCTTATAACTTGGAAGGTAGAAGTCTAGGTTTTGTCATCCTCCTTCATTGTTGTTTTGGTGATAATTTGGTACCATGCTTTGTCTTTCGTTATGATTCCTTTGTTGAAGTATTAACTAATTTCATCAAGTCAGAGTTGATTTTGGATGGCGAAGGTTTACCATTGATGGTCCCCTTCTTATAGATCTTGAGTTCAATGCTGTTGTTAATTGGTTGAGGGATTATTCTTCCTCTTGGTTGAAAATCTAATCCTTGAAGAAATCAGGATAAAATTTGGAGATATTCTTCTTGATATCATTGCCATTTGATCCACTTTGACTCCATTTATCTAGTTAGATTTGGAACTAATTTTTATGTCCATCCATCATTTATTCTAAAAAATCCTAAGAACTCCAAAACCTTGTTTTACTAAAGCTACTCTCAACTTCACTTTTTGCTTCCTTTCTTTTTCTTCGTAATCCTTGTAGGGACACCCTCCTTTACCTAGAGGAGTGGTGGACTAAAGTGCATAAGAGAGTTTGTTGAAGTGATAATGGCGACCTTCCTAGAGGTTTCCCCTCAAATTGTACCTTCTAGATTAGGGATTTCATCATCACATACAATTTTGGTTGTATTGGGATCTCACTAAGAAAAAGGAGGTCTCAATACCTACGTACATACACATTGGAAGGTTCCCATATAGGACCACATTGCACCATGAAAATTATAACTAGCGATATATATGATACCATCACACATAGAGAAATTTGAGTATCAATATCATGGTAGCCTACAACTGTATGTGTCTTATAATTTTATCTGGCCTACACATGGTGGTAGCCTACAACTATATCTTGACTAAAATATCAATCTCAATCAACGTATGGTCGCTTCTTTGGGGAGTAGTCAAACAATTTGACCTTACTGCTGGAAAAGGAGGAAAAGTGTAGGAAAGCCTAACTTTTCTTCATGTAACACACCAAAACAAACAAGAACATGTGGGAAAATAAAATTGACTGAATGCTATTTTATATTTCTAAGGAGATGTATAAGGAAAATTTGTTTTCATGTTTGAATTTATAATCTAGATAAATGCCTACTTGTATAATATGAATTTATTGTTGTTTTAATTTCTAGGTCTTCTAAGTGTAGAGAATGGTGGAAAAGTGGACGAAGTGAATCAAAGTTTCTTGTCGTCCAAATCCATGTCAATCCACCATTAAATATGTGCTTCATAATGCAGCAAGAAATCATGTGCTGCATAGAAAGATAGAAGTGCATGGGAGGACAAGAAAAGATGAAGCCTACTATATTGCTCTTGTTGAGGGCTTAAAAGAGGAAACAAATAATGTTGTCAATGATATTGCATTTTCATGAACTCGAAACTCATATGCAATCATATCAATGACATCTATGAAGTTTGGAAAGAGAATTTAAAACCACTTTACAAGGAAGCAATAATGTGGAGCTCTCAGTTTCAATATTTAAGCATGCAATACCTTGCAGACATTCATATGATGTCCACTGATATATTGATGGAAGGAATGTCAAGTGTAGATGCAGGTGTCAGAGATGACACCAGATCACAATCTATTGCAAGAGAAGTCATTAACTAGTATCAACATAAGTCCCCAATAAGTGAATGTGTTATTTTTATCATTTTCCTTGGGGATATCATGGCATGGTTCTTTCACTAAAGAAGAACCCATTGATATGTTATTTTTCTGAAACCTACAATAATTGTGGTGTTTTGTATGGGTGACAAGTTTATGGAAAAATGTAATATATTCCATGTATATGAACAAATGTAATATTTGTATGGTTCACAATATAGTAGGTGAATGTTTTTGAGGTTATACTTATTTTCTGTTGTGTTATTTTACCATGTTTCATGAACCTTTTCAACCACCAATTTAATATTTTTATTCAAAGGACAAATATTTTCCACTAGGCCTTACATTATTCAATGTTTTCATAATGACCATGGAGGTCATAGAAATTGATAGTAATCCCTTACTATAATGGGTAACAAAAGTTAGTGAAGGCATTAGTAACTTCTTATATATATTGTGAACGTTGAATCTATATTACAAGCTCCTTATTGTGAATAATTCAAGTTGGATGCTCGTTATGAGAAGATCTCATATTATTTGGGAATGGATCATAATCACTCTGTAGTAACATATAGAACTGAAATCTAAACTCTTCTCCAAAGTGGATTAATTGGCCCTGGCCAAAAATAATCCCTCTGTGACTAGAAATGGAATTCAGAGTTTTTTTTGTTTATGTTTGCTTATGCCTATCTATACAATTAATTTAAAAAACTGAACACCTAGTTCATTGCAACATTATATATAATTTAAGAAAAATAATTTGTATTTTTAAATATTGATCAACCTTAAAAGCTTCCCTGGTCAGCCTTTTATCAGAACAAAAGACAAAATTTTATCTGCAAACCAAAAGTTTTCACTAAAGTATTGAAGATATTAATGGTGTGTGAATCCCAACCCATTCATGCTCTATAGTATACCTTTATTTATGTGCATTTCTATTTGTTTTTCCATAGGAAATTATAGAGATTGAAGGATGGAATGTTATCGTTGCTTTAATTTTAAAGAAAAGTGTTGTTCTCATAATTACATGTAGTTGATGATTTGAGTTTCATATTTATGGTTCAAATTCTTATTTTGTGTGCATGTTTCAAATTTTGTCCCTTTGCATTGGTAAATGCTGTTATAAACATAATAATAATATAATTACTTTAATGGAAGCTCAAAAGGTACATACTTGTTCACCTGGTGACTAGTGAATGCATATAACTTGTAAGGAGGCTTATTGTGTACAACATTCTTATCAATCTTCCAATCAATATATTTTATATTTATAGGAATTTTCTTTCATCAAGCATTAAACATAAAGTGTTTATAACATTCGATATGAGAGCCAATCTATTTCAATTTCATGGTTAAAATACTCCAATTAGCTAGCCAATTTTATGGATTAAATCTATATTTGGTTTTAAAATCTATTTGTACAACAACAAGGTTATCTATACATGAACCTCCATTATAACAACACTAGTCACAATTAGTTTGAGCACATTCCATACAGTTTGTTTGTTCTTCTTGTTTGGTAGTGTTTTTTTCAAGTTCAGCCACTATGTCTATGCTACCAATTCCTTGTATTTCCATATTGTTTCCACCACCTCCAATTTTAACAATTTCGTAGATGTTTTCCTAAAATTCCTTGGCCCATACCTTGCTCCACACTAGCCACCATTGAAATCAATACCTTCGCTTTGAACTTTGTACATTTGCATTCTTTTATTATTCTTTAAAGTGGAAAATTCAAGGGTGGTTCTTGGAATAATTCCTATTATTTTATATTAACATTTTTAATATTTGTGTGCTTGTAGTAGAGTACTTCCGACACTATATCCATGAAAATCTAGAACTGAATATTCAGGACTGAACAGCATTATGTGTGAGATATTTAGTACACAATGCATACATCACTTTTGGTGGGTAATCGGGTCTTCAAAGGGATTTGTATCCTAAGTATTTCAAGGTTGTATTTTTCTAAAAAACCTTGAAAAGTAGTATGCTTCTACACTCTCACATCTAAAATATTTATATTATTCTTCTTCAAAATGAAATCATTCATCCTTTCAAATTTTGGATGTCCCTCTAACAGAGAACTCATGTGGATGAGCATGTATAGGATGGAGTTAGAAATCCTTCCTTCGATTTGGACCATTGACAACCAATTATAAAATACAAGGAAAGAATAATTTATGTAGCATTCTCTTTCTAGGCACATGTTAAAGTAACCAAATCCTCTAACTAGCCTAAAATATGAAGGGTGATCCCTTGAATAAGGTTGTTGGAAAATTTTCCAAGTTGGTTGTATTGTCCTTTTGAATAATGTATTTCAAAGAAAAAAGGTATGGACATTAATTTGAAGCAATGTGGCTATGGTTGTTGTGTCCTAGGATAAATTTCTTCTATAGGAAGTTTGGAATTCATTATTGTAAGGACACCACTCTAACCAACATCTTGAGAAACTATTCTGGGTAAATTTGACAAAGGTATTATATGAAAAAAATGAAAGGATTTTATCAACAATTCTAGTGTTTCACAAGTAGCTTCAAACGTGTTTTCAATGCTAGCATCCAAGACTATGTGATATGCCTCCCCATGTCCTAATGTTGAAAACACCCTAAATCCTATTTATATGACTATTGGGATGGGTTTACAATTGTCACTAGTACTATCCCTAATATTGAAAATTATTTGTAAATAACTAGCACCAGTTCTCTTTTAAACTATATTGTAGGATTATTCATCAATAGTATATATTTTTGAGGCATCCGTAATAAATTTAACCATACCAACAATCCATGATGCCAAATTCTACCAAATTTCAAACCATGTCATCTTAGAAATTTCTTGAAAAATATGGTGAAGATCATATGTACAATATTTATACAACATGGTGTTTAACATTAGGCTCCTACTTGGCAACATGTGCTCTTATTGGGAGGCCATGATAGCCTCAAAGTCTCATCATGTACATATAAGGAATATTTCCATATCAAAAAAATACCATACACAAAATTTGGCTTTATCAAGAGAGGGGTCGCCACGAGCCCCCTCTCATCGACCCTATCCAAAGCCTGATTTGAATATCACAATGGTGGAAAGTTGGTTTATTATATGGTGTTCGAAATTATTTGATAACCAAAGTTTTTTCAACTATGGTATGGGTGCATATAATTGGTGTCCAAAATTATTGTTAAACCAGGGTTTTTAACTGAGTGTGGCACATTATTTCGAACAAAATTTATGCGTGAGGTTCGGGGTCGAAACCACAACCTCCCACACGCCAACCATACATCTTACCACTAAGCCACTCCATAAATTCTTACCATGTATGGAGTTCGACTTCTATTTATTTTCAACCAGAATCTACGACGGGGGTTTGGAGGGGACCAGCTCCCTCCCCATACAACTGTTCCATCCGACCACCGACAAGCGCGAATATTAATACATTGGAGTTTGACGTTAATTGTGGGTTAATTATTATAATTTGGTGCTTAAGTTTTTTTAAACATTGTTTATTGGAAACGTGCTTATGCGCAGTTAAGACAGTTTTATCAGTCGTTAATTGCAGTTTAACTGCTTATTAAACCAGAATTATAATGGCAGGTTTAGCGGACTTCAACAGTTTCAGCGGAATCCCTAATTTGACTGTGTTAACTGGATTTCTCTCCAGTTTGGGAGGCAGTTTACTAGGGAAAATTGTTCTGGACGTATCTTTTGCAATTTTCGACCAAATTGAGAGAAAGAAGAGTCATTTCTGATAGATTTGGACATTATGGACTCATTGAAGCATTTTTAGAGAGTTGTAGGTGAATTTAAACATAGATTTATGCACTTTTGAGCTAATACAGAGGCTTAAGCTATGGAAGTTGGACCAAGGAGATGTAGCCCAGGAGGTGTGAAGTACTCCATCAAAACTCTGTGTTGATGGATCAATTGTGATGGTTTGATGTACTTGTTTTTTCGGTTGTTCAACATTTGATTTTCATACTTTATTCTCTTGAATTTAATTTAAAAACTCAGCTCATTTATAGGTTTTCCACACATAAACACCAAGTAAACCTATGAACAGAAGCATAAGATCAACAAATAAGTTTTAAATTTGAAGATAAAATTAGCACAGAAAAACTAAAATTCATACTCAGATCAAGTTGGTATTAGAGTAGGGGTTGCTAAGGTTATTTTCTTGATAGTTTCTTGAGTTTTGTGCAAGTAGGGTTTTAATGGTTGCAAATTTGTGACGCTTACAAGGTTGAAGTTGCAGAGAGGTGAAGGGAAATCATTGGTTGCAAGTCCAGAGATTAGGACCAGAAGAAGGAGAGCCACAAGTGCACCATCTCCACCCAAAGTTTCACTCACAGTTGCAATTGAAGCACCTCAATGTTTATCTCAAGAAGATGAGATTGAAGAGGTACAAGTTGCACCAGAAGATGAGCTTGAATCCATATCCATCATGTCAGGTGTTGGAGAAACTGAAGGTCATTCATAAGAGGATGATGTCAAGAAAGACTTCAATGACATAAAGAGGATGGTTAAAAAAAATTTTTATGCATTTACTGTTGGGATGGTAGGATAAGGTTCTAAGCCTCCACATGGAGAAGGAACTTCAGATGATAAGAAGGATGAAGAGAAGGATTCAAAGGGTAGTGGAGGAAATCCACCTCCATCTCCACAATATTCATTATCCTCATCTTCTCCATCAACATCATCTTCCACTTCCACCACCAAAACTACCCACACTCACTCAAAAACCACAAGAGGAAAAACACCCTTACTCAAACTTGATGTCAAAATTGAGCTTCCAATGTATAATGGCAAGATAAATGAAAAAATATTGGACAATTGGATACCTAAAGTGGAGTTGTATTTTAGAATTTATAGCCTTAATGAAGATGCCATAAATATTCAATTGGCTTATTTGAGAATGGAAGGATCTGCACTAGTATGGATGGAAGCAGGGACTCAAGAAGAGATTAAAAACTACAGTAAGATCTCTATGTCTTGGTCAAGTTTTATTGTTTCCATTAAAAGGAAATTTTATATATTAGATTACATGCAAAAGGCCATGATGGACTAGCAAAATTTTAGACAATTGAAAGGGAAAAGTGTGCAAGATTATACTCATGAATTTAGGAGAAGAGCTCTTATTTTGGGCATTAAATTGTATTCTCAAGAAAATTTATTAAAGTTCGTTGGGATTTTGCACATTTACCTTAGGCACACTATTCTCATGGTTAATCCCACAAGAATAGATGAGGTTCATGTTCAAGCCACACATTTAGAAGCAAGAGGGAAACAAAACATAGATGAGAAAAGTGATAGTGAGGGTAAAGGAAAGGGCAAGTTTTATGGAAGAGGAAAGAGAAATAACTATGTCAAAATAGAGAAGGAGAAACTTACATGCAAACATTGTTTGAAGAATGGCCATGATGAATACCACCGTTGGCAACTTCATCCAGAGTTGAAGCCAAACAAACTGAAAGCCAAAGAAAAGGAGAAAATTTTTGCTATAATTGAACATGACTTAGGGTTAGATTCAGGAGATGAAATAAATATTACAGCCATGGGTTTGAAAGGTAAGCATATAGCAAGCACTATTTCTTTAAACTGTTCCAATGTCACTCAAGATGAAGATAAAAGAATAGAATGTTTCCATATTAGAGTCGTCTCTAAACATACAAAGATAGACACACTTTTTTATAGTGGGTCACAAGCTGATCTGATTTTTGAAGACTTAGTTAAGCAACTAAACCTTGAAAATATTAGACATCCAAGACCTTATCGTTTAGGGTGGATATACAAGAATGAAAACTTGCAGGTTACAAGGAAGTGCATACTAAGATTCGCCATCAATTCAAACTTTCTTGGTAAAGTTGAACTTGATGTGGTGTCACTTGAGATATCAGGTATTATTTTGGGAAGTCCTTATCTGTATCATAGGAATGCAGTATTTCATCACCATGAGTATAAGTATCACTTGTTTAAATATTGAATTTAGTACATAATTAGAGTGCATAAGAATAAGAATTTTTTGTCTCTTATACACGCAGGAGAAATGAAGAGGATAGTGAATGCAAGTCAGAATTTGACATTGTTAATGATCAAACATATAGATGTTTTGAATCAAACCTTTCAAAAATATGCATCGAATGAAAAAGTTGATTTCATTCAAGTTTCTTATGCTTGTAATGAGATGTTTCGGGACTCTAACAGGTTGCCTTTGAAAGGAGGTGAACAAGATGTAGAACATTTGCAGCAATCAACATCAGTGTTGAGCAGTGTTGGAAACAAGATGCCAATGCAAGAGAGTGCAAAGGTCAAAGAGAAAGAAACAAATCAGTTTGACAGAGAAGGCATGGGTTCCACAAGTGCTTGTTTTTGGTTTCAAAAAGGTATATGGCATCAACGAAGATACTTGGATAAGATTCAATGCAAGTATAAAGCGAGATCTGTTAAGAATCGCCATGATGACAGTGTGCAAGGTGAGACATTTTTTTAATTTTCCTTTGATTAATGACCAAGGTAGGAACAAGATGGTTCCTACAAGAAAAACTTGCTTCTCTGAAAATTCATGGGAATTGCAACATGAAGATGTCAATGACAACAAGAGAAGGTCACAAGAGTCAAGGAAAAAGTCAAGTTTTTGTGAAAAGCTCCAATTGATGAAAATGGGAAAATTTCAGTGGATAAAGACTGGAAGGGTGAGGGAACAATACCCTCATCCACATGATCAGTAATCAAAGGTTTTTTGGGGTCCAAAAGGCCTCTATTGGGGAGGAATGATTTGGTGCTTAGTGTAAAAGCTCAAAAATTAAAGTGCTTAGAATTGATTGGAAACTAAATGACAACGAAGAGCTCATCGCCAGGACTCTAGTGCAATTTGTTTTGTTGAAAACGGGGTATGGATGAAGAATATAGAGTCAGTTGTTCATTTTCCTAAACAGCTAAAAATTTGCAAAATAAAACAAAAGGATGACATGGCAGCCCAGTCAGCATACATGGTATATTCTAGGAATATTCTTCAGCTTTTGCATAATGACACTATGACAAGTGTCACAACAGGATTCGCCAATGAACTTTGGAGGTGACATTTTTTACAATTTCTCCTAAGGTTGAATGAGAATTTTTTTTTGATGGAATGGTCAAACCAGAGGTGGACACATGGTGCAGCCAAGGGCCATCACATGTCCCCTTTGGTGGACCTTATCCAAAGTATGATTTCAATATCATAATGGTGGAAAGTTGGTTTATTATATGGTGTTCGAAATTATTTGATAACCAATTTTTTTTAAACTATGTTATGGGTTCATATAATTGGTGTCAGAAATTATTGTTAAAACAAAGATTTTAACTATGGAGCGTGGCACATTATTTCAACCCACGACCTCCCCTACACCAACCATACATCTTACCACTAAGCCACTCCAGAAGTTCTTACCATGTATGGAGTTCAGCTTCTATTTGTTGTCAACTAGAATCTACGGGGGGCGTTTGGAGGGGGGCAACCCTCCCCATACAACCATTCCATCTGACCGTCGGTAGGCATGAAGATTAATATGGTGGATTTTAACGTTAATTACGGGTTAATTATTATAATCCGGTGTTTAAGGTTTTTTAAACCTTGTTGATTGGAAACACGCTTAGGCGTAGTTAAGACAGGTTTCTTCGAAGTTAATTATAGATTAACTGCTAATTAAACCAGAATTATAATAGCGACGGGTTTAGCGAACTCCGCTAGTTTCGGCGGAATCCATAATTTGACTGTATTAACTAGAGTTCTCTCGAGTTTTGGAGGCAATTTACTAGGCAAATTTGTTTTGGCCATACCTTTTGCAATTTTTGACCGAATTGAGAGCAAGAAGAGTCATTTATGATAGATCTAGACATTCTGGACTCATTGAAGCATGTTTCAGGAGTTGTAGGTGAATGTAAACATAAATGTATGCACTTTTAAGCTAATACAGAAGCCCAAGCCATGGAATTTGGACCAAGGAGATGTAGCCCAGGAGGGGTGAACTCCTTCATCAAAACTTTGTGTTGATGGATCAATTGTGATGGTTTGTTGTACTTGTTTTTGTTGTTGTTCATCATTTGATTTTCATACTTTATTCTCTTGAATTTAATTTAAAAACTAGGCTCATTTACTTGTTTGGAACACATAAACACCATGGAAGCCTATGAACATAAAGCATAAGATCTGCAAATAAATTTTAAATCTGAAGATGAAATTAGCACAACAATACTAAAATTCATACTCAGATCAAGTAGGTATCAGAACAGGGGTTGCTAAGGTTATTTTCTTGATAGTTGCTTGAGTTTTATGCAATTAGGGGTTTAATGGTTGCAAATTTGTGATGCTTAAAAGGTTGAAGTTGCAGATAGATGAAGGGAAATTGTTGGTTTCAAGTCCATAGATTAGGACCAGAAGAAGGAGAACCACAAGGGCACCATCTCCACCCAAAGTTTCACTCATAGCTGCACTTGAAGCACCTCAATTTTTATCTCAGGAAGTTGAGATTGAAGAGGCACAAGTTGCACCAGAAGCTAAGCTTGAATCCATAGACATCATGTCAGGTGTTGGAGAAACTGAAGGTCTTTCAGAAGTGAATGATTTCAAGAAAGAATTTAATGACATAAACAGGATGGTTAAAATTATGTTTGATGCATTTACTACTGGGATGGAAGGAGAAGGTTTTAAGCCTCCACATGGAGAAGGAACTTTAGATGATAAGAAGGATGAAGAGAAGGATTCAAAGGGTAGTAGAGGAAATCCATCTCCATCTCCACCATCTTCATCATCCTCATCTTCTCCATCAACATTGTCTTCCACTTCCACCACCAAAACTACCCATACTCACTCAAAGTCCACAAGAGGAAAAACACCCTTAAACTTGATGTCAAATTTGAGCTTCCAATGTATAATGGTGAGATAAATGTAGAAATATTGGACAATTGGATACGTCAATTGGAGGTGTATTTCAGAATTCAGAACCTTCATGAAGATGACATAAAGATTCAATTGGCTTCTTTGAGGATGGAAGGATCTGCACTAGTATGGTGGGAAGCAAGGAATCAAGAAGAGATTAAAAACTACAGTAAGATCTCTATGTCTTGGTCAAGTTTTATTGCTTCCATTAAAAGGAAATTGTATCCATTAACTTACATGCAAAAGGCCATTATGGACTGGCAAAATTTTAGAGAGTTAAAAGGGAAAAGTGTGCAAGATTATACTCATGAATTTAGGAGAAGACCTCTTATTTTGGGTATTAATTTGTATTCTCAAGAAACTTTGTTAAAGTACATTGGGGTTTTGCACAGATACCTTAGGCACAATATTCTCATGTTTAATCCCACAAACATAGATGAGGTTTGTGTTCAAGCCACACATTTAGAAGCAAGAGGGGAACATAACATAGATGAGAAAAGTGATAATGAGGGTAAAGGAAATGGAAAGCTTTATGGAAGAGGAAAGAGAAATAGCTCTCTCAAAAGAGAGAAGGAGAAACTTACATGCAAACACTGTTTGAAGAATGGCCATGATGAATACCAATGTCGGTAACTTCATATAGAGTTGAAGCCAAACAAACTGAAAGAAAAAGAAAAGGAGAAAATTGTCGCTATAATTAAACATGACTTAGGGTCAGATTCAGGAGATGAAACTAATATTACAACCATGGGTTTGAAAGGTAATCATATAGAAAGCGCTAGTTCTTCAAATTGTTCCAATGTCACTCAAGATTAAGATACAATAATATAACTTTTCCATATTATATTCATCTCTAAACATACAAAGATAGACACACTTTTTGCTAGTGGGTCACAAGCTAATCTGATTTTCGAAGACCTAGTTAAGCAGCTAAACCTTGAAACTATTAGACATACAAGACCTTATCCTTTAGGGTGGATATGAAAGAATGCAAAATTGCAAGTTACAAGGAAGTGCTTACTAAGATTCACCATCAATTCAAACTTTCTTGATGAAGTTGAACTTGATGTGGTGTCGCTTGAGATATCAGGTATTGTTTTGGGAAGTCCTTATCTGTATGATAGGAGAGCAGTATTTCATCGCCATGAGAATAAGTATCACTTGTTTAAAGATGGAATTGAGTACATAATTAGAGCGCATAAGAAGAAGACAAGTTTGTGTCTTATACATGTATGAGAAATGAAGAGGATAGTGAATGCAAGTCAAAATTTGACATTGTTAATGATCAAACATAGAGATGTTTTCAATCAAACCTTTCAAAAAGATGCATCAAATGAACAAGTTGATTTCATTGAGGTTGCTTATGCTTGTAATGAGATGTTTCAGGACTCTAAAAAGTTTCCTTTGAAAGGAGGTGAACAAGATGTAAAACATTTCTAGTAGCCAACATCAGTTTTGAGCAGTGTTGGAAACAAGATGTTGGTGCAAGAGAGTGCAAAGGTCAAAGAGAAAGTGAAAAATCAGTTTGAAAATGAAGGCATGGGTTCCAAAAGTGCTTCTTTTTTGTTTCCAAAAGGTACATGGCAATGGTGGAGATACTTGGTCAAGATTCGACACAAGTACAAAGCGAGATGAGTTAAGAATAGCCATGATGACAGTGTGCAAGGTGAGACAGTTTTTAAATTTCCTTTGATTAATGACCAAGGTAGGAATAAGATGGTTTCTGCAAGAAAAACTTGCTTCTCTACAAATTCATGGGAATTGTAGCATGACGATGTAAATGACAGCAAGAGAAGGTCATAAGAGTTAAGGAAAAAGTTAATTTTTTGTGAAAATCTCCAATTGACGAAAATGGGAAAATTTTAGTGGATAGAGATCGGAAGGGTGAGGGAACAATACCCTCATCTACATGATCAGTAATAAAAGAGTGTTGAGGAGGTAAATCCCCTCTGCGGACAGAGGCGATCCCTACTAGCCCAGCAGGGGTCTAGCAACAAACAAACAATGCTATGACGCAAGCTCCTAGTTACGAATGAAAGACTTGGGATAAGAGCCTACCTGGATTCCAACGCTAGATCTGAAGAAGAAGATGTCCCCATCCTTCAGCCCTGGCAGATCACAATCCTTCCACGATCTCCGTGGATGAACACCTGCACACAGAAGAAACGAACAGATACATGCATAGGAACCAACATACGTAACTAAACATCGGTCAGAAAAGATATTACTCGCATTAACATGATAGAAAAAGGAGTGGAACCATAATCATAGTCATCTATTAAAGTGATAAACGAATAGAAGTTACAACCAAGTTCTGACGTCGCAGCTTCCTTCGAACGGGTCTCCGGCTGTCCACGTCTCGCAAAGCTCGCCAAGGAAAGGGAAACCTCTCCAGAGTCTCGTAACAATGGTCTCCTCGCTTGAATGGGCCTTAAGGGAAAGAAGGGATTCTTTACAGCACAAAGGCACTTGGGAATAGGGAGATGCAAAGCTTCAACACTTCCAGACTAGCTTGCCATGGATCTGAGCAAGCTTTTATAGATGGGGAAGGAGGGAGTTGGGATCCCTATTATTATGGGATTGGCCCTATCAACAAGGAAGGTTCCATAGAAGGTGGCAAAACCACTTCCCTTCCATAGAACTCCCGCACCCAAACCTCCCAACTCAAGATAGGCAATGGTTGTGAGTTTGTTTGAACTCAACTTCCGCCATCCATATTTAAAAAAACAGTCCCTAAAATGGGTGGCGCGATTGCTGCTCTATGACAGAGCGCCAAGTGGCGCGACCTCTTTACAGGATTTCCCTGATTGGCGCGAGCACTGAACTGTCTACCCGCGCCAATGCAAAAAGAGTTGTTTTTCATGAGTTTTGCAAGGAGATGTCTCAAGGGAAAATGAAGCTCATACTCAGAGGGATGCATTGATGATGTTTTCAAGGCATGACAGTGTTCACAGGTCACATAATGGGTCCTCCATTGTGCGGGACGGGGAATGGTAGGGACGGTGACAAATTACTGTGTAACAGATGCCCCCTAAAGCATGAGGCCTGAGAGAGAGAGAGGGGTGAAATGCTTTACGAGAACATGTTCAACTGAAGGCCCGCCGTCGGAAAACCTGCGCAGAAAGATACAACTGATATCTCAAGTACATGATGTATATATATGGTATGGATGCAGCCATCCGAAACAGAGTATGCTATAATCCGGATCTAGGGTATGGGCGCAGCCATCCAACTAAGATCAAACAAATAGACTCAGGTATGGTCGCAGCCATCCAATCATTGATTCATGTACATAATGACAATAATCCACAATCGCAGCCTGGATTACAACAGACACAATCCAGGGTCTTGCGCTCCATCTCGACCCAAACAAGTACAAGTTCTAGCATGCGAATGTGTGAGCTGATGTCGAACATGCAAGAACATCGTCTGATTACCAGCCAATGATGAAAGCTGTTAACAGAGGCGAGATAAACCACCAATAATGACGATGGTCCTCAAGGTACTACAGGTACAATCTACGGCGTGTGAATAAATGAGCTGACGTCGAACACCCGCAGAATCATCCGATCGGAGGCCAATGATGAAAACCTCACGTCGAATGCGACGAACCTGCCATTAAGGCATGCAGGCTCCAAGGTACCATCGGGAGTCTCTAGACCAACTTCCTGGATAATGAGTTGAAGTCGACAGGAAGTGACCTTGATCGAAGGTGGGCCATAATGATTCCCACATCATCGACACGAGACAGAGGAACATAATGTTTTGTTGTGAATTAGGACCATATGAGAAACAGAGGAAGGTTGATATTTGCAGAGGCCAACTTCTCTTGAACATATTGACGACACGACAGTGGACTTGGCAGTATTTGACATCAAAAGATCAAAGGTCATAGTGACGAGGCAAAGAGCAGATGAGAGGTCAAAAGAGATCACCCAAACCCACGGAGGCAAGTGAAAAAACGAGATGAGATGTCCCCAACCCGACACGAATGCAGACAAGTGCCATGTTCAAGAGTGACATACTGCCGACGACAACGACGATGGTTCCATTTTTCCCCCACCATGCTTGGCGAGTACCTATTTATTTTTACACAAGCTTGAAGAGGATACCATATGCTTGTCATATAAATCCGTCCTTCGGACGAATCCATCCTAGTACATTTAACGAGCCCTAGGAAGGAGTGACTCGAATAACGTCATTTCGACTGGATCCGATGTCATCAGGGTTTAACGAGTCTGACAAAGGAAGAACTCGGCGTCTTTTCATGTTTAGAGAGTTTGAAAAGACAGCGGAAAAGAAAACTCCACAAGTCCCTTTTCGTCAATAGTTCCCCAGATCCGAAAAGGTAGAAAACAATATCCGGGAAAACCTCCTAGTCACAATAGGCTAGGGTATTCCTTTTTCGTAATCAATCCATCCCAGCCCGAAAAAGGGTTAAACTTATACTGGGTGAATGTCGATTCGTGTCCATTTTAACGAGATCGAAACGACAAGGGCCTCGGCAATCTTTTCATGTTTAGAGAGTTAGAAAAGAGCTGAAAGAAGACTCCTCCTGAAGGAACGAGTGGTATAAAGGGTAGCAACTGGTTCCGGTAATGATGGAACTGCTCTAAACAAATAAAGGTTAAGAGGCTGGCTAACAAGACCACTCATCGCAGCGGTTCCTCAGGAACAGGTAAAACAACCAAGTGAAGGCATATGATCGGCCAAGCAGATAGTGAAGATGGAGTGAGAAAACCAAGGCTCATCTGGCAAAAACAGGCTGACAAAATGACAATCACAAGAGCTAAAATGGGCAAGGTTTCATTTTTACACAAGCTTGAAATCAGGAAACTTTGCTTGAAGTTGGTTTCATTTTTACACAAGCTTGAAACAAAGATAAACTATGCTTGAAACCAGTTTCATTTTTACACAAGCTTGAAACGGAAACAAACTATGCTTGAAAAAGTAAGCATGCCCCCAGCATGGTGATTCAATTCGAGGTACATGCCCCCCAAGCTTCAGTCCATATGAAAAGCAGATGGAGTGAAGGTTCAAATTACGAGATCAAAGAAAGACTCGACTGGGATTTTACGAGATCTGATCAAAGACTCGAATTGAACAGGAACGTGTTTCATTATTTTAACGAGGTTGACACATTAAAAGAACTATCCTCTGACACCCTTGTTTCATTTTTTAAGGAGCTTGACACAAGACAAGGAACTCTGCTCCGACGACCTTGTTTCATTTTTTAAGGAGCTTGACACAAGACAAGGAACTCTGCTCCGACGACCTTGTTTCATTTTTTAAGGAGCTTGACACAAGACAAGGAACTCTGCTCCGCCAACCTGGTTTCATTTTTTAAAGAGCTTGACATAGGGGAACTGTGCTCTAACCGACTTACATCAAAATGAACAAGAAGGCGGTGCTTCCAAGAGTTCCACTTCTGATGGAAGGGAAACATCCTGGAAGTCAGGACCCAATGCCCCCAGCACATTATGTACAACGACATCATCACTGGGCACAGGCACGGGGTAGGTAGCCACATAGTTGACCTGCGGTGGGGCAGATACAACAGGTGGATAAAAACCAGGAGGGGGTGATGGCGGACCAGTTGCCACATTAGGACCAAAGAACGATAGCTGATCAATGGTCACGATCCTTCCTTCATGCGGAAAACAGGCCACACGAAAGAGGGAGGAGACGAGCGCTCCCATGGCATAGGTGTAATCGCGCCCCAAAAGTAGATTGAAATCCAAGGGGCCTGGAACGACCATCACGTCCATATGGACGGTTTTGCCTCCCAAAGTAATAGGTAACCTTGGAAGGATCCCCAACGGTTGACTCATCCTTCTATTAAAAGTCAACAGATTCTGCGTAACAGGCGCAAGCGGCGGCGAACCGAAAGCTTGCCAGGCAGTTGAAGACAGAATACTAACAGAGGCACCTTCGTCTATAATGGTGCTGGGTACAACCAGACCAAGAGCCTGTACCGTGATCTCGAAAGGCACATAAGACGGAAGGCGAAATCCTGCAAATCGGTTCCAATCAAAGGAAGCGACCAAACTACTCGGAGGGGCTACCATTGAAATGCGAAGGTCTTCCCCTGATGTTACGGTAGAAGAAGAATCCTCCATGACCTCCATCTCGAAGGTGGGAGGAATATCCTCCGTAGCCTCCATCTTGGGAGGCGGAGGAGAAACTTCTTGAAGTACAGGGACAGGAGAATCTCTCTCCAAGTCTGAAGAATCTGAAGAAACCAGAAGAACATGAGGGTTATGAGATCCACTCTCGACAGAAAAGACCTGGTGCACCGCGGACGGGGCCAGTTCAACCGATCCAACGACCAATGGTTGGTCGGGGACGGATCCGTGAATTTGAATTTCTGGGGGAGTGGGATCGACCAAGGATGACTCTTGACCAATCATAGGATTAGCTGGTAGAGGACTCAAAGAAAGCCGATTATAACCAGGTGGAAGGCGTGGTGTAGAACCGACTGGGTTGTCCAAGACTCGCTTGGCTTCATCCATATAAGGACAAAGGTGAATGGCATGGTGCCCTTCACACAACTTACAGGGATTGGTGATCTTACCCTGCTTCTTAGAGTTCTTATCAACAGCAGCTGAAGATGTGCCCCCAACCTTGCTCCCGGAAGTCAGAGCCAATGGTGGACAACCGTTGGACCATGCTTCAAGCACCTTGGGAATGCCAGGGCAGTCTCGAAGTAGATGGTCTCCCGTGCACAACATGCACGGGAACTTGAATTTCCGAGGAGGGTTGGAAGGACTATCAAGAGGAGATTCCTCATGGACAGTAGCTGTAAATTTAGCCTCTCGCTTATCAGACTTCTTCTTCTTTTTCTTCTTCTTCTTCTTCTTAGCCACCTGGTTACTTGAATCCAGACTTTCACCAGGCGAAGTAGAAGATGAGGACGCAGAAACAGGCGAAGAAGGGGAGAGGTCCACCTTGGGATCAACATGATGTTGTTCCGTCGGAGGAACTGACTGAACAGTAACGGAGTTATTCGGGACAACAGAGGTTGATAACAACCAAACAGGCAACCCAACAGTTAACCCAGGAAGGGACAATGTCGCCATGTAAGGAGCACCAACATTTCCAAAAGGAGGAAAATGACCAGGATTCCCTTCTGAGGGGATTCCTTGGTTGGTGAACTCTGAAAAAGTTGCCATCAAACTCAAAACCACACACGGGCTGAAAAAGAGTTAAGGGCACACGATCAAATGGTCAACAAGCAACGTCTAAACGGGTGTGTTATCATGGGAGATTGATTTTACCACATTGGAAAATAAACAAATTCTACCGTTTCATGTTTTAAGAGTCGAGAAACGATAAAAAGATGACTCTATCTCTTTCAGAGTTGATACAAGCGTGAAAGGACAAGCGCTTGACGGTCTTTTCAAGTTTAGGGAGTCAGAAAAGACCAAATGACTGCTCAGGAAAAAACCAGGCACAAAGGGTGTACCAAATATCCGTGAATCGGCAATATACACCTTGGTTTCAAAATGAAACAAATCGACCAAGGACTTTCCGTACGTGTGTGCAGTCTCCCGAATGCCGTGTTCGTGCACACGGTATAGGGCGCAGACTCGTTTCCAGGATAAAGGATTGAAAACCTATAGGGGTCTCCCTTTATATACGCGACGCGACGGGGAGCGCGCAAGTTCAGACTAGCGCCGCTTCAAAGCCAACAGCGATCCATGCTCGCTAGTATTTAACGACGCCGGAACACGTCTCTAGCCTAGACCTTCTAAATATGTTGCGTTAAGCTCCAATGTTGCCTTAGGTTAATTGAATGAATTTTACAGTTGATCTTCAATTAAGTTTCAATTTCCAGGCCTTATCGTATGTAGTGTCTCCTAAATGCAAGCTATATGCCACGATGCAACATTTCGTTCGATGAAAACTAATTAAATGAGAGTTGAGAGCTTTTATACAAACGAAATGAACGGAATACAAACAAGAATGTCTCTAATGCAACTAATGCAATTGCACACTTTTCATCCAAACACTAATCACTAGCAATATGGAAAAGATCACAATTTGCACTAATTTAACAAAAGCAAAAGAGATTATTTTTTGATTTTTCAATGTTTAATGGCTAATGTGCACTGAAAACAAAAGGAACAATTTGAGAAATGATATCTAAGAGAGCGAAGTAAACAACATTCACTCAACGAAGCAAGCAACCAAATCTCTAAATCGACCCAAAGTCCCTCAAAGCAAAGAAAGACTCGAAAACACCCAATGGACCGTGTGATCTAGGTCCAAAGCAAGGGCAAACGAATTCTGAATGAAAGAATGAACAATCACTCAAAAGACGCAGCAAAACAACCAAAGACCGTTAAGAGAGCGTGGAGAATCAATCAACAAGTTGACAGGACAATCAAGACACCAAAACTCCCAAGGAGGGCTCGGTTCACTATGCCACTAGATGCCCTAGGGCTCAAATCGTGAAATCGATAGACAGAGGCAAACAACCAAAGGATAGCGGTGAATTCCAGTCAAACAAGACTCCAACACACTCAGACAATCAAGAAATCAAGAAGAAAAGTACTGGTCAAGCTCAGAAAGCCAAAAAATGAAGAAACTCAAAAAAGTCACAGGGGTGGCGCGACTGTGGCCTTGAAACTGGCGCCAGAGGCCGATTGGCGCGAGACAGACAAATGCAACAAGCGCCAAGTGGCGCGACTGTCGGGTTAAAACCCGCGCCAGTCGAGTTCTTCAACAAAAATTAAAAAACAAGCTATTCTAAAAGTAGACCAATACAAGCTAAGCAAACCAAGAGGCTAAAATAATGAAAGAATCCAACCCAGAAGGTTCATCAAGCAAGGAGAAACAATCAAAGCGAACCAAACATAAATGGGACAAGGAAAACCGGACGATCCCCAGCGGAGTCGCCAATTTGTTGAGGAGGTAAATCCCCTCTGCGGACAGAGGCGATCCCTACTAGCCCAGCAGGGGTCTAGCAACAAACAAACAATGCTATGACGCAAGCTCCTAGTTACGAATGAAAGACTTGGGATAAGAGCCTACCTGGATTCCAACGCTAGATCTCAAGAAGAAGATGTCCCCGTCCTTCAGCCCTGGCAGATCACAATCCTTCCACGATCTCCGTGGATGAACACCTGCACACAGAAGAAACGAACAGATACATGCATAGGAACCAGCAGACGTAACTAAACATCGGTCAGAAAAGATATTACTCGCATTAACATGATAGAAAAAGGAGTGGAACCATAATCATAGTCATCTATTAAAGTGATAAACGAATAGAAGTTACAACCAAGTTCTGACGTCGCAGCTTCCTTCGAACGGGTCTCCGGTTGTCCACGCCTCGCAAAGCTCGCCAAGGAAAGGGAAACCTCTCCAGAGTCTCGTAACAATGGTCTCCTCGCTTGAATGGGCCTTAAGGGAAAGAAGGGATTCTTTACAGCACAAAGGCGCTTGGGAATAGGGAGATGCAAAGCTTCAGCACTTCAAGACTAGCTTGCCATGGATATGAGCAAGCTTTTATAGATGGGGAAGGAGGGAGTTGGGATCCCTATTATTATGGGATTGGCCCTATCAACAAGGAAGGTTCTATAGAAGGTGGCAAAACTACTTCCCTTCCATAGAACTCCCGTAGCCAAACCTCCCAACTCAAGATAGGCAGTGGTTGTGAGTTTGTTTGAACTCAACTTCCGCCATCCATATATAAAAAACAGCCCCTAAAATGGGTGGCGCGATTGCTGCTCTATGACAGAGCGCCAAGTGGCGCGACCTCTTTACAGGATTTCCCTGAGTGGCGCGAGTACTGAACTGTCTACCCGCGCCAATGCAAAAAGAGCCGTTTTTCATGGATTTTGCAAGGAGATGTCTCAAGGGGAAATGAAGCTCATACTCAGAGGGATGCATTGATGATGTTTTCAAGGCATGACAGTGTTCACAGGTCACATAATGGGTCCTCCATTGTGCGGGATAGGGAATGGTAGGGACGGTGACAAATTACTGTGTAACAAAGAGTTTTTGGGGTTGAAAAGGCTTCTAGTGGGGAGGAATGATTAGGTGCTTAGTTTAAAATCTCCAAAATTAAAGTGCTCAGAATTGATTGGAAACTAAACGACATTGAAGAGCTCGTCACTAGGAATCCGGCGCAATTCATTTCATAAACAAAGTCTAGATGAAGAAGATAGAGCATGGTTTCAATTTTAGGAATATTGCTTCTGTGATCCATAAACTGTGAAAAAATATCTTTCGGTAAAAATCACATCCAAATAAAGCATGTTGTTCGTTTTCCTAAACAACCAAAAATTTGCAGAACGGGATAGAAGGATGACATGGCAGCCCAGTCAACATACAAGGTATATTCGGGGAATATTCTTCATTTTTTTCCCAATGACATTGTGACAAGTGTCACAACAGGATTCGCCAATGAACTTTGGATGTGAATTTTTTTTACAATTTCTCCTAATGTTGAATGAGATTTTTTTTTTTGGTTGAAATGGTTCAACCAGATGTGGACACGTGGTGCATCTAGGAGCTGCCATGTGCCCCCTCTGGTGGACGCTATCCAAATTTTGATTTGAATATCACAATGGTGGAAAGTTGGCTTATTATATGGTGTTCGAAATTATTTGATAACCAAAATTTTTAAAAATATGGTATGGGTGCATATAATTGGTGTTTGAAATTAATGTTAAACAAAAGTTTTAAATATGGAGTGTGGAACATTATTTCCAACACAATTTATGCGTGGGGGTCGAGGTCAAACCCATGACCTCCCCCACGCCAGCCATACATCTTACCACCGAACCACTCCAGAAGTTCTTACCATGTATGGAGTTTGGATTCTATTTATTGTCAACCAGAATCTATGGCAGGGGTTTGTAGGGGGCCAACCCCCTCCCCATACAACCGTTCCATCCGACCACCAGCAGGCACAAAGATAAATATGGCTGAGTTTAATGTTAATTGCGGGTTAATTATTATAATCTGGTGCTTAAGGTTTTTTAAACCTTATTTATTGTAAACACGCTTATGCGTAGTTAAGACAGGCTTATCTTATGTTAATTGCATAAATAATTCCAATTCAACCAGAATTATAATAGCGGCAGGTTTAGTGGATTCTGCCAGTTTCGGCGTAATCCCTAATTTGACTATGTTAACTGGAGTTCTCTCGAGTTTTGGAAGCATATTACTAGGCAAATTTGTTTTGGACATATCTTTTGCAATTTTCGACCAAATTGAGAGCAAGAAGAGTCATTTCTAAGAGATTTGGACATACTGGACTCATTAAAGCATGTTTTAGGAGCTATAGGTGAATGTAAACATAAATGTATGCACTTTTGAGCTAATACAGAGACCCAAGCCATGGAAGCTGGACCAAGGTAGCCTGGGAGGGGTGAACTCCTTCATCAAAAATTTGTGTTGATGGATCAATTGTGGTGGTTTTATGTACTTGTTTTTTATGTTGTTTAGCATTTGATTTTCATACTTTATGCCCTTGAATTTAATTTAAAAACTCAGCTCATTTGCCTTTTTGGCACACATAAACACCAAGGAAACCTATGCTCATAAAGCATAAGATCAAAAAATAAATTTTAAATCTAAATATTAAATTAACATAGAAAAACTAACATTCATACTCAGATCAAGTAGGTATCAGAGCAGGGGTTGCTAAGGTTATTTGCTTGATAGTTGCTTGAGTTTTGTGCAAGTAGGGTTTTAATGGTTGCAAGTTCGTGATGCTTACAAGGTTGAAGATGCATAGAGGTGAAGGGAAATTGTTGGTTGCAAGTCTAGAGATTAGGACCAGAAGGTGGAGAGCCACAAGGGCACCATCTCCACCCAAATTTTTGCTCACAGCTGCACTTGAAGCACCCCAATTTTTATCTCCAGAAGGTGAGATTGAATATGTACAAGTTTCACTAGAAGCTGAGCTTGAATCCATAGCCATCATGTCAGGTACTGGAGAAACTGAAGGTCATTCAGAATAGGATGATGTCAAGAAATATTAAATGAAATAAAGAGGATGGTTAAAATTATGTTTGATGCATTTACTGTTGGGATGGCAGGAGAACGTTCTAAGCCTCCACATGGAGAAGGAACTTCAAATGATAAGAAGGATGAGAAGAAGGATTGAAAGGGTAGTGGAGGAAATCTCCATCTCCAACATCTTCTCCATAAACATCATCTTCCACTTCCACTACCAAAACTACCCATACTCACTCAAAAGCCACAAGAGGAAAAACACCCTTATTCAAACTTGATGTCAAATTTGAGCTTCCAATGTATAATGGCGAGATAAATGCAGGAATATTGGACAATTAGATACATCAATTGGAGGTGTATTTCATAATGCATAGCCTTCATGAAGATGACATAAATATTCAATTGGCTTCTTTGAGGATGGAAGGATCTGCACTAGTATGTTGGGAAGAAAGGACTCAAGAAGAGATTAAAAACTACGGTAAGATCTCTATGTCTTGGTCAAGTTTTATTGCTGCCATTAAAAGGAAATTTTATCCATTAGATTACATGCAAAAGGCCATTATGGACTAGAAAAATTTTAGACAGTTGAAAGGGAAAAGTGTGCAATATTATACTCATGAATTTTGGAGAATAGTTCTTATTTTTGGTATTAATTTGTATTCTCAAGAAACTTTGTTAAAGTACATTGGGGGTTTGCACAGTTACCTTAGGCACACTATTCTCATGTTTAATCCTGTTATCACTCTAGTAATTCTCAAGTTGTGGGATTTTGGTTTTTAGTCAAAGAATTCTAGAGGTAACCACAAACCTACTTTTAAACTCTAGGATCTAGCCTTCCTAGGGTTTAGAGAGGGCTCTCTCTATAAGATTTAACATTGTTTGTTTTATAAAATTTTAGGCTAGTTATGATTGTGCAATTGGGTTTGTTTTGGTAGATTTGATGGGGAAAAATCACTTGAAAGGAAGGATAGTGGGAAATCTATTTTTCCATTGGGATATGGAGTCAAAATCAAGAAAACAGGACTGGGATCAAGGGAAAAAAGGTCAAATGTTTTCAGGACAAGATAGATAACCCCTGGAGATCTTGGAAATTTGTTTTTATGAGATGGTATGATTGGAATAAAGGGAACTTAAGAATCCTTAAATCTGGAAAAAGAAGTAGTAGGAAGAGGTTAAACGAGAGAAGGAGCAATTAAGGGTTCCCTACACTGGAAATCAGAGGAAAACATATAAATGATAACTAGTTAAAAACATAGTGCTTCTAACAAATCCTGTAGTAATACTCCTAGTTATACATTCAGATTTAGCATAAACATTAGATGTATACATGTAACAATGAAAGAAAACAATGACAAGTGAGGAAATACTTCACTTGAAATAGCTCATCACAAGAATCCTGAAGTATGATGCCAATTTGTTTTGATCCAGCCTTGCTACTCAGATTTTGACACACAAAAGATTTGAAGTCTAAGAAGAAATGACTATAACAATCCCAGCAATTTTATTCCACACCAAATACTTCTAAAGAATGAAGTATTTATACATAATGTTTTACAAAATATCCTAGAAGACTTCTAGGAATTATCTTAGGAAAAAAAAATATCTTTACAATAATAATAGAGACAGCTGCTTAACAAATCAGCAAGCTGTCCTATTTTATCCAAAAGAAATAGAAACTGTTTTGAGGATAAGAAGCAGTTGGCTGCCTTGGTGTCCTCCTTGCTGGCTCTTAGATATTTTTTGGAATCTAATCTGCCTTGTCTGATACTCTTTCTCGGATACTTTTGATTCACTGATACTCTCTAAACTGATACTCTTTAACCCTTAGTCAAAAACTATTTACTGTTGTAAAATCTGTTTTGACTATAAATCTGAACACAATTTTTGTCTTCTCTTCATCTACTTGTTTTTATCCTTCACAATAAATCAGTGAGTGACTGCCAATCCTCATTTTTAGGAATTTGTATATTCTTTAATTTCCTAAATTTCTCATCAGCTTTAGTATATCTAGCAAAGGTTGGCTTGATGAAAAACAAGTGTTTGATCTCATACTGCAAGTAGAATAAGTCTTCAAAACTTTTGAGTAACACTTTTCCTATTGGGATGCCTTGACCTGTTGGTTTATTTACATGTTCTTTTGCAAACTCTCTTATCTTCTTATCATAGTCATTCTGAGGCATTAAATTATCATTAATTACCATGATATCAGGCAGTCCTTTTTGTCTTAAACTTGTGAACTTAACCATAAACCTAGTTATGGCAGTATTCATACCTTAAAAAAAAAAATTCAGTTGTCTCATCAAATTTTTCTTTGTTGTGACTTTCCTAATTTCTAGGATAGTTGCAGTTATGTCTGTAATTTTGAGTTCTTCCAACTCTTGTCTATTTTTGTTGTGAAGGAAATTGATTAGCCTTACAGCTTCTTCTGGTTTGTCAGGCAAATTAGTTTGAGTCTTTTGAATTTCTGCTTGGGCTGCTAGTAATAACTCTCTTTGCTAAAAAAAATACCTGAATTGAAGGCCATACATCATGGATGGCTTCAATGATATTATTCCAAAGGTAATTTTTTATATATGATATCTGATCCTTCAAATTTAACTCCTTTTGCAAATTTTTTAACTCTTCACTCAGTCTTATGTAAATTTGTTCATGTGTCTTTGCATTTACCTGAGCTAATTTATTTGACTTCTCAATATTTTCAACCATCTTTGTCAACCTGTTAATCTAATTTGTCTTTAAAGACATTTCTTCCATTGCTTTGACTATTTTTCTAGCCTCATCTGCAGGTTGTACTGTTGTTGTAGATGATTCAATGGTTGATGTTGTGGAAGAAATCATTGGCACTGCAGTAGCCAATGGTTATTTGGGTGCCAACTTTTGACCTAAAGTTGAAGGCACTATTGCAGTGATAACTAGAATGACTGTAGGAATCACTGGCTCTTTCATTGTTTCCTTTTCTTGGACAATTTTGTCCATCTGTATTTCCATCTCCTTAACCTGGGCTGTCAACTGAAGAATTAAATTCATCATGTCATATTTTTCACTTTGTTTTTGTATGAATTCTTTTGTTTGAGGATGCTCACTTTGAGGAAGTTTGAGCTGTTTCCTCAAAGATGCTATATCTTCATTTTTCTTCTTCACCAATAATTATTCTGCTTTGATATTAACAGGATCATATCCTACTTTTAAAACTAGTTCTTCTAATGCTTTTATCTTTAGATCCTTGGAATACAATGAGGCTTTTTCCATCTTCATCTGATCTTGCATGGTAGAGATGGTATTTTGGAGCTTTTGAGCACTCATGGCTTTATTTGTGACAGTAGAATAAAGCATCTCTGAAGTCTGCTTGTAGAACTCAATTTGATCAAGAGCATGGATCTTATCTGTTTGAACCTCCAATTCAACTTTCTTATAATCAGCCACTGTCTTAGGAGTTTTAACTGTGGGCTACAACACTGACATGATTAGCTTTTGATTAGAATAATCAAATGCAGAAAGGAGCCTGTTTTGTATACTAGGAGTCTGTTTGAGATATTGAGAATAAATGTTATTCTTTATCTCTTCATTCTTCAGTTTAATCTGCTTATATTTCTCTTTGATATCCAAATCCTTTTCCTCAGCTGCCTGTGAGGAAAAGGCTTCCATGCTTTTCTGTCTTTCCATCATCTATGTGTCTTCATTATTTATTTTTCCTTCATTCTGATTTGACTCACTAATAATTACAGTAGCAACATTTGTCTCTGGCAAATCTGTATTAGTATTTAAAGGCTTTGTTTCTTCCACATCTATTGTCACTTTTCCTTTACCTGCTGAATCTAATTTGGGCCTTTTGTTATATATGATTTTGAACTTAGTTTGAGTTGTAGTTTCTGCCACATAAGCTCCTTCTTCCCTTATTCTTTTAATGGACTTCTCTGGTTGATTTGTAGTCTCTAAGGTATGACTAGTATTACCTTTGTTCAATGCATCTATTAAAGTGTTTTCAGTCCATTCAATCTAATTGGAAAAAATTTCTATTTCTAGTTTAGCTTCATGAATAAAGGGTGTTAACATGCATTTAACCCCTAGCTTGCTCAAGATCCCTTGTGGATCATAGTTCCAAGGGAAACTCTCTTCAAATTTATATTCCAATAACTGATTAGCTACTTCTTTTTTTGCATCCCTATGATTACATATGAATGGCCCTATCTGATTCTTAGTTTGAATTGGGTCTTCTTCTTAGCTGCCATGAAATTGATGGAATCATAGTTTAGGATCTGCCTGATATACTCCAAGGCAAATATCCTCATTGAAGGATGTTTGGGTAACTTGTAAGGTAACAATTTTGACCCAAAGACTCTGATTTCAGTATATTTTTCATACAAATACTAGTCACCAACTTTATTCTGCTCTGATAACTGCAATATATTTTTCATTTCTTCATTTATTCTAGGCTGCTATGTTTTAGACAACATTGTGATTACTGGATGTAAAAATAACTCTGAAAAATCTGAATAATTGAAATATGTACATTCTTTTCTAAGCATGGATGTCCAAAAGATGACAGATAGAGGATTTCCCTCTATGTCCAGTTTTTGGAGACTAACTAGAAAATTATCTGATTGGAAGTATGGAAACATATGGAAAAGGTAGGAGGTATATCTGAACACACCCTCTATTTGCAAATTGGTCAATTGATAATGAATACTATCAACAATGAAACCAGCATAATCAAAGATTACAAAGGGTGGTTGACCTAGAGAAAAGGTGGATAAGAATCCCAAGATGGATTCATCAGTGTGTTCATCAGTAAAATATCCAAGGATGAAGGAAAGCATGGAAATCACATGTCTTGAACCTTCAGGGAATTTAGCAGTAGAATATGGAGGATTTAACGTAGAAATTTCTACATGCAGAGGCATAAAAGTCTAAAAAATCATGAACCTTTTGGGAAATTCTAGGCCAATATATAACTTGGTGAGGGCCTCTATAGACAAAGGGACTTCTTGGGGGTCAGAATAAAGCTGTAACATCTGGTTAATTGATTATGCAGTGATGGTAAAAAGCACATCTTTATTGGCATTTACAATGGCTCTTTGCTCTGGAATATAGTACTGCTGACACAATCTAATAACCTCCTGACAGGGGTGAGTTAATGGGACAATATATTTGGGCAAATGAGATTCCAAAATACAGACTTCTTATTGATCATCTAAAGACTTCTCATAGCACCAGTTATGGATATCTAGCAGGTTAAATTCAACAATGGGATCTGTTATTTTATAATCAATGTCAGCTAGTGGAATGTGTTCAATATCAACAACAGGTGGTCGCGAAGGATTGACAACAATAGCAGTGTTTGAGGTCATGGCATGGGTAGGTTTAGGTGCTTTAAAAGCTTCAGGCTTGCTTGCACTCTATTTTTTAGGCATTTTGATCTACTTCTGCAAGTTTAGACAATTTGCAGAAGCAATTTACTTTTAACAGAGGCTTAATGGGAAAAACAGGCAAAGTATAGTCTCTTCTTTGGGTTTTCTGTCCAATTAGGCCTGTCAAAGAGGTTTAGAGGCTTTAGAACTTGTTTAAAACAGAAAACAAGAGTTTCCCGAGTCTCTAACTAAGAAATAGTGTTGAAAAAATCTTTTGAAAAGGATCATAGAGGCTTAGGGTACCTGCAGAGGTTTTTTTGGCTTATTTCAGAGCTTGAAATAGATCATTAAATTGTGAAAACTCACAAATTTCCTCAAAATAGCACACAACAGTAAAAACAAGGTTTCTGGGAAAATTTTGCCAGAGTCTGGCCTATTTGTGGGGCTTTTTGGTAGTTTATTTATCGATTTCTTGAACTCTGAAAGTGTTTTTTCTTTTTAAGGCTTTAAAATCGATTGCAGGTTTAAATTTCTTAGAAAAATACCTGTAATGCGTGGGTATTTGGCTTTGGAACAATTTCTGAGGTTTTGAATGGAACACAATTTTTGTAGATTTGTCTAGAGCAATATGCAGCTCCTTGGCGGTCTTCAATGTTTTGTAGGGAAAATTATGTAGGTTTCGAGCATAAAAATGGTGTAAAATGGCTTAAAAAGAGTGTTTTTATAGTTGGAAAGACTGTGCAGTGGGTTTAGGTTAATGCGCAGAAGATAAAGGGATGAATGCAATTTCCAAGGTTTAATATGCATTTTGGTTACATTAGTTATGCATTGAATGCAGGTTGCATCAGCGGGGAGGGCGGTTTTGGGATTCAACGGATATAAAACTGGTGGTTATCGTGTAGTGATTTGGTGGTAAGCGGTATTGGGCTTAACCCACGCGATCGAATAAGAATCGACCACGTGGAGGAGAGATAAGATCGCGAAACCATCCATTTCGCGCAGGTTTGGAGCTCAGGTGGTCGTGCATATTTTCTGCGCGACATTGGATGTCAACCGTCGGATTTGGGGGATCAATGCGAAGGGTCCAGATTCATTTGGGAGTTGTGTCAGAATGGGAGGTGGGACCGGAATCTGTTATAAGCGGCGGAATGGGCTTAACTTTTATAAAACTGTGTTTTAATAAACTTTAAGCCTTTAGGATTTATGAAAATAGCGGAGGGGTTCGGTTTATTTAAATGTTTTTTAATAAAACATTTACAATGGGTTGATCATGGTATAGGCAGGGGTTAATATTTTTATTTAAAACATTTGTGAAATGTTTCAAATTTTATATGCGGGCACGATAGTATATATTATATAATTTTCATCCTTTGAATATTTTTTTTTTTTCTAAGTAAAACTGATCTATTAACAAGTGGATAAAATTACATCGAGACCGAAGTCGGTGACTACTGCCTTGGAGGCAGAAAATTTAGGAAAAAACAGAGTAGTAGACTGTCGAAACCCACGCAGAGGTGCAAAGCTAGATTTTTCCAAGAGATGCTTTGACCCAGAAGAAACAAAAGGGGGCCAGAAAGCTTCATAGCTACCAGAATAGAAAAAACCCAAAAAGTTGGGTGACACAAACAGAGAAAAAGACCAAGCAACGAACCCATTAGTCTTCCGGAGTCTCCTCCACAATCCTGCACCAGCCGGTGGCGTGCATGTTAGGAGCAAGCCCTTCGTGAGAAGCCGGGGGACCGGGTTCAGCAGAGAGCATGTCTTCATCCGGAACAGAATCTACAGGGCAAGACGGAGGCTGCGTCGGGTTACTGCCACAGCCCAGATTGAAATTTGAGAACTGGGTGTCAGGAGCAGCAACATTCGCCTCAGGAATGGCCGGCTGCGAGCTGGACTCCCCTAGCAAGATGTCTTCAAGAAAAACCACCGAGATAATGGTTGTAATCCGAGGGCGGTTGAGGGTCCTGTTGAAGGTGAACCGAGCAATACCTGTAGTAGGAGCAGAGGAGGCTGGAGGGCGATGCGAATGGGGACCCCAAAACAGGCGGAAATATTGAGAGCGCCCCCGACCGCTTCGGGTTCTGGGGTAGTGGCTTGAGTCCCCGCCAAAGGAAGAAGAGTTCGAATATGGGCTGGAAAGAACATGAGAGGGATGGCTCCGAGAGCTACCTCTTCTGCTCCACAAACGGTGTCGAATCCTCGGCATTGTGAGATGGAGCATGGTCCAGAACGCGTCAAAGACAACTGTGAAAGCTAGCAAAGGGTGGCCCGAGCTCGGATGAGGTCGCAGCAGCAGCTTAAATTTCCTAGGAGGATGAGCCTCCCTCTGCATAGAACGCAACAAACATTGATAGACCCTCTCCCAACTATGCACACAACAACTAACGACGCCAAAGCAATTCTGTAGGAAAGCCAAGACCAGGTGATATTTAACCTGTTGCGTTTGGTACCCACCCACAATGAGACAGGCCTCAACTTGCACCAAGTCCGTCCTTCCCATACCAAGAAGATCTGTCTCCTTAACTGCTCCCATGGTGAGAATCCCGCCGAAGCAGGCGGAGGCATGGTTCGTCACAGTCGAAGTCGAGCGAGTGCTGAAGTTTTCAGAGCCCATGGCGTTGGAAGGAGGGGAGTATAAATGAAGCATGCCATTGCGCAGCTGGCCATTTAACGCCATGTACCAGTTGGGCAGATGTCGGCAGGGCTTGCCACCCATCCGTCCCATCCCATTAACTCTCCATTGAAACACCCGCATCCGGGGGCTCATCATCCCTTTGGATAAGAGAGTTGCATTCCTGTTTGTGAGCATGATTCTGAATAATATCCAGGCTGCCTGAGATAAGAGCTTGGTCATGATTAACTCCTATATTGGCAAGGAGGTCATCAACCTTGTTGCCTTCACGTTTTACATGTTGGAAGATGATGGCACGATTGGTATGAAGCCAATGTTCTATTGCTTCCAATCGAGCTTCCAATCTCCAGTTGTTTGCAGTTTTATGCGCACGGGTCCCGTTGAGGAGTTGGTTGGCCATGCCAATGAGGATTTGGGAATCCCCTTCAACCTCCAATGGATGGAATCCATAATGCCGTGAAAGGAGGAGACCTTGCCAAAGACCTTCTAGTTCGGCAGAATTGTTCGTATCCCAACCAATGTTGCCATAAAATAGAAGCAAAGATTCTGCCTTATGATTTCTGATTATTCCTCCAAAACCAGCTGATCCGGGGTTGCCCTTGGAGGCGCCATCGAAATTGAGTTTGAAGGAGTTCTGAAGGGGAGGACACCAAGAAATCTTGTTGGCAGAATGGCATTGAGAAAGTTGATTGCTGAGCATTCGTTGAGGAAGGTGTAAGTTCCAGTTTTCCCAAATGGCTTTTTCCTTGGCCAGAGTAGGGTAGTCCTCCTGAGTCCAGGTGTGCAAATCCAGAGTCTCTTTGAGATTAAGACAGAAGTTGTGCCAAATGATGTCCATCGAGGTGGTTTGGTTTTTGAATATGCGCCTGTTCCTTTCTTTCCAAATAGTCCACAGGAACAGACCTGGGAGTAGCCTCCATAATTGGTTGAGGAGTTCACTTCGATATGGGTGTTGGTCCCAGATTCTTATGGAGCTGATGATATCTTCGGACCCTCTGCAATTTTTTTGACACCAGAAACTGGCTCTCTCCCATAAGTGGGTGGCAAGAGGGCAGGTATCCATGAGGTGCTGAAGTGATTCCTCTTGAGAGCAGCAGTTGGGACACCTGGAAGGGCCATGAATAGTGCGCTTCTGGAGGTTGTCCCATGTAAGAATTTTCCGATGTCCCAGAAGCCACAAGAAGAAGGAGACTTTGGGCCAGTTTGCCGTCGCCCAAATTTTGCTCCAGATGGGATCCAAAGGTTGCTGGTTATTGCAAATTATTTTGTAAGCCTCTTTGGTGGAGAATGAGCCTTTTGGGGTGTACCCCCATCTTAATATATCCTTGCCTTCAGAGAATCTTATGCACCTTTTCTGGAGCTCTCGTTCCAAGGTCTCCTTGACGTGGTTGTCAGCGTTTCTGATCAATCTCTCTATCTGTTTCCATTGCCTGAACCCCTGCTCTGTCTCCTGCGTCCATTGGTGTTGTACTGTTTCCTGTTGTTGCTCTTCCCAATCTTGGCTAGGAGGCTGATTGTAAATACTGATGAGTTTAGGAAGTTGTTGCCAGGCGTCTGTCCAGAATCTGGCAGAGCTTCCATTCAGTATTTCCTAGAAACTATGATTTTGGATGAGTTGATAGTGTTGTCGGGATGCATTCCAAATTAGAGATCCTTTTTCCGTGGGAGTGAATCTAATGAGCTCAGCAACAGGCCTGTTGTTTGCATACTTGGCAGTCCAGAGTGAAGCCCATGGTTTGTTGTGGGAAGAGAGCCAAAGCCACCAAATTTTGGCGCCCATGGTTTCATTGCTATGCTGGGGGTCCCTTAACCCGATGCCTCCATGTTCCTTGGGCTGGCAGACTGTCGACCACTTAGCTAGTGCCCATTTGCGATAAGTACCTGTTGATCCCCATAGAAAGATGCGTTGGAGAGCTCTGATCTTTTTCAAGACCCATTTGGGCATGGCCAAGATGGAAAAAAGGTAGAGAGGCATCACTTGAAGCACTACTTTAATAAGCACAGATCTGCTATCAATGTTCAAAGTTCTGTGAGTCCAGAGATTGAGACGGGATTCCAACTTTTCCAAAAGCAGACGCCAAGACGTATGCTTGATAGCATAGTCGATGAGGGGAGCCCCTAGGTACTTAGAAGGAAGAGAAGCAGTGGAGAAGCCTAGGATGCGAATGATGGCTTGCTGAGTGACAGGCGGGGTGTGGAAGAAAAAGAGTTGCGATTTTTCATTATTTATACTTAAACCAGAGGCTTCAGAGAAGTCAGACAGAATGGTCTTGAAGACAGTGGCTTCTTGAACAGAGGGATACCCAAACAACATGTTATCGTCTACAAATTGCTGATGGGTGATAGCAGGGGAGTTGTGAACAGAGAGGCCTTTGAGAAGCTAGGAAGAGAGAGCATGTTTGATGTGGCGACCCATCCCCTCAGCCATGAGGACAAAGAGGAAGGGGGAGAGCGGGTCTCCTTGACGAATTCCTCTGGAAGGTCTAAAATGTTGAGAGGGGAGACCATTAATAAGAATCGAGAAGAACGAAGAGGAAATTAATCTTGCAATCCACCTAATCCACATAGGTGAGAAACCAAAGGCTAAAAGCATTTTATCTATATAGAGCCAACTTAACTTGTCAAAGGCCTTGGAGAGGTCGATCTTTAGGAGCATACCTGCCTGCTTGGAGTGCTTGAGAGAGTGAATGACTTCATGAGTGAGGATGATGCCATCCAATATCTGCCTACCTTCTACATATCCGGATTGTTCCTAAGAAATGAGAATGGGCAGGAGCGGCTTCAACCTGTTTGCAATGACCTTGGATATCACTTTGTAAATAACATTGCAGAGAGCTATGGGTCGAAACTTGTCCAGAGTTCTAATGTTCGCTTCTTTAGGAATTAGAGCGATGAAGGTAGAGTTTAGAGCTGGCAGAAGCCAGTGTAAGGTGCGGGATTCCTCAACCACCTGCCAAACCTCCTCTTTGATGAGATCCCAAAAGGAGTGGAAGAAAGTCGTGGTAAATCCGTCAGGGCCAGGGGCTTTGCCTTCCTTTAGCTGATGCATCGCTTGATCTACCTCCTGAAGCAGGATAGGTCGGAGAAGGAGTTGATTGTGTTCATCTGTTATGAGCTTTGGAACATTTTGAGTGATCTTCTCGATTGCTGGCCTTCTATCCATAGGGGGTTCCTGGTGGACCTTTTTGAAGTGATTAATGAACTCCTGCTCTATTTCTGCATGATTTTCCAATCGCTCTCCTTCGCGGTTCTGAATGAAAGAGATGGTGTTGTGCATTCTTCTCTAAACAGTGGTTCTGTGGAAGAATTTAGTGTTCCTTTCACCTTCCTTTAGCCATCTGATGCGTGACTTTTGCTTCCATAGAATTTCCTCTTGGGCCCTGCGCTCCTCAAGTTGACTGTGTATAAACTTTTCCTTTTCCAAAGTCTCTTCTGTGTGGCCCTCAGTGATGATCTTTTGCTGGAGCTCTTTCATTTCCTTTTCAAGATCTTGCTGAGCCTGAAATATGTTTCCGAAGGTCTCATGATTCCATTTTTTGATTTGGGCTTTCAGGAATTTGAGTTTCTGCTGAAACCGAAACATTTTTTATCCCTCTGGCAAAGGGGAGTTAGTCCAGGTGGATCTGAAGAGGTCTTTGAAGGCGGGATGAGAAAGCCAGAACCCTTCGAAACGGAAAGGACTTCTGGAAGAATTTCCAGGTCTGAGCCATTGGAGTGATATCGGCCAGTGATCCGACCCAGATAAGGGAAGGATGGAAGCCATGAGATCTCCTCCGAGATGTATCGCGTTGTCCGAAATCAGGAACCTATCGAGTTTGGATGTGATTTGCTGCCTGCCAGCCCTGTGATTGCTCCAAGTATGCATACCATTACAGAACGGCAGATCGATTAGCGAGTTGTTATGTATGAAGTCATTGAAATGACGATTCTCCTGATCCAGCCTGGTTCGGCCTCCTTGCTTTTCCTCTAGTCTGGTTATCATATTAAAATCTCCTCCTGCAATCCATAGAGGATGGACTCTGTTAAGTTTGAGCATTTCGATTGTGTCAAGTAAAGATATTTTGTTGCTTGCCTCCTGCGGGAAGTAGACATTAGTTAAATGCCCATGTATATTAGTACCAATAATGTGGAACGTGGCTTGAATGATGTGGTGGGAAGCATGAAAATCCGAGAGTGTGATGGTCTGCTCGTTCCAAGCAATAGCAAGACCTCCCGAAGCGCCAGACGCATCAACAGCTACCGATCGACTACCTGGCCACGCTTTTGAGAGGATCTGACCAAGAGTAGAGCTATTACATTTCGTTTCCTGCAGAAAAAAGATTTGGGGTTGCTCCTGCTTTATCATATTTTTAATCATACAGACCTTGCTGGGGCCATTAAGCCCTCTTAAATTCCATGAAGTGAGCTTCATGATCCACTTGGGGGGGTTGGCTTGTAGTACTTAGTCAAATTAGCATATCTGTCTGAGTCCACCAGGATTTTCCCTATTGTAATGGTTCGTTGAAGGTTAGTTTTCCGGCCCCTCTTTTTGGAATCCTTGGGGAAATAGTTTCCATCCCATTGACTTCCCGGTTGAATGCCAAGTTGCTGCTGCTGGTAGGCCCTGGAGATGACTACTTCAAGGGCATTTAGTTGGTGCTCTGGAATCTTATCATATTCTTTTCTTTTGCATGCTTGTTCCAGCTCAAAGATGTCAAGTCCTTTCAGATCAATACTTTCCAGCTCTACCTCCATATTCTGAGGGAGATTGCTTTCGGTGGGAATAAGCGATGAAAGCAGAGAATAACTTGGTATGCAGTCTACATCCATTCCATTTGGCTTCCAATCCGGATCCTTAGGAGGCTCCGAGGAGGTGGCAGGACAATTTTCCTGGGAAGGGGAGAGGAAGGACGGGTGACCCGAAGGTGGAGGGGGTGGGGTGGGAGAGCTCTTCTGAGTGATAGGCGAGGAGTTCTATGGGGGGTCAGCCGTGTCAGTACCCAGAATCTCAAAGCTGTTACTTGTGGAGGGGGCTGAGGCTCCAGATTGCATGGGTTTTTTCCTGGTGGAGGTCTTTTTATTGGCTCTTCTTCGATTAGTAACTTTAGTGAATCCTTCATGGTCTGAGGGATTAGAGGGGCCAGAAGGATGAGGGTGAGAGTTCAGTGGGCAGTCCCTGAACAGGTGTCCTAGTGCGTGGCATTTGCGACAACGAAAAGGTACATGTTCAAAATCTAAGGGCTGTATCCATTCAAAGTCATCATGGTAAAGACTTACCGAGTCCGGAAGAGGCTTGTCCAGGCGCATGCAGACGCAGATGCGAGCATAGGAGGTGTATCTGCGCATTTTTGTTTCTTCTGCTATTTTAACGAATTCCCCAAGGCCCTTGCCTATGTCTCTCAGCGAATCTTCATCCCAATATTCTAGAGGGAGTGAATACAACCTGATCCATACAGGGGCCCAGCTGAGGTCCTCCTTGTCGGGGTTAAATCTTTCAATCCAATCCCTTAAATACAAGCCTGCGGAGTTGAAGAAGTAAGGACCTTCATCCATTACTCTGTTCCTGTCTTCTAAGCATATGAATGTCGCGGTGAAGAACCCTTTTGGGCCTAGCTGCAGGGTAACATGCCCCTTGGGTTTCCATTTTGCCGCAATCCATCCTTGTAGGGCCTTCTCGGTTGGCTAGAAGCCAACAAACTTTCCAATGAGGGCATGGTCCCTCATATATTAGATTCTTCCGTTAATCCTATGGCTAGGAAGCTCCACCTTGGGTCTTTCCACGGCTATAGGTTTGCAAGTCGAGGATGTGGCCTTGGGGATGCTCTCTTGTCCAATCTCAGCCTCCTGCTTATCATTGCTTTTGTCAGGATGGGCAGTAGAGACGTTTGTCGTTTCCTGCAGAGGAGTTTTCATATTGACCTCTTGACCGTGAACAGGAGCGACAGGTCATGTCAGATTCGGCGAGGTGTGTAAAATGTTCAATGAGGGGGAAGACGCTGCGGCCCCCCCCTGAGGGGCGTCCATGAATGGGTCTTCAGCTTCAGCCGTCTTCGAGCAAACAGAAGGCCTGCGAGAGGAAGCAAAGGCCGAGAGAACACAGTTGGCGTCGTTGTAGAGTTCGAAGGGTTCGAGAGGTAACCCTAGGTTGCAGAGCCAAAACCGTTCATCCTTTGAATCTTTTTCAAACTATAGGGCGTGGTATTTAAATAACGATATGTTTAGACCAATGGGTTTGTAGGGTGGGGTTTCATTTTGCGCACATGGGGATATTTTAACCTTGGTCTAAACTTAAAATAGTGGGTTAAGGGGGTTATTTTAAATATAAGGGAATTAATATATACGGATAGGTGTATTTTTAGGGATTTAATAAAATAGGCTAGGTTTTAATATGAAAAAGGGTAGTGTAATGGTCATAAAATACATATTAATCTCTAAGTAAAGTGTAAAAATAAAGCATTGCTCATCTTTTAAAATTATTTCACTTATACTTAGGATAAATGCATTTAGAGGGTTTTATGAATGTTTTTGAAGGGAATGAATTTAATTATTTGTTTGAGATAATGCCTCATTTATGATGCATACTAAAGTTTAGGGATTGGTTTGGTTTGTTGGAGAATGTTGAGAGATTCTCTCAACCTCTCCCTCCAAGAGTGGATTAAGTTGGATCTCACTCCAACTATATATATTTGATGTATCTCAGTTTATTAAGTGTAATATAGAAATTAATTTATTGTTTTTTGTGTGTATCTCTGCTCTCATGATTTCTAATTTGGTATCAGAGCTTAGCTGGGCTTAATCCCTCATGGGAGTACCCAGGAAAATGTGAGAGATGTGTTGCTGATTTTCTGTAAATAAAGTATTGGTTGGAGTGTTTGTTGTGTGAAGATTTTTATTTCTGTGTTGAATTTACTGGATATTGGCTTCGAATCTGCTTTCTCATGGGATAGAGAACTTCATCCGTATTAAATTTTAACAATTTATCAGTTTCGAATCAAGTCGGAGAGGAAAAAAAATGATGCTCACAATCAACAGAGCTTATATAAAACATGGTCCCAGTCCTTAATCGAGAGGAGAGAGGGAGAACGCAGGACGCAAAATATTTGAGAAATCAGTACAGAGGATCTGAATTCTTTGTAGAGGGTTTTCTAAAATCATTGAAAGGTAGGACATAGAAGGAAGAACACATAAGGACGGACGCAGAAGGAAGAGACAAATTGACTTGCTCAAGAGTTCAGATCGATTTTCTCTGTTTCGAATCTGGCATGCTAAAGTTAAAATCGGCTTGCTGAGCTTCAGATAAGCTTGCTTGGGGCGTGTAGATGGAATCCTCTTGTCGATGGCATACTTCTATTTCCGCGTAGTAATATTTTACCATAAAACTCTTCGAGCTGGAAGTTTTTGGTGCCAAGAAACTGCTCGAACGCCTCCACAGGGGAAAATTTCAGAGCATGGGTAAGTGCGTTCGTGTCACAGAAGCTGGATATCTAGACAAAGTTATTAAAGACTTAAATTGATATTATAGTAGAAGATGGAAAGTTCGGATGGCAAATTTTGCGAATAATTATATTTTCAGTTTGTGGAAATTCCTCTCTCTTGTAGCTGCAGCGATACTTCTGATCATCATTTGTTTGCAAACGTACTGCTCTGTCTATGATTGCAAAACCTGGATGACGCAGTAGAGGTACCCAGCAGTATCTTGAAAGGGTGAAGCACTGAAATGCAGGACTGTCGTTTCCCATATTTCTCTTTGTCTCTTCTGTGGGGCTGTGCAATCGTTTGGGCGTTGCCAGAATCCTGCTCTATTTAGAGTTGAACAGATTATATAAAATCAGATATAATTGTATATTTGTTTGTAAAATTTTATAATAAAGAACCAATTATTGAATAGATTTACACAATTTAAAATAGTGATTCTCAATGTTCTTCGGTGCTGAGAGAATGTATCGCTAATTTGATTGTGAGAATCTATTATGTGTTGTAGACTCTTGTTGTACTTTGGTGCTCCAAGATCGACAATTATAGGTTATTTTTTATGAGTTTGTAAGTATGTAAAGGTCACTTTGTAGGATTGATCGCTGATCATATTCTGTACCTAGAATATTTTCCTATAGACTATTGAAATTTATTCTTCGGGGTTATTTCATAGATGGAAATATTTCCATAGGGTAGTTCAGTGTCGAGACTCCTCTTCAAGGGTGTCAAGAATCTTTAATCTTACAAATTCAGCATTGATGGTCAGAAGCAGGTGTACTTTAAATGGGTTGAAAGGTAAGCTCGAAGATGTGGAGAAAGAAAGAGTGGAATCCAGAAGACCATAGAGTGGGTAGAGTTGCTGATGAAGACCAGCTAGACATAAATTTTGTAATTGTGATCTCAGTATTGTAAGTTTTCTGTAGTGTAGGCATTAAGGGGGGGTGTTTGAGATAATGCCTCATTTATGATGCATACTAAAATTTAGGGATTGGTTTGGTTTGTTGGAGAATGTTGAGAGATTCTCTCAACCTCTCCCTCCAAGAGTGGAATAAGTTGGATCTCACTCCAACTATATATATTTGATGTATCTTAGTTTATTAAGTGTAATATAGAAATTAATCTATTGTTTTTTGTGTGTATCTCTACTCTCATGATTTCTAATTTTATTTTAGGGTTACAATTTTACTAATTAAAAAATGTGTTTTACTTAGGAAAAAGATATTATGATGTATGAATGAAAGGTAAATACTGATAAATGTGGGTTTAAGGTAGGAACTCAATATTTTCAACTAACCAGTGATCGAGCCTTGAGTTTGGTCCCAAAAAAAGTCAGAGAAATTCTCTAAGCCTTTTTTACTGATAGTTTAGAACACTGAATACTTGTAGGGGAGGGGAAATTAGTGATTTTGCCCGATAATGATTTATTACATGATTTCTCAACTTCTTTCTACCTACCCAACTTTATTTCTAACATTTTTTCTTCATTTTGTAGGTGCATTTAGGCTTGCAACTTTAAAAAAAATTCTTTAAAAGCATAAAAATATCTAAATCTACCTTATTTCATCTGAGGGCTCAGATTAAACTGTTGAGCTCCTCATTATTCTCTACCTATCTACTGATTTTTCAAGTTTAAACTGTTTGAAAAAACTTTATTCTCTATCTAAAACATGAAATTGAAAACATGAAAAGTTAAGATTAAACTGTTTAATTGATCATGGATTATGAAACTTATTGAGACACTACACATAATCATTATTCTTGCAGTAAAAGTAAAGTAGTGGCATTTGGATTTGTTCACTTTCAGGTCTTTTTTCTTTTTCTTTTGGGGTCTATATTTTTCTAAGTCCTTTGATTTTTCTTTTATGACTTTAGGACTTTTTAACCTCTTTTTGGTTTTTTATTATTTTTCATTTTTTCAAAATATGGGAAAACAACTTGCAGAAAGCAAGGTATGTACATATTTACAAGACTATCAAAGTCAATTCAAAATTTATGAATCCTATTATTATAGGAACCTAACAGTGGCTCCACATGGGGATGACATTTCCTGGTGAAATATCAAGAACTTTGAGACTAGTAGCCTTTGGAATTGGACTGTGATGACCTTATAAATGTCTTCTGATATCTACAATTTATTCATACTTATGATATTTACCTATCAAATCTTAGGGCCTTCTCTTTGGGCTTCAATTGTGTTAGGGAAAAATCCAATCCAATCTAAACTCTGCAATGTATATATACAATGATCAAAGTGAATAAAAACTAATTATTTGTTAACTCAAGAGAGTAGTAGTGCTTCAACATTCTACCATTTACCAGTTCTTCTTTCAGATCTGTTCCATCCATTTCTTTCAAAAATAAAGAATTATTACTTCTATATCCATAAATCACATAAGGTCCTTTCCACAGAAAATCAAATTTTCCATGTTTTCCTTTATCTTCTCTTCTGGAATCCCACTTTAATACTTTATCTCCAATGTAGAAATAATTCTCTTTAGTCTTTTTATCAAAAAAATTCTTGATCTTATCCTGAATGACTTGAGATTTGATATAAACTTCTTCCCTTGTTTGTTGCAAGTGAATAGTTTGATTGATCCTTCTTTGAATGTCATTTGTTTCAACTTGTAACTCTTGGATAATTTTCATCATTGGTACACCTAGGGAGGATGGAAAAACAACATCCATTCCATAAACAAGTTGATAAGGGGAAGTACCAATGAATTTTTTAGTAGTAAGTCTATCTGCCCATAAGGCATTGACTAACTTCTTATTCCAAGTCTCTTTATTATCTTCAAGTAACTTTTTGATGATGTTTACAAGGCTCTTGTTTGAGGATTCAGCTAGGCCATTACCTTGGGCATAATATGCAGTAGAATGACCTAAGGTAATATGGTATTTGTGGAAAAATTCAATCATTTTCTTGGATTTGAATGTTGCTGCATTGTCAGTAATTATCTTTTGGGGACATCCAAATCTTGAAAGAATGTTGTTTTCTAGGAAAGAACTAACGACAGTATCTGTGGCTTGTTTGGAGGGTATGGCTTCAATCCACTTGGTAAAATAATCAGTGGCTGTCAAAATCCACTTATGTTAGCCTGAAGATGGAGGGTGAATTTCACCAATGAAGTCTAAACCCCATTGTTGAAATGGAATTTCAGTTGAAATAGGCTTTAAGGGGAGGGGTAATATTTCTTTTTACCCTAAAAAATTTGGCATTTATGACATGAAGTTATATACTTTTTGACATCAACAAACAAAGTAGGCCAGTAAAACCAACTCTCTGGATCTTGTCTACAGTAGTTTTCCAATATAGATGTCCTCCACAGTCACCTGCATGAAATTCTTCAAGTATTTTGTCAGCTTCTTCATTTAATAAACAATTTAATAAATTCCCACTATGATCTCTCCAAAAAAGTATATTGTCTAAAATACAAAATCTTACTGCCTTTAGTTTTAAAAATCTGGCTTTAGTTCTTGACAATCTAGGAGGAGCTTGTAAGTTTAGGAGTACAAATCTGATATCTATATACCAAGGTGAGTCTGAGAAGGTTTAATTGATTGTTGGAGTCGCCATCTCTTCCTGATCATCTACTTGGGCAATAAAATTTATGTCTAGGGCATTGCAGTTAGAATCAGCCATAAGTTTGGCTAATCCTTGACCTTTGATGAGTTTTTTGGGTTTTATCTCTATGTCATATTCTAAGATAGTGGCAATCCACTTACCTCTTCTTCCATCAGGACCATCCTAAGTAAGAATGTCTTTTACTACAAAACTTGGGACATGGGCAATGATATGAGAGTAGAGAATATAAACTCTGAAGTCTTTAATGGCCTTAACCAAAGCTAAGGTTTGTTTCTCCATAATGTTGTACTTCAGAGGGGCATCTCTAAGGGTCTTACTAAAAAAATCTATGGGTTGTTCAATTCCTTGGTCATTTTTCTGCAGTAAAACTGCAACAATGGTGTGTTCTAAAGCAAATGAAAAAATTGTGAAATCTTTCTTAAAGTCAGGACTTATTAGGACTGGAGTTTTGGTTAAGGCTTGTTTGATGGAGTCAAATGAATGTTTGGCCTCAATAGTCCATTTAAGAACTAAATCTGTTTTAAGCATGTTATTTAGTTCTCTAATTATCTCAGCTAAACTAGATATGAATCTTCTCAAAAAATTTATCTTACCTAGAAAGGCCTGTAATTATTTGATGTTTCTTGGTGGACTGATGTTAAGAATTGCTTCTATCCTAGCACGATCTATTTTGATTCCTTCTTTAGAAATTATGTGTCCAAGTTACTTGCCTTCTTCTAATCCAAATAAAATTTTCTTAGGGTTTAAAGAGATGCCAAATTTCCTGCATTTAATAAAAACTTGTCTCAGATGATCCAAGTGCTCATTATCAGTTTTGGAAAACATAGTAATGTCATCTAAGTAAATTACTAAGAAATCATGTATTTCCTTAGCAAAAGCTATGTCCATATCCCTTTGAAAGGTTGCCCCTGCATTCATTAGACCAAAAGGCATTTTTACATACATAAAAGTGCCCCAGGGAGTAGTAAATGTTGTTTTGGCTTGATCTTATTTTTGGACTAAAATCTGGTTGTATTTGAAAAACCATCTAAAAGAGACATCCTAGAAGAGCCAACTACCCTTTGTAATATATGATCCATTTTAGGTAAAGGGTAATTATCTTTCAAGGACACTTTGTTTGGATTCCTAAAGTCGACACATAATCTAATCTCTCATGTTTTCTTTCTTGTTGGAACTAGGTTAGAAACCCAATCAGAATATCTGATTAGTGCAATTATATGTGCATCATACATTCTTTTCACTTCTTTTTCTATCAAAGGTAATAAAACAGGGTTAATTCTTCTCAACTTCTGTTTAAATGGATTTTGGTCTTCTTTATTGGAATTTTATGTTGGATTATGCTGTTATCATAGGATTTGAGATCCTCATAACTCTAGGCAAAAACATCTTGATATTCCTTTAAAAGAGTAATGTACTTTTGTTTTTCTTGTTGAGGTAATGTTTTGGAAATTTTGATTATTTTGGGTTTTAACTCTGTTCTAATATTGCATTCTTCTATATCAGATCTAACTGGCTCCAATTTGGATTTTCTAGCTACATCATTTGAGTCAAAAAGATCTTCTAAGGGAGTTAAACCTTTGGGTAAGAAATTATCCTTAAGATTCAATATATTTGATTCATCATCAATAAGTTCTTCAATCTCTACTTTCTCTAAGCTATCTATATCAGCTTGACTAAATCTAGTTGGTTTGTCAAAATTTATTCTATTTACATCTAAGTTATTCAAATCTATTTCACAATCTAAATCTTGATCTATAGTACAATCTTTGTCTATCTTACAGTTCTGAAATTCACCTTCATTGTTCATAAACTTGTAAATCTATTCATCCTGAGAAAAAATTTGCCAATACTTAAGATTGTCTGGAATTATTGGCCTATGTTTTACTTCAGCAATATATCTGTGATTAGGTTGGAATGGAAAATTGCATGTACTAGCAAAGGTTGCTAGACAGTGAGCCTGTATATTTTGTTTTCTAGGTATAGCAGCAAATTTACATTCCAATAAATCATCAGTTAAATCTATCACATTGTCTTTGTATCTTCTTAGTCTAGGATTATAAACAGAATAAACTCCATTTACTTGTTTTATGATCAACTCTGAATCTCCCATGATTGATATTATTTTTCCTTCTGAGTTCCTAATGATTTGGAGTCCTAGGATGAGGGCTTCATACTTGGCCATATTATTAGTACATTTGAAATTGAGCCTAAAAGCATGGCCTTATGAGTGATTAGTCTCCATGTTGGTTATCCAAACTCCTGGTCCTGCTCCTAACTTATTTACTGAACCATCAAAGTCTAAATGCCATAGAGATTCATGAAAGATATTATCAATGTTGGGTGTTTTCTTTTTCTCTATTAGTTCAATTTGGATTTAATTACTTTCAGAGTTACATAAGATAAAAGAATCAAGGTCAGTTGGTGTAGAGTAAATTGGGTAGTTTATAGATCTTTCAGCACTACTGACCATGTACTTTATCAATGTTTCCCTATATAACTTTTTAGGCTGGCCAAAAACTGATATAGTAGCATAAGACATGTCCAATTGTAGAGATCCCTGTAACTTTTCTCCCCATGAGCGAGAAAGTAACATTCCATATTTAGGTGGGATATCAACTACTACAATGTCCATTAATATACTCTTACCAGGATATTGAACTAGTGTTACACACAAATCTTTGATTAAACCTAGGCATTTAATTTTACTTGAATCAAATGAAAACAAATCTTTGTATGGCCTTGTGATTTCTAGATTGAGAGTTTCCATTATGGCTTTAGGCATTAGATTATGGGAAGCTCCTCAATCTAGCATGGCATTATGTAGAATTTGATCATGAATGGTAAGACTGATATAAAATGGAGGAACTGATCCATCTGCATGTTTTCCATTTACATCTGGGCAAAAAATCAACTCTGGCTTATTATCATTTAGATTTATGGAATCTTCTCCATCATTCATATTTAATGTTTCAGTTATGGTTGATTTATACTAGTCATTTTTTACCAATTCAGTCAGAGGAATTGGTATTTTTAGCTTTGCACATTTCAGACTGTATGTTGAATGTAGGTTGAGATTTACTAATTTGAATCAATTCTTTTTTAGTAACTGTAGTTTGTGTTGGTTTGTCTTGTTTTTCTACAGTTATTTTTTCATTTTCAAGTGATTTGGCATTCTCGGTTTGTGATTCTTGTGTTTTATTGCTCCTAACTTTCTTTTCAGGGATTGTTTGTGAAGCAGTAGATGTTCTTTCAAACTTATAATTATCAGCAGATGTTTTTGAAGTAGCAATTTTTGGATCTACTGATTTAGGATTAGCAGAAGGTTTTTTAGGATCTAAATTTGTTGTTTAAACAGAATTAGAGGTTTTAGCAGCAGTATATTTCTGTGAATATTTTGCATCTTGAGCAACTTCATCAATAATATCAACAATTTTAGGGCTTGATGCATTTTTAGGACTAGAAATGTTTTGGGAAGAACTAGAGTTTTGTTTATTTTCCCTTTGGAGAATTTGCAAAACTTTTGTTTTGGGAGCTTCTACTATTTTCTGATTCTAAGTATGGGAATTTTTCTTGGTAGAAGACTCATTGTTTTTCTTATTTCTAAGGTTATATTGATTGTGTATTTTATTTATAACATAATCATAACCTTGTTTATAATCAAAGGATTCACTTGAATCTAATTTGAGTTGTTGGAGTTCAAATAATTCCTGATCTTCCTGAGTGAGAAAGATAGTATTATTATCATCTATTCCCATTATATTTATTGCATCCTCATCATCATCATTATTCTGAGAACTTTCAGCATAGTTCTCTTGGAATGGGGGCCTTATTGTTTGGTCTGGGGCTGTTTCTTTTGTTTTTCCAGAATTTATGTTTTTTCTAAAATTGGGATTTCTTATTTGTTGCTGGTTATCCCACTGAGGTCTCCTCTCTATGTTGTCTAATCTATCCATCATCCTGTCTAAAATTTTATCTAACATGTCTATTTTTTAGTATGAATTGGAAGTTTCTTCTTTAATGGTCACTCTTCTCTCATTTCTTAGTCTAGCTTTTCTGGCTAAGATGTTTACTTCTACACTAACAGCATCTTTTTGCATTCTCTCTAAGGTTTTTGCATTTCTTTCCCTCAATTGATAAGCCATGTCCATGTCAAATCCATCAGGGAATTTGAGTAAGAAATTATCAGGAGTAGGTTTAATATTTGCAGGGATGGAGTTGTAAACATTGTTATACCTAGTGCAGTAATCTTGGATTGACTCATTTGGAGCTCTTCTCATGGCATCAAGTTCAGAAAATATCTAGAGTGGATTATTTTTCTTTTCCCATTTATTTAAAAACAATATATGAAATACAACTAAATCAGTTACACTACTAGCAGCAAGACCTCTAAACCATTTCTTAACTTCTCCTGTCAATGTTTGTGTAGATAACCTCATTTGAACATATGAATCATCAATCTCATGGAGTTCAAAGAAGTCTGTCATTTTATTTATATGTTGCTGAGCTGTATAATGAGTTGTGACATCAAACTGTGGTATCTTACTCTGATAGTCTTGAGGCATGTCATGAAGTTGTTGTGGTAAGACTAGGGGAGCATATCTAGTAGCCATAGCTTGAAGCTTAGCTTGGCTAGGAGGTAAAGTAGAAATGTTTGGAGCTGTGCTGGAAATGATAGCTAATGAACTAAATGTTGTAGTTGAAGTGCTGGGAAATGAAACTAGAATGTATATGGAACTACTAGGGAATGAGGATGATGTGTTTAAAAAATAAGAAGGTGAACTAATGGATATCGTGGATGAAGTGAGTGGTGGAAATAGTACTTTAGGCTGTAAAGGTAATCTAGGGATAAATGGATCTGTAGATGAGTTGGTAGTGGAATTTATATATGATGTAACAGCATACAAAGATGAATCTCTACCTGATATTATTGTGGTATGTAACTGAGAAACTAGAGGTTTGTTTGTGTAGGTCAAAAATTGAGCTAATTCAATAGCTTCATCAATATCTTTGAGAATAGTAACATTAAGTTCTTCAATTTTAGTCTGATCTTGAACTTTCTGTGATTTAGAATCTACTATAATACTTTTATGTTTTGTATTCAAGAATGAAATAAAAATAGGGTCTAAAATAGCAGTTTTCAAATCACTTTCAAATTTACTTCGAAATAAATAATGCTCAAATTTCAGATCAAAATCAATATCTTGCAGACTTACTAACTTTTGTGGTAATGAATTGACTCTTTTTAATGATACTTCAGCTTCTAAATCTTCTAACTGTTTTTTCTTTTTACCGATTCGGTCTGGGTTGTCTACTATAACTGCAGGGTTAGGATCCGGGTTAGACCTGGCATAATAAACTTTCCTAGAAACCAGAATTATTGTTTTCAATACCCACAACCTATAAAAGCAATCTTAAAGTAAAAGGATGTATAAAATGATTTTCTTTAAGACTAGTTTTATGACTGATGATTGGTAATTTCCCCAGTTTAGTCTCCAGTAATTTTATCACTCTAGTAATTCTCAAGTTGTGGGATTTCGGTTTTTAGTCAAAGAATTCTAGAGGTAACCACAAACCTACTTTTAAACTCTAGGATCTAGCCTTACTAGGGTTCAGAGAGGGCTCTCTCTCTATAAGATTTAACTTTGTTTGTTTTATAAAATTTTAGGCTAGTTATGATTGTGCAATTGGTTTTGTTTTGGTAGATTTGGTGGGGAAAAATCACTTGAAAGGAAGGATAGTGGGAAATCTATTTGTCCATTGGGTTATGGAGTCAAAATCAAGCAAACAGCAGTGGGATCAAGGGCAAAAAGGTCAAATTTTTTTAGGGCAAGATAGATAACCCTTGGAGACGTTGGAAAGTTGTTTTTATGAGATGGTATGATTGGGATAAAGGGCACTTAAGAATCCTTAAATCTGGAAAAATAAGTAGTAGGAAGAGATAACACGAGAGAGGGAGAAATCAAGGGTTCCCTACACTGGAAATCAGAGGAAAACATATAAATGATAACTATTTAAAACAAGGTGCTTCTAACAAATCTTGTAGTAATACTCCTAGTTATACATTCAGATTTAGCATAAACATTAGATGGATGCATGTAAAAAAGAAAGAAAACAATGACAAGTGAGGAAATACTTCACTCAAAATAGCTCATCATAGGAATCCTGAAGTATGATGCCAATTTGTTTTGTTCCAGCCTTGCTACTCAGATTTTGACACACAAAAGCTTTGAAGTCCAAGAAGAAATGACTATAACAAACCCAACAATTTTATTCCACACCAAATACTTCTAAAGAATGAAGTATTTATACATAATGTTTTACAAAATATCCTAGAATACTCCTAGGAATTATCTTAGGAAAATAAAACATCTTTACAATAATAATAGAGACAACTGCTTAAAAAATCAACAAGTTGTCCTATTTTATCCAAAAGAAATAGAAATTGTTTTGAGGATAAGAAGCAGTTGACTGCCTTGGTGTCCTCCTTGCTGGCTCTTAGATATTTTTTGGAATCTACTCTACCTTTTCTGATACTCTTTCTCGGATACTCTTTATTCACTGATACTCTCTAAACTGATACTCTTTAACCCTTAGTCAAAAACTGTTTACTGCTGTAAAATCTGTTTTGACTATAAATCTGAAAACAGTTTTTGTCTTCTTTTCATCTGCTTGTTTTTATCTTTCACAATAAATCAGTGAGTGACTGCCAATCCTCATTTTTAGGAATTTGTATATTCTTTAATTTCCTAAAGTTCTCATCAGCTTCAGTATATCTAGCAAAGGTTGGCTTGATGAAAAACAAGTGTTTGATCTCATGCTGCAAGTAGAATAAGTCTTCAAAACTCTTGAGTAACACTTTTCCTGTTGGGATGCATTGAATTGTTGGTTTATTTACCTGTTCTTTTGCAAACTCTCTTATCTTCTTATCATATTCATTCTGAGATATTAACTTATCACTAATTACCATGATATCAAGCAGTCCTTTTTGTCTTAAACTTGTGAACTTAACCATAAACCTAGTTATGGCAGGATTCATACCTTCACATTTTTCTTCCAGTTGTCTCATCAAATATTTCTTTGTTGTGACTTTCCTAATTTCTAGGATAGTTGCAGTTCTGTCTGTAATTTTGAGTTCTTCCAACTCCTGTCTATTTTTTCTGTTAAGGAAATTGATTAGCCTTACAACTTTCTCTAGTTTGTTATCCAAATCAGTTTGAGTCTTTTGAATTTCTACTTGGGCTGCTAGTAATAACTCTCTTTGCTAAAAAATTACCTGAATTTAAGGCCATACATCATGGATGGCTTCAATGATATTATTCCAAAGGTAATTTTTTATGTATGATATCTAATCCTTCAAATTTAACTCCTTTTGCAACTTTTTTAACTCTTCACTCAGTCTGATGGCATTTTGTTCATGTGTCTTTGCATTTACCTGAGCTAATTTATTTGACTTCTCAAGATTTTCAACCATCTTTGTCAACCTATTAATCTCATTTGTCTTTAAAGACATTTCTTCCATTGCTTTGACTATTTTTTTGGCCTCATCTGTAGGCTATACTGTTGTTGTAGATGATTCAGTGGCTGATGTTGTGGAAGAAGTCACTGGCACTGCAGTAGCCAGTGGTTCTTTGGGTGCCAACTTTTCACCTAAAGTTGAAGGCACTGCTGCAGTGATAACTAGAATGACTGTAGGAATCACTGGTTCTTTCACTGTTTCCTTTTCTTGGACAAGTTTTTCTATTTGTATTTCCATCTCCTTAACCTGGGTTGTTAACTGAAGAATTAAATTCATCATGTCATCTTTTTCACTTTGTTCTTGTATGACTTATTTTGTTTGAGGATGCTCACTTTGAGGAAGTTTGAGTTGTTTCCTCAAAGATGCTATATCTTCATTTTTCTTCTTCACCAATAATTCTGCTACTTTGATATTAGCATGATAATATACTACCTATAAAACTAGTTCTTCTAAGGCTTTTATCCTTAGATCCTTGGCATACAATGAGGCTTTGTCCATATTCATCTGATCTTGCATGTTAGAGATGGTATTTTGGAGCTTTTGAGCACTCATGGCTTTATTTTTGATAGTGTAATAAAGCATCTCTGAAGTCTACATGTGGAACTCAATTTGATCCACAGCATGGATCTTATCTGTTTGAACCTCCAAATCAACTTTCTATAATCAACCATTGTCTTAGGAGTTTTGACTGTGGGCTGCAACACTGACATTATTAGCTTTTGATTAGAATAATTAAATGCAAAAATGAGCCTATTTTGTATACTAGGAGTCTGTTTGAGATATTGAGAATAAATTTTATTCTTTATCTCTTTATTCTTCAGTTTAATCTTCTTATATTTCTCTTTGATATCCAAATCCTCTTCCTCAGCTGCCTGTGAGGAAGAGGCTTCCATGCTTTGCTATATTTCCATCAACTGTGTGTATTCATTATTGATTTGTCCTTCATTCTTATTTGGATCATTGATAATTACAGTAGCAACATTTGTCTCTGGCAAATCTGTATTAGTATTTAAAGGCTCTGTTTCTTCCACATCTATTGTCACTTTTTCTTTACTTGATGAATCTAATTTGGGCCTTTTGTTATATATGATTTTGAACTTGGTTTCAGTTGTAGTTTCTGCCACATAGGCTCCTTCTTCCCTTATTCTTTTAATGGACTTCTCTGGTTGATTTGCAGTCTCTAAGGTATGACTAGTATTACCTTTGTTCACTGCATCTATTAAAGTGTTTTCAATCCATTCAATCTGATTGGAAAACTTTTCCATTTCTAGTTTAGCTTCATGAATAAAGGGTGTTAACTTGAATTTAACCCTTAGCTTGCTCAATATCCCTTGTGGATCATAGTTCCAAGGGAAACTCTCTTCAAATTTATATTCCAATAACTGATTAGCTGCCTCTTTTTCTGCATCCCTGTGATTACATATGAATGGCCCTATCTGATTCTTAAGTTTGAATTGGGTCTTCTTCTTAGCTGCCATGAAATTGATGGAATCAGAGTTTAGGATCTGACTGATATACTCCAAGGAAAAGATCCTCATTGAAGGATGTTTGGGTAACTTGTAAGGTAACAAGTTTGACCCAAAGACTCTAATTTCAGTATATTTTTCATACAAATACCAGTCACCAACTTTACTCTGCTCTGATAACTGCAATATCTTTTTCATTTCTTCATTTATTCTATGCTACTCTGTTTTAGTCAACATTGTGATTACTGGATGTAAAAATAACTCTGAAAACTCTGAATAATTGAAATTTGTACATTCTTTTCTGAGCATGGATGTCCAAAAGATGACAGATAGAGGATTTCCCTCTATGTCCAATTTTTGGAGAGTAAGTGGAAAATTATCTGATTGGAAGTATAGAAACATATGGAAAAGGTAGGAGGTATATCTGAACACTCCCTCTATTTGAAAATTGGTCAATTGATAATGAATACTATCAGCAATGAAGCCAACATAATCAAATATTACTAAGGGTGGTTGACCTGGAGAAAAGGTGGATAATAATCCCAAGATGGATTCATCAGTGTGTTCATCAGTAAAATATCCAAGGATGAAGGAAAGCATTGAAATCACATGTCTTAAACTTTCAGGGAATTTAGAAGTAGAATATGGAGGATTTAACTTAGAAATTTCTACATGCAGAGGCATGAAATTCTAAAAAATCATGAACCTTTTGGGAAAATCTAGGCCAATATATAACTTGGTGAGGGCCTCTATAGACAAAGGGACTGTTTGGGGGTCAGACTGAAGCTATAACATCTCGTTAATTGATTCTGAAGTGATGGTAAAAAGCACATCTTTATTGGCATTTACAATGGCTCTTTGCTCTAGAATATAGTACTGCTGACACAATCTAATAACCTCCTGACAGGGGTGAGTTAATGGGACAACATATTTGGGAAAATGAGATTCCCAAATAAGGACTTCTTCTTGATTATCTAAAGACTTCTCATAGCACCATTTATGGATATCTAGCAGGTTAAATTCAATAATGGGATCTGCTATTTTATAATCAGTGTCAGCTAGTGGAATGTGTTCAATATCAACAACAGGTGGTCGCAAAGGATTGACAACAATAATAGTGTTTGAGGTCATGTCATGGGTAGGTTTAGGTGCTTTAAAAGCTTCAGGCTTGCTTGCACTCTATTTTTTAGGCATTTTGATCTACTTCTGCAAGTTTAGACAATTTGCAGAAGCAATTTACTTTTAACAGAGGCTTAATGGGAAAAACAGGCAAAGTATAGTCTCTTCTTTAGGTTTTCTGTCCAATTAGGCCTATCAAAGAGGTTTAGAGGCTTTAGAACTTGTTTAAAACAGAAAACAAGAGTTTCCCGAGTCTCTAACTGAGAAATGGTGTTGAAAAACTCTTTTGAAAAGGATCACAGAGGCGTAGGGTACCTGCAGAGGTTTTCCGGCTTATTTCGGAGCTTGAAATAGATCATTAAACTGTGAAAACTCACAAATTTCCTCAAAATAGTGCGTAGCAGTAAAAACAGGGTTTCTGGAAAAAAAAATCTAGAGTTTGGCCTGTTTTTGGGGCTTTTTGGCAATTTATTTTAATTGATTTCTTGAACTCTGAAATTGTTTGTTCTTTTTAAGGCTTTAAAACCGATTGCAGGTTTAAATTTCTTAGAAAAATTCCTGTAATATGTAGGTATTTGGCTTTGGAACAATTTATGAGGTTTTGAATGGAACACAACTTCTGTAGATTTGTTTGGAGCAATATGCAGCTCCTTAGCGGTCTTCAATGGTTTGTAGGGCAAATTATGCAGGTTTTTGATAAAAAAATGGCAGAAAATGGCTTAGAAAGAGTGTTTTTACAGTCGGGAAGGTTGTAAAGTGGGTTTAGGTTATGCACAGAAGATAAATGGTTGAATGCAATTTCCAAGGTTTAATATGCATTTTGGTTACATTAGTTATACAATGAATGTAGGTCGCATCGGCGAGGAGGGTGGTTTCGAGATTCAATGGATCTAAAAACGATGGTTATCGCGCAGTGATTTGGTGGTAAGCGGTATTGGGCTTAACCCACGCGATCGAATAAGAATCAACCACATGGAGGAGAGATAATATCGTGAAACCATCCATTTCGCACAGGTTTGGAGCTCAGGTGATCGTGCATCTTTTATGCGCGATATTGGATGTCAACCTTCGAATTTGGGGGATCAAAGCGAAGGGTCCAGATTCATTTGGGAGTTGCGTTGGAATGGGAGGTGGGACCGGAGTTTGTTATATGCGGCGGAAAGGGCTTAACCTTTATAAAACTATGTTTTAATAAATTTTAAGCCTTTAGGATTTATGAAAATAGCGGAGGGGTTCAGTTTATTTAAATGTTTTTTATTAAAACATTTACAATGGGTTGATCATGGTATAAGTGGGGGTTAATATTTTTATTTAAAACATTTGTGAAATGTTTCAAATTTTATATGCGGGCGCAATAGTATATATTATATAGTTTTCAACGTTTGAATAGTTTTCAAACTATAGGGGCGTGGTATTTAAATAACGATATGTTTAGACCAATGGGTTTGTAGGGCGGGGTTTCATTTTGCGCACATGGGGATATTTAAACCTTGTTCTAAACTTAAAATAGTGGGTTAAGGGGGTTATTTTAAATATAAGGGAATTAATTTATACGGGTAGGTGTATTTTTAGGGATTTAATAAAATAGGTTAGGTGTTAATATGAAAAGGGGTAGTGTAATGGTCATAAAATACATATTAATCTCTAAGTAAAGTGTAAAAATAAAGCATTGCTCATCTTTTAATATTATTTCACTTATACTTAGGATAAATGCATTTTGAGGGTTTTATGAATGTTTTTGAAGGGAATGAAGTTAATTATTTTAGGGTTACAATTTTACTAATTAAAAAATGTGTTTTACTTAGGAAAAAAAGATTATGAAGTATGAATGAAGGGTAAATATTGATAAATGTGGGTTTAAGGTAGGAACTCAATATTTTCAAATAACCAGTCGTCGAGCCTTGGGTCTGGTCCCAACAAAAGTCAGAGAAATTCTCTGAGCCTTTTTTACTGATAGTTTAGAACACTGAATACTTGTAGCAGAGGGGAAATTAGTGATTTTTCCCGATGATGCTTTATTACATGATTGCTCAACTACTTTCTACTTCCCCAACTTTATTTCTAACATTTTTTCTTCATTTTGTAGGTGCATTTAGGCTTGCAACCTTGAAACATTTTTCTTTAAAAGCATAAAACTATCTAAATCTACCTTATTTCATCCAAGGGCTTAGGTTAAACTGTTGATTTCCTCATTATTCTCTACCTATCTACTGATTTGTCAAGTTTAAATTGTTTGACAAATCTTTATTCTCTATCTAAAACATGAAAAGTTAAGATTAAACTATTTAACTGATCATGGATTATGGCATTTATTGGCACTCTGCACATAATCATTATTCTTGCAGTAAAAGTAAAGTAGTGGCATTTGGATTTGCTCACTTTCAGGTTTTATTTCTTTTTCTTTTTGGGTCTATATTTTTCTAAGTCCTTTGATTTTTCTTTTAGGACTTTTTACCCTCTTTTTGGCTTTTTATTATTTTTCATTTTTTCAAAATATGGGAAAACAACTTGTAGAAAGCAAGGTATGTACATATTTACAAGATTATCAAAGTCAATTCAAAATTTATGAATCCTATTATTATAGGACCATAAAAAATCCCACAAGCATAGATGAGGCTCGTGTTCAAGCCACACATTTAGAAGCAAGAGGGAAACAAAACATAGATGAGAAAAGTGATAGTGAGGGTAAAGGAAAGGGAAAGTTTTATGGATGAGGAACGAGAAATAATTTTGTCAAAAGAGAGAAGGAGAAACTTACATGAAAACATTGTTTGAAGAATGGCCATGATGAAGACCACTGTTGGAAACTTCATTGAGAGTTGAAGCCAAACAAACTGAAAGCCAAAGAAAAGGAGAAAATTGTTGTTATAATTGAACATGACTTAGGGTCAAATTCAGGAGATGAAACAAAGATTACAACCATGGGTTTGAAAGGTAAGAATATATCAAGCACTAGTTATTCAAATTGTTCCAATGTCACTCAATATGAAGATACAAGAATATAAATTTTCCATATTAGAGTTGTCTCTAAACATACAAAGATAGACACACTTTTTGATAGTGGGTCACAAGCTAATCTAATTTTCAAAGACTTGGTTAAGCAACTAAACCTTGAAACTATTAGACATCCAAGAACTTATCATTTAGGGTGGATATGCAAGAATGAAAACTTGCAGGTTATAAGGAAGTGCATACTAAGATTCGTCATCAATTCAAACTTTCTTGATGAAGTTGAACTTGATGTTGTGTCACATGAGATATCAGGTACTCTTTTTGGGAAGTCCTTATTTGTATGATAGGAAAGTAGTATTTCATCGCCATGAGAATAAGCATCACTTATTTAAAGATGGAATTGAGTACATAATTAGAGAGCATAAGAAGAAAACAATTTTATCTCTTATACATGCTGGAGAAATGAAGAGGATAGTGAACACAAGTGAGAATTTGACATTGATAATGATCACACGTAGAGATGTTTTGAATCAAAACTTTCAAAAAGATGCATCGAATGATCAAGTTGATTTCATTGAGATTTATTATGCTTGTAATGGGATGTTTCAATACTCTAACAAGTTGAATTTGAAAGGAGGTGAACAAGATGTAAAAAATTTGCAGCAGTCAACATTAGTGCTGAGCATTGTTGGAAACAAGATGCCGATGCAAGATAGTGCAAAGGTCAAAGATAAAGTGACAAATCAATTTGACAAATAAGGTATGGGTTCCACAAGTGCTTGTTTTTTGTTTCCAAAAGGTACATGGCAATGGTGAAGATACTTGGTCAAGAGTTGACGCAAGTAAAAAGTGAGATCCATTAAGAATCGCCATGATGATAGTGTGCACGGTGAGACGATTTTTAAATTTCCTTTGATTAATGACCAAGGTAGGAACAATATGGTTTCTGCAAGAACAACTCACTTCTATACAAATTCATGGTAATTGCAGCATGAAAATGTCAATGAAAACAAGAGAAGGTCACAAGAGTCAAATAAAAAGTTAAGATTTTGTGAAAAGCTCCAATTGATGAAAATGGGAAAATTTTAGTGGATAGAAACTGGAAGGGTGAGGGAAGAGTACCCTCATCCACATGATCAGTAATCAAATAGTTTTTTGGGTCCAAAAGGCTTCTAGTGGGGATGAATGATCAAGTGCTCAGTGTAAAAGCTCAAAAATGAAAGTGATGAGAATTGATTGGAAATTGAACGAAAGCGAAGAGCTTGTCCCCAGGAATCTGGTGCAATTTGTTTCGTTGAAAACAGAGTCCAGATGAAGAAGATAGCGCCTACTGTTCATTTTCCTAAACAACTAAAAATTTGCAGAAAAGGACAGAAGGATGACATAGTAACCCAGTCTTTATACTAGGTTTATTTTGGGAATATTCTTCAATTTTTTCCTAATGACATTGTAACAAGTGTCACAACAGGATTCGCCAGTGAACTTTGGAGGTGAATTTTCTTTATAATTTCTCCTAAGGTTGAATGAAATTTTCTTTTTTGGTTGGAACAGCCCAACCAGAGGTCGACACGTGGTGCATCCGGGGGCTGCCACCTGCCCCTCTGGTGGACCCTATCCAAAGTCTGATTTGAATATTGCAATGGTGAAAAGTTGGTTTATTATATGGTGTTTGAAATTATTTGATAGCAAAGTTTTTTAGACTATCGTATGGGTGCATATAATTGGTGTCCAAATTTATTGTTAAACCAAATTTTTTAACTATGGAGTGTGGCACATTATTTTGAAAAAAAATTATGCGCAGGGGTCAGGGTCAAACCCATGACCTCCCCCACACCAAACATACATCTTACCACCGAGCCACTCCAGAAGTTCTTACCATGTATGGAGTTTGGCTTCTATTTATTGTTAACTAGAATCTACGGCAGGGGTTTGGAGGGGGCTAGCTCCCTTCCCATACAACCGTTCCATCCGACCACCGGCAGGCGTGAAGATTAATATGGAGGAGTTTAACGTTAATTGGGGGTTAATTATTATAATCCAGTGCTTAAGGTTTTTTAAACCTTGTTTATTGGAAACGCACTTATACGCAGTTAAGATAGGTTTATCTGTCATTAATTGTAGTTTAATTGCTAATTAAACCAGAATTATAATAGCAGTAGGTTTAGCGGACTCTGCCAGTTTCGCGAGAATCCATAATTTGACTGTGTTAACTAGAGTTCTCTCTAGTTTTGGAGATAGTTTACTAGGAAAATTTGTTTTGGCCATATCTTTTGAAATTTTCAACCAAATTGAGAGAAAGAAGAGTCATTTTTTATAGATTTTTACATTTTGGACTCATTGAAGCATGTTTTAGGAGTTGTAGGTGAATGTAAACAAAAATTTATTCACTTTTGAGTTAATATAGAGGTCCAAGCCATGGAAGTTGGATCAAGGAGCTGTAGCCCAAGAGGGGTGAACTCCTTCATCAAAACTCTGTGTTGATGGATCAATTGTGATGGTTTGTTGTACTTGTTTTTTGTTGTTGTTCAACATTTCATTTTCATACTTTATGCTCTTGAATTTAATTTAAAAACTGAGCTCATTTACCTATTTGGCACACATAAACACCAAGGAAACCTATGAACATAAAGCATAAGATCAAAAAATAAATTTTAAATTTGAAGATGAAATTAGCACCGAAAAACTAACATTCATACTCAGATCAAGTTGGTATCAGAGCAGCGGTTTCTAAGGTTATTTTCTTGATAGTTTCTTGAGTTTTGTGAAAGTAGGGTTTTAATGGTTGCAAATTTATGATGCTTACAAGGTTGAAGTTTCAAAGAGGTGAAGGGAAATTTTTGGTTGCAAGTCCAGAGATTAGGACCAGAAGAAGGAGAGCCACAGGGGCACCATCTCCACCCAAAGTTTCGCTCACAGCTACACTTGAACCACCTCAATTTTTATCTCAAGAAGTTGAGATTGAAAAGGTACAAGTTGCACCAAAATTTGAGTTTGAATCCATAGCCATCATGTCATGTGTTGGAGAAACTGAAGGTCATTCAGAAGAGGATGATTTCAAGAAAGACTTCAATGACATAAAGAGGATGGTTAAAATTATGTTTGATTCATTTATTGTTGGGATGGCACGAGAAGGTTCTAAACCTCCACATGGAGAAGGAACTTTAGATGATAAGAAGGATGAAGAGAAGGATTCAAAGGGTAGTGGAGGAAATCCACCTCCATCTCCAACATCTCCATCATCCTCATCTTCTCCATCAACATCATCTTCCACTTCCACCACCAAAATAATCCATACTCACTCAAAAGCCACAAGAGGAAAAACACCCTTACTCAAACTTGATGTCAAATTTGAGCTTCCAATGTCTAATGGCGAGATAAATTTATAAATATTGGAAAATTGGATACGTCAATTGGAGGTGTGTTTCAGAATTTAGAACCTTCATAAAGATGACATAAATATTCAATTGGATTCTTTGAGGATTTAAGGATCTGCACTAGTATGATGGGAAGCAAGGACTCAAGAAGAGATTAAAGCATATGGTAAGATCTCTATGTCTGATCAAGTTTTATTATTGTCATTAAAAGGAAATTTTATCCATTAGCTTACATGCAAAAGGTCATTATGGACTAGAAAAATTTTAGACAGTTGAAAGGGAAAACTGTGCAAGATTATACTCATGAATTTAGGAGAAGAGCTCTTATTCTGGGTATTAATTTGTATTCTCAAGAAACTTTCTTAAAGTAAATTGGGGGTTTACACAGTTACCTTAGGCACACTATTCTCATGTTTAATCCCACAAACATAAATGAGGTTCGTGTTCAAGCCACACATTTAGAAGCAACAGGGAAACAAAACATAGATGAGAAAAGTGATAGTGAGGGTAAAGGAAAGGGCAAGTTTTATGGAAGAGGAAAGAGAAATAGCTTTGTCAAAAGAGAGAAGGAGAAACTTACATGCAAACACTATTTGAATAATGGCCATGATGAATACCATTGTTGGAAACTTCATTAAGATTTGAAGCCAAACAAATTGAAAGCCAAAGAAAAGAAGAAAATTGTTGCTATAATTGAACATGACTTAGGGTCAGATTCAGGAGATGAAACAAAGATTACAGCCACGGGTTTGAAAGGTAATAATATAGCAAGCACGATTTGTTCAAATTTTTCCAATGTCACTCAAGATGAAGATACAAGAACATAAATTTTCCATATTAGAGTCGTCTCTAAACATACAAAGGTAGACACACTTTTTGATAGTGGGTAACAAGCTAATCTGATTTCTGAAGACTTGGTTAAGCATCTAAACCTTGAAACTATTAGACATCCAAGACCTTATCCTTTAGGGTGGATATGCAAGAATGAAAAATTGTAGGTTACAAGGAAGTGCATACTAAGATTCGCCATCAATTCAAAATTTATTGATGAAGTTGAACTTGATGTGGTGTCGCTTGAGATATCAGGTATTGTTTTGGGAAGTCCTTATTTGTATGATAGGAAAGAAGTATTTCATCACCATGAGAATAAATATCACTTGTTTAAAGATGGAATTGAGTACATAATTAGAGTGCATAAGAAGAATACAAGTTTGTCTCTTATACATGCAGGAGAACTGAAGAGAATAGGGAATGCAAGTCAAAATTTGAGATTGTTAATGATCAAACATAGAGATGTTTTGAATCGAATATTTCAAAAATATGCATCAAACAAACAAGTTGATTTCATTGAGGTTTGTTATCCTTGTAATGAGATGTTTCAAGACTCTAATAAGTTGCCTTTTAAAGGAGGTGAACAATATGTAAAACATTTGCAACAGTCAACATCAGTGTTGAGCAGTGTTGGAAACAAGATGTCAGTGCAAGAGAGTCCAAAGGTCAAACAGAAAGCGACAAAGGTTTTTGAAAAAGAAGGCATGGGTTCCACAAGTGCTTGTTTTTGGTTTCCAAAAGGTACATGGCAATGGCAAAAATACTTGGTCAAGATTTGACGCAAGTACAAAGCGAGATCAGTTAAGAATCGCCATGATGACAGTGTGCAAGGTGAGATAACTTTTAAATTTCCTTTTATTAACGACCAAGGTAGGAAAAAGATGGTTTCTGCAAGAACATCTTGTTGCTCTGCAAATTCATGGGAATTTCAGCATGACGATGTCAATGACAGCAAGAGAATGTCACAGGAGTTAAGGAAAAAGTTAATTTTTGTGAAAAGCTCCAATTGATGAAAATGGGAAAATTTTAGTGGATAGAGACTGGAAGGGTGAGGGAACAGTACCCTCATCCACATGATCAGTAATCAAAGAGTTTGGGTCCAAAAGGCTTCTAGTGGGGAGGAATGATTAGGTGCTTAGTGTAAAATCTAAAAAATGAAAGTGATTAGAATTGATTTGAAACTGAACGACAACGAAGATCTCATCTCCAGGAATCTGGTGCAATTTGTTTCGTTGAAAACAAAGTCTGGATGAAGAAGATAGAGCCTACTGTTTGTTTTCCTAAACAGCTAAAAATTTGCAGAAAAGGAAAGAAGGATCACATGGCAGGCCAATCATCATACAAGGTTTATTTTGGGAATATTCTTCAGCTTTTTCCCAATGACACTGTGACAAGTGTCACAACACGATTCGCCAGTGAACTTTGGAGGTGAAATTTTTTTACAATTTCTCCTAAAGTTGAATGAGAATATTTTCTGGTTGGAATGGTCCCACCAAAGGTGGACACATGGTGCAGCCAGGGGCCCCCATGTGCCCCCTCTGGTGGACCCTATCCCAAGTCTGATTTGAATATTGCAATGGTGGAAAGTTCATTTATTATATTTTGTTCAAAATTATTTGATAACCAAAGTTTTTTAAAGTATGGTATGGGCGCATATAATTAGTGTCCAAAATTATTGTTAAACTAAAGTTTTTAACTATGGAGTGTGGCACATTATTTGGAACAAAATTTATGCGCGGGGGTTGGGGTCGAACCGACCACCTCCCCCGCGCCAACCATACATCTTACCACCGAGCCACTCCAAACTCTTCTTACCATGTATGGAGTTCAGCTTCTATTTATTGTCAACCAAAATCTATGGCGAGGGTTTGGAGGGGGCCAGCCCCCTCCCCGCTCAACCATTCCATCCGACCACCAGCAGGTGTGAATATTAATATGACAAAGTTTAACGTTAATTGTGGGTTAATTATTATAATCTGGTGCTTAAGGTTTTTAAACCTTTTTTTATTGGAAACACTCTTATGCGTAGTTAAGACATATTTATCTGTCGTTAATTGCATCTTAACTAATAATTAAACCATAATTATAATAGCAACGGTTTTAGTGGACTCCGCCAAGTTCGTTGGAATCCCTAATTTGACAGTGTTAATTGGAGTTTTCTCCAATTTTGGAGGCAATTTACTAGGCAAATTTTTTTTGGCCATATCTTTTGCAATGTTCGACCAAATTGAGAGAAAGAAGAGTCATTTCTGATAGATTTGGACATTATGGACTCATTGAAGCATGTTTAAGGAGTTGTAGGTGAATTTAAACATAAATTTATGCACTTTTGAGATAATACAGAATCCCAAGCCATGCAAGCTAGACCAAGGAGATGTAGCCTAGGAGGGGTGAACTCCTTCATCAAAACTCTATGTCGATGGATCAATTGTGATGGTTTTTTGTACTTTTTTTTTGTTGTTCAGCATTTTATTTTCATACTTTATGCTCTTGAATTTAATTTAAAAACTCATCTCATTTACCTGTTTGCCACACATAAAAACCAAGGAAACCCATGCACATAAAGCATAATATCAACAAATAAATTTTAAATCTGAAGATGAAATTAGCACAACAAAACTAGCATTCATATTCATATCAAAAGTGAAGTCCAATTGTAAAAATTTAAAGCCTTTGTGGCACATATATATGCTAAAACACTAACAATTTCAGCCTTATGTTCTGTCAAATTGGCATTGTAAGGAAGTGTTATAGATCTCATTACTCAAGTACTCAATTATTGGACTGCTCAAACACTTTATTTATAGAAAAGATGAAGTACATGTACATACTTGCAGCTTATCATGAATTGGAACAATTTTAAGCTATCCTAACCCTAGCTAGGGAAACCAAGTAAACCCTAACAACCAACTCCTCTTAGCTAGGAATCACTCCTAACCAAATCTGGTCACTCCACCAAGAATCCTCAACAACCTAACATCACCAACTGCAATGTTATTGATGATATGAATGTTGGTATGTGGGAGATTAAAGAAGAAGAAGCTACAAAAATTCAAACACTACTTTAATAACATCAACAACAACCAATGCAAAAAATTAAGAGCAAAGACATAACAACAAACCTGGAAATTATGACATTTTGATCTAAACATATTGATATCATCTCCCTATAGAACTTACTTGGGGCAATATGGGATGCATTGTTGGAGTGAGGATGACCACGCTTGTTGAGTTGTTGAAACTTAAATGGTTCATCATCAGATGCAGGGACATTTATTTGATTATGAATTTTAGTTTTACTGAGCTAATTTCATTTTCAGATGTAAAATTTACTTGTTGATCTTATGCTTGAGGTACATATGTTTCCTTGTTGCTTATGTGTGTCAAACAGGTAATTTAACTGAGTTTTTATGAGTGAATTCAAGAGCATAAAGTATGAAATTCAAATGTTTAACAACAAAAAAATAAAGAACAAAAAACCATCACAATTGATCCATTAAAATAGAGTTTGATGAAGGATTTCATCCCTCCTAGGCTACATCTCCTTGGTTCAATATCCATGGCTTGGGCCTATGTATTAGCTCAATAGTGAAAAATTTTATGTTTACATGCATCAAACGCTCCTGAAACATACTCCAATGAGTTCATAATGTCAAAATCTATCATAAATGACTATTCATTCACTCAATTTGGCCTTCAGTTGATCTAAGCATGGCCTTCATTCCTAGTGGCCCCCAGCTTCAATTGTCTTCAAAGTGACAAAAAACTTGTAGAATTGCTCCTTTGCCTCTGCAACCTATTCCAATGTGTTCATAGCATGCCAATCTGATAGGAATGACTATTCCTAAGAAAAAATTGGTCGAAAATTGTGCAAGATATGGTCTATTAAAATTTTCCCTAGATTCCTCCTTCAAATCTGGAGAAGACTCCAGTTAATCCCGCCAAAATTGAAGGTCTTCCAAAAATGGGATGACCGCCAAATCTGCCGCTAACTTAACTCTGAGTTTAATTAATAGTTAAGCTGCAATTAAGGGTGTGTTTAACTGCGCATAAGCACGTTTAGTGGGAGCGCTTAGATAAGGTTATGTGGTAAATTCATATGGGGAGGAGGGTTGGCCGCCTCCCTTCCTCCATCGGTGAATACAATGCAATTCAATTGTGTTTCGTTGGCCATCATAATACAAGTCCTTCCTGTGGCCCAGTGGTAAGGCGTGGGGTTATGTGGAGGGAGGTCATGGGTTTGACCCCGACCTCCTCTCCTTCTCATATATATTTTTCCAATGTAGAAATATGCATTAATATGAACCCAAACCATATGTAACGAACCTTTGACTTTGTAGACTTATACTATCGAACTTTATCACATGTAATATGTGATGTGCTCCAATATATTCGACCTTGGATTAGCCAAACACCATAATGTTCAAACTTTGGATTAAAATCCAATGCGCCTTCCACCATGGTTTAAATACGCTCCAACATTAATAAACATGGACTATGGTCTTTAGACTATGGTTTAGACTTTGAATCATATCAGATGTTTCGAACTATGGTATAACAAATAATTCGAAATGCATACCACCATTGCCACCATTAAATTCGACCTCGGACCTTAGCATAAAATTTTACCACCATAATAATTAAAATTAATCCAACCATTGAAATTTGAACCTTAGAACCTTAGGAGCAGATCCCTCATAAAAAAATAAAATAAAAAAATAAAAAATAATTCAACCTTCGGAGAGAAATCATAAAAAAAATCACTTTCAACCCAAACTGGAGAATTCAATTGTGACACTTGTCACAGTGCCACAGGGAAAAAACTGAAGAGTATTCCCTACACACTGACTGGGTTGCCATGTCATCAACCTGTCACTGTTCTGTAATTTTTTATTTTTTTTTGGTACGATGGTCAGCAGGCTACAGCTTCTTCATCCGGAGTCGGTTTTTGACCAAATGAGTTGCGTTGGATTCCTGGCGACAGGACGGTCGGGGTCGTTTAGTTTTCAATAAATTTTGAGCAATTTCATTTTTTAGCTAAATACTGAGCCTCTGATCATTCCTCCCCACTAGAAGCCTTTTGGACCACAAAATCTCTCTGTTTACTGATCATATGGATGAGGGTACTGTTCCCTCGCCCTTCCAGTCTCTATCCACTAAAATTTTCCCAATTTCATCAATTGGAGCTTTTCACAAAAGTCAACTTTTTCCTTGATTCTTGCGACCTTCTCTTGCTGTCATTAACACCGTCATGTTACAATTTTTCTGAATTTGTAGAGTAGCAAACTATTCTTGCAGAAACGATCTTTTTCCTACCTTGGTCATCAATCAAAGGAAACTTAAAAACTGTCTCACTTTGCACATTATCACCATGGTGATTCTTAGTTGATATTTCTTTGTACTTGCATCGACTCTTTACCAAGTATCTTTTCCATTTCCATGTACCCTTTGGAAACCATAAACAAGAATTTGTGGAGCGCATGCCTTCTTCGCCAAGCTGCTTTATTTCTTTCTATTTGACCTTTGCACTCTCTTGCACTGGCATCTTGTTTCCAACACTACTCAACACTCATGTTGACTGCTACAAATTTGTCACATCTTGTTCACCTCCTTTCAAAGGCAAATAGTTAGAATCCTGAAACATATGATTACAAGCATAAGCATATTTTTGAAAAGTTTGATTCAAAACATCTCTTTGTTTTATCATCAACAATGTCAAACTATGACTAGCATTCACTATCCTCTTCATTTCTCCTACATGTATAAGAGACAAACTTGTCTTCTTTTTATGTGCTCTAATTATGTACTTAATACCATCTTTAAAAAAGTGAAACTTATTCTCACAGCGATGAAATAATGCTTTCCTATCATACAGATAAGGACTTACCAATACTATACCTAATATCTCAAGCGACACCACATCAAGTTCAACTTCATCAATAAAATTTGAATTGATGGTGAATCTTAGTATGCACTTCCTTATAACCTGCAAGTTTTCATTCTTGCATATCCAACCCAAAGGATATGGTCTTGGATGTCTAATAGTTTCAATAATTATGGGAGAATAGCAGCACCTCTAACAACATTAATGAATAAAGATGCATTTTCATGGACTCCTGAAGCAACTAAGGCTTTTTAACATCTTAAAGAGGAAATGTGCTAACCACCAGTCTTAGCTATGCCAGACTTCACAAAAATATTTATTGTGGAATTTGATGCCTCAAGAAATGGAATTGGTGTTGTTTTAATGCAAGAAGGAAGACCCATTGCTTTTGAAAGTCGTCAAATCAAAGGAAAGTATTTACAAAAATCTATTTATGAGAAGGAAAATGTTGGCAATACTACATGCACTAAAGAAATGGCGACCAAGAAAATTCAAGGTAAAAAATTATCATGATAGTCTTAAATACTTTTTGGAACAAAGACTATCTTTAAAAGAGCAGCAAAAATGGGTCACAAAGATGTTGGGTAATGACATTGAAATCATTTACAAAAAGGGAAGCTAATTGTTGCTGCAGATGCACTCTCGAGAAAGGATGAGGAGAAGGAAGAATTACTTTGTGCCATTTCTATTATCCATTAAAGCCAAGTTTTGATGAAGGAGTTCACCCCTCCTGGGCTACATCTCCTTGGTCTAGCTTCCATGGCTTGTGCCTCTATATTAGCTCAATAGTGAAAAAAAATTTGTTTACATGCATCAAATTCTCCTGAAACATACTCCAATGAGTTCAAAATGTCGAAATATATCAAAAATGGCTATTCATTCACTCAATTTGGCCTTCAATTGATCTAGGCATGGCCTTCCTTCCTGGTGGCCCTCGGCTTCAATTTTCTTCAAAGTGACAAAAAACACCTGTAGAATTTCTCCTCTGCCTCTGAAACCTGTTCTAATGTGTTCAGAGCATGCCAATATGCTAGGAATGACTCTTCCTGAGCCAAAATTGGTTGAAAATTGCTCAAGATATGGTCTATTAAAATTTTCCCTAGATTCCTCCTCTAAATCTGGAGAAAACTTCAGTTAATCCCGCCAAAATACTAGGTTTTTTGAAAATGGGGTGACCATCGAATCTTCCGCTAACTTAACTCTGAGTTTAATTAATAGTTAAGCTGCAATTAAGGGTGTGTTTAACTGTGCACAAGCGCGTTTAGTTGGAGCGCTTAGATAAGGTTATGTGGTAAAGTCATATGGGGAGGAGGGTTGGCCCGCGGGCTGGCCCCCTCCATTCCGCCATCGGTGAATACAATGCAATTCAATTGTGTTTTGTTGGCCATCATAATACAAATACTTCTCGTGGCCCAGTGGTAAGGTGTGGGGTTATGTAGAGGGAAGTCATGGGTTCACTCTGCTTTTTCTAAAGGCAACTCTAGCATCTTTTCAATTAGCTATTGTGATCTGGTAATAGGTTTCCTTGGCTTGAAGACAAAACCTGATTCTTCTTGTGTAAAATAAAATTTCTTGGCCCTCTTGCTCTTCCTTTTATTTTCTGCCTTTGTCACTTGTACAGGCTCCAAATATGGACTTTTCTCAATCTCAATGGCCTCTAGGATATCAGTTAGCTTGCCCTTCCCTTTACTCTACCTTCTGGTCACCCTCTTCTCAGTGCTTGTATAATTCTTTACTACAGGTTCTTCTACGAGCTCTATTTCAAGTTTTGCTTCATGTAGCTTTTCTTCCCTAGGAGTTATTGATTGAGACTTTGGAGTTTTCCTAGGAGTGATAGTATCTAACACATAGCCACTCAAAAATAAGAAGGTGAGCCAATATCTGTTCAACCTATTTAGCTCTTCTACAACCATAAATTTAATAAGACCATGATGTAAAACAGAGGTATTACTAGTATCAGGATTGGCTTGGACCTTGTCAACCATCTTTCCCAAACTTCTATAGAGATAAAAAGGAATGTCTAGGGGTTGTTTACCTGTGAAATGCAGTAGCAATATGAAGTGATACTGGTAGACCATGTTGAACCTGTCCTCACAAGTGATTTACTTTTGTATGACCATTAGAAGCTTATAAAAATTCTGTTTGAGTAAATTTCTGGAAATGCTAGCAGTCATGTCAATTCCTTTATGTTCTTCCTTGAGAAAATCATCATAGTTCAGCAGTTGAAACTTCTATACTTTAAACCACATTTCACCAGTCCTAAGGATCTCTGTAGCACGAGAAATTGTGTCAGGGGGCACTACAAAGTTCAGCATGCCCACCTTTGAGTCTGTCCCTGTTAAATTTATGGCAAAGTCTTTGGTAATATACTCATGGTAACCCTATAGCTTCTGGAAAAAATGAAGGTATCCGATGCTCTCAAATGATTGAATGAAGGCATGGTCTTCCTCCAATAACTTCATCTCCATGAGTTCAAAATGCACAATTGTGCCTCCTTTATAACGATTTTTCTGTGTCATGATAGCAACACGTAGAGAGCTCCTTGTTGACACATGAAAATATTCCTAAAGACAACTAGATCTGCTATGACAGCAAGAGTCCTTCCTAAAGACAGCAAGACCAATCAAAAGTGAAAAGGAAAGTGAAGCAGTAATGAAGCTATACTGTGTGAAATGTTTTGGGGATAATGGATAAAGGTAAACAACATGTATTCATGACCCACCATGACTCTGACCACAACCTTTAAAAAAATTGTACCGCTACCATACAGTTACCACAGCAACTCAATTTCGTAGCAGGACAAGTATTCAAAGAGACAGATTCACTATGAAAGTGTCAGGAACTTCCGTAGCAAACCCTCGATTTCCCTAACTAGAGTTGCTACGAATTTCAGTAAAACTATCTAAATGCCAATCATGGCCAAATAATCCCAATACACATGGAAGTTTGGATTTTAACTTTTGAAATTAACCCCACTTAAATTCAAAATGACCCCAAAAATTGACTATATGACCAAAATGACTTTTGTACATATGATTTTATTTTTGAGAGAATTCAAAAACCCTAACTAATTTAACCAATTAACTCAAAGACTAATTCTAAATGTTATCTTGGATAACAAAATATACTCCACAATATGGCTTAAAGATGATGTTGAAGTCGAGCTCAAACAGTGAATGCACACTCAAGTCATTTCAAGTGTAGACACATCTATTCATAGGTCATGTCGGCTTATTATTGGTGGCAACCACTATATAAGGAGCTTTGGTCATCACAGAAACAGGAAGTTTTTTCAGATAAAAATTTCAGAGCAAGTTATGTGATAAGAAGTGTAAGAAAAGGATTGTAATTAGAGAAAATATTGGAGGATATACGATAGAGATAAAGAGTATACATATTCTTAGTTTTGGGCTATCCTACCTCGCAGATTTCAGGAATGTCTAGAGTCACTATAGCAAGAAATCAACCTACAAATTGAAGTGTGGATTGCAGTGTGAAGGTAAGCATGTCGTTGGTTAAAGACAATACAACGAAGATAAGGATTTGTCCAGCAAAGGAAGAGAGGTCCTCCCGTATTTCTGTTTTGGGCTAGTAGTCTCAAGGTCAAGGTTTGCCACAGTAATCCTAACAACAGTAAGAAGAAGGTATACAAAGGAAGTTTGTCTAACCTGCATAATATGTTATGAAAAAGCCTATCACAGCAAGGATATCACTACAAGAGGCTGAGGTCAAATCAAGTAAATGAGATCATTGTTTCGGGCTAGGGACTGAGCTTTCTAAGGTTGGTGCAAAACAATGCAAAACAATGCAAAAAAGAAAGAAGCCACACTAGGAGCCAAAATGGGAGCAGTGACAAGGTCTTGGAGGTATACATAGGTCAAGGTTTTGTGTCATGATCATGGTACTTTTCAATTGAAAGTCTATAAGAAGAATTACTTGCAGGTTTTCCTCTCCAAGAGGGAGAGGTTTTGGCCTTGGATTGAAGAGCCAAAATCATGTGTATTTTGTGTTTTGATAATTGACTTGATGAAATACCTAATAAGCTAATGAAGAGAATATTTAAGTAAGAGAAATAATTTCACGAGTAATTATAAAGTAGAGAATTGAATTAAACTATGCCCTATCAAATTCTCAACATGGTATCAGAGCTAAGGTGCTAAAAAGGGCATAGTGACGCTCAAGTATCAGATTTCATGGAAGGCATCAAAGCAAGGTGAAGGATTGAAGAATCAAAACCAAAGAAGGAAGTATACACAACATTTCAGATCTTTGTATTAATGAACATCATTGGATCACAATTTACAAAGCAAGGACCCGATTAGAAGAAAGGTCAATTTTCCATAGTAAAAGAAATAAGACAGTTTGATGTTAAAGGTAGTATTAGCGTACCATATTAAATGTGCCAAGAGTTCATTGCCATCTCAAAGTATTTCCATCAAAAACTTCAAGGAAAGTTACCTATCATCCTTAATCATTCAGGGAAGCAGAAAAACATCCTCATCGATCACCATCAAAAGGGAAGCCATATCTAAAGGCTATTGAGATTCAACAAGATGATGAGCTTAGTGAAAATTAAGCACCTTCACTAAGTGGGGCCCACAGGTTATTTTTAGGTGTATGTCTATTTTTAGACATGGTGAGCATATTCTATAATTTGCAGGATATTATTTGTAGATGGTTGGTCAAATGTGGAAAATAGATGAAATTCTATTTTTAGAATATTGGGCGAAGTCTATTTATAGATCGTCGATCTAAAAATAGGTGCATGTCGATTATTATTAACCCTTAATAATAATCTGACAATAAACATCAACTTATTCTCTTGGAGCACTTTATTTCAGTGAATAGATTTGGAAAATCAGTGGGCTGAAGGAATTACGCAATTCCTAGGGTTATTGGTGGCTCATGCATGGAGGACTCAGTTAGAACTAAAGTGGCAAAGTTATGACAGAGTTGGAAGAGTAGTTACAAGAGTTTTTATTTAGTTTGACTCAGTTAAGTGAGTTAAACACAATTGAGCTAGTTGTATCTAGTCTAACTGAAAGATAGACTAGTGAGAGTTAAGTGAATTAATTACTTAATTAATTCATAACTAATAACTCACTAACAAATGAATAGATACATTAGTTAACTACAGTGCATGTCAGTTCCAGTGGAGAGATAGGTGAAAGGGTGATATGGACTATCCGTCGTGACTATAGTGATGCATTCAATACATCTGACACACATTGGAGTTTCCAATGAGGATTGCACAGTCAAGGCAAGGCCAATTCGAATTCATTCAGGGGTCTTCTTCAGCAGGGATTGTGCAATGGAGGTAGGTTGTTAGGAGGCAAGAAATTGGTGCATGGAGATGCAAATTTCTGCATGACAGTGTGTAATGAATCTACATTGTAATGAGAGCTTGATGTACTAAGCTTTGTATGATATTATTACATGATTCCATTTATATACATAATATATGATAGTTGGGGTTTTTATCTTTAAGCTTTCCCGTTAAACAACTGTGTTATGTGTGATTGAATTTATTCACATGTGTTTGCAATTGAGTTTTAAATTTCCGCAAGTTTAACAGTGGAAGGATTCTGTATTTTGCAAGAATATAAATATTGTGAGATTAGGAGAGTCTGGTAATACATCAGTATTAATAAATTTCTACATGGTATCAAAGCAGTATTGATTACTGGATATTGCAATTGTGAATAATTGTTGAGTTTTGTGTTGGTGGACAATTCGAATTTGTTGCAGAAATTTCTTGGTGCGACAGTTGAGTATTCATTGAAATGTCTTTCAATGGGTTGCGATTGGAGTATGCCCTTGATGGTAGCTCGAATTACATAGCCTGGAAGGATAGGATGGAGGCGGTGCTTGAAGATAATGGGCCGAAGGAGTTCATCGATAGCGATGTTCCTAAGCCTGCTTCTAGCAATGCTGCAGGACTTGACGCATGGCAAAAGAAGGTAGCAAAGACAAGAAGAATTTTGTTGGAAGGTGTGAAGGAACATATTATGTCAAGCCTTCATGGGAAAGCCACTCCATTTTCAATGTGGAAGGCTTTGACAGATCTTTTCCAAAGCAGTAGCGACTAGAGGAAGTTGGCGCTGAAAGATAAGCTCAGAAAAATAAAAATGGAGAAGGGCGACAATATTCCAAAATATCTCACGAAGTTTGTCCATTGTAGGGATGAACTGGGAAGTGTGGGGATTACTGTTGATGATGATGACTTGGTGATCTTGGCTCTCCTTCGGCTTCCAAAGAGTTAGCATAGCTACGAAGACTCTATCAATGGATGGGAGAAACTACCGGGTTGGGAGCGACTTTGGTATGATCTTGTGCAGGAGGAGATAAGGTGAAGTACCAAGGATGGCTCTTCATCGAAGAATGATGATGAAGAGAATTGCACTTTGGCTGCCAAATCAAGGAAAGGAAAGGGAAAGAAATCCCATCCAAAATCCGAAGCTAAAGGCAAAAAGCTAGATTTGTCCAAAGTGAATTGTTTTCACCGTCACGAACATGAGCATCTTGCCACTAAATTCCCATAGAAAAAGAAGAACAAGAAGGTTGCTAGAGCTGTAGCTGGAGAGGCCTTAGCCTTGCAATTTGAACTTGATTTCTCTTTAATCGCATGCTTGGTTTCAAGCCCAGTGGGATCAGTGTGGTATCTTGATAGTGGTGCGTCTTTCCATATGACGGGAGACAAGGAGTTGTTTAGTGACTTGGAGGAGAAGGATCTCCAAATGCATATAGAGATGGGTGATGATGCAAGATACAGTACGACCGTCATTGGAACCATTACCTTTGAGAGGGATTCAGGTAAACCATTTCTATTGAAAGATGTTATGCATGTTCCAGGTCTGAAGAAGAACTTGGTATCGGTTGCAATGTTGGAAGACAAAGGTTATGACATTGTTTTCAGCGAGGGAAAAGCTTTCTTGCAACATAAAAAAATGGTTCAAACCAAGAGGATAGGGATTCGAGTTAAGAATATCTAGAAGCTGGAGGTATATGGTTGCGTTGCAATGATGGGAAAAGCAGAAGAACTGGTGAGCCAGGCTGAGGGCGAATTATGGCACAGGAGATTGGGCCATCTTCACCATGGCACATTGAAGATTTTGCAGCAAATTTCTACTGGACTTCCCAAGGGTACTCTTGCGTAGTCAGATCAGTGCAAGGGATGTACTATGGGTAATTTTGTGAAGACCACCTTTCATGAGAAGGAGAACTATGCTTCGGTGATCCTAGAAAGAATTCACACAGACGTGTGTGGACCTTTCTCGGTTGCTTCAATAGAAAAACACAGGTATTATGTTATATTTTTTGATGACTATTCTCGTAGATGTAGGATCTTCTTCATGCAGAAGAAGAGCGAAACATTCTCAAAGTTTTGTGAGTTTAAAGAATTGGTGGAGAAGGAGTCGGGGAAGCAAGTGAAGGCTCTATGGAGTGATAATGGTGGTGAATATATCTCGAACAAATTCAAAGACTTCTATAGTAAAGAAGGAATTCGAAGAGAACTCATAGTGCCTCATAACCCACAACAGAATGGGGTCACGGAGAGGAAGAACAGAATGATTGTGGGTGCTGCACAAGCTATGTTTGAGAGGGAGCTAGACTTGCATGTAGTGGAGTAACTGCCAGTTCTGAAAGATGAGCCTCCAGATGTGGACCAGCCATGGGAGGAAGTTCATGGAGTGGAGGAGTCCACTCACGCAGAGCCAAACATCATAACTAGCAAAAAGCATACCACAGAATCTGAGAGACTGAATCTTGATGCTGCAGAGAATGTAGGAGTCCCTATATCACAGCGAAGATACAGACAGTCACCTGACCGATTTACTGGATACATGGCTCTAATGAGCAAGTGTATCGTGACAGAGCCATCTTCTTCTGAAGAAGCAGCACAGGAGCCCACATGGGTAGATGCCATGGTGGAGGAGTATGACTCCATTGTCAGAAACAATGCTTGGGAAATTTTTCCAAGGCCGGTGGGTAAATCAATTGTAGATTCGAAATGGATCTACAAGGTAAAGCAAGCTGTTGATGGTAGCGTCGAGAAGTATAAGGCAATATTTGTTTTTCGGGGCTTCTCACAGATCAAGGGGATTGATTATGAAGAAACCTTTGCACCTATTGCATGGTATTCTTCCATAAGGACCATCCTTGCTCTCTCAGCGCAGATGGGTTGGCACATTCATCAAATGGATGTGAAGACTGCGTTCCTTAATATGATCATTGAGGAAGAGGTGTACATTGAGCAGCCTGAAGGATTTGAGATCTTCAGCAGTGATTCGCATGTGTGCAGACTCAAAAGAGCGATGTATGGGCTGAAGCAAGCACCACGTGCTTGGTACACATGGATCGACAACTATTTCACTGGACTTGGCTTCACCAAGAGTGAGGCGGATGCAAACCTGTACCGAATTGTGGTGGAGGGTAAGATTCTAATCATTTTTCTTTATGTTGATGATTTAATACTAACGGGTGATGAGCAATTGATACACTCATGCAAGGCAGATCTTGCAAAGGAGTTTGAGATGAAGGATTTGGGCCTCCTTCATTATTTCCTTGGATTGGAAATATGGTAGCGAGAAGGTGAACTATTTGTGTCTCAAGGAAAGTATGCTCGGGAGATACTTGGTAAGTTTCACATGGAGGACTGCAAGCCCATGGATACTCTTCTTCCAGGAAATTGGAGAAAAGAGGATGCTACATTGACAAAGGTAGTGGATGCCACTGTTTATCGATAGTTGGTGGGTTCGCTCATGTATTTAGTTAATACAAGACCAGACATATGCTATGCAGTGAAGCAACTTTCACAAGCGATGGTTAATCCTACCAAGCTCTTTTGGAAGGCAGGCAAGCATGTCTTGAGGTATCTCAGGGGCACATCTGAGTATGGCTTATGGTACAGATAGACGGATGAGGTGAAGTTGCATGGTTTCACAGATGTAGATTGGGCAGGCAGCCTAACAGACAAAAAGAGCACATCAAGAGGGGTTTTCAGTATTGGATCTACAGTAGTTTCTTGGTACAACAGGAAACAAAGATCCATGTCACTCAGTTCAGCAGAAGCAGAATACATGGCAAAAGGTCAAGCTGCATGTGAGGCTATCTGGATGAGGAAGATCCTGGTCAACTTGTTTGGTTCACATTTAGATCCTACAGTGATACATTGTGATAATCAGAGTTGCATTAAACTCTCTATTAATCTTGTGTTTCATGATAGATATAAACATATTGATATCCAGTATCATCATATCAGAGATTGTGTGCAACGGAAGATCATGTTGCTTCAGTACATTCCTATCAGGATGCAGACATTCTGACGAAGGTGCTCGGCAGGAGCAAATTTTAATACCATAGAGGCAAGATCGGGGTGAAGGATAATCCCTATCTTGTTGAGAGGGAGTGTTGAGATTCAACAAGATGATGAGCTTAGTGAAAAGAGTTGCCTTCACTAAGTGGGCCCGCAGGCTATTTTTGGTGCAAGTCTATTTTTAGACATGGTGATCATATTTCAGAAGTTGCAGGATGCTATTTGTGGATGGTTGATCAAGTTGGAAAAATATATGAAATTATATTTTTAGAATATTGGGCGAAGTCTATTTATAGATCATCGATCTAAAAATAGAAGTGTCGATTATTATTAGCTCTTAATAATAATCTGACAATAAACAACAACTTATTCTCTTGGAGCACTTAATTTCAGTGCACAAATTTGGAAAATCAGTGGGCTGAAGGAATTACGCAATTCCTAGGGTTTACTGGTGGTTCATGCATGGAGGACTCAGTTAGAACTGAAGTGGAAAAGTTATGACAGAGTTGGAAGAGTAGTTCATGGAGTTGTTATTCAGTTTAACTTAGTTAATGGAGTTAAACTCAATTGAGCTAGTTGTATCTAGTCTAACTGAATGATACACTAGTGAGAGTGGAGTGAATTAATTAGTTAATTAATTCACAAATAATAACTCATTAATCAACTGAACAAATACAACAGTTAACTACAGTGCATGTCAGTTCCAGTGGAGACCCAGTGGAGAGATAGGTGAAAGGGTGAGATGGACTATCCATTGTGACTATAGTGATGCATTCAATGCATCTGACACACATTGGAGTTGCCAATGAGGATTGCGCAGTCAAGGCAAGGCCAATTCGAATTCATTCAAGGGTCTTCTTCAGCAGGGATTGCGCAGTGGAGGCAGGCTATCAGGAGGCAAGAAATTGGTGCATGGAGATGCAAATTTCTACATGACAGTGTGTAATGAATCTACATTGTACTGAGAGCTTGATGTACTAAGATTTGTATGAGATTATTACATGATTCCATTGATATACATAATATATGATAGTTTGGGTTTTTAGCTTTAAGCTTTCCCGTTAAACAACTGTGTTATGTGCGATTGAATTTATTCACATGTGTTTGCAATTGAGTTTTAAATTTCCACAAGTTTAACAGTGGAAGGATTCTATATTTTGCAAGAAGATAAATATTGTGAGATCAGAAGAGTCCAATAATACATCAGTAGTAATAAATTTCTACAAAGGCTTTGACATCATAAAAGGAGAAATCTCCTTCATTGAAGGACTTTTCATTTGGAAGAAAATCATTCAAAGGAAGCTTCAACCATCATCAAAGTAATCAAGCTGAAGATTTCATCTTCACTTGTCAAGTAATTATCTATTATTTTATAATCAAAATTGGTAAAATGACTTCGTGTTTGCAAGGAGATCTTAAGTCTGTTTAGATCTTAAGTTCCTTACATGAGAAAGGAAGATAGAAATAATCCTCGAAAGAGAAGTCATTGATATCTATGGAAAAATCTCTGAAGGTCAAGTATTGATTGAATACATGAAAAAGGTTCAAAGGACTCAAATGATTGCAGATATAGAGGAAATATGTGATAAACTATTCCCTGGAGATGCAATCTCAGTTATGAGATTTGAAAGAAATGATAAAGGTTAATCATCATTATTCTAACTGGTGAACAAGGTAACAACTGTCCATGGGACAAGAAATTTACCTCATTCAACAACTTATGGTTTCCATGCAAGATTAAAAAAAAATAAAAAACAAGTTGTGGCCACAAGTATTAAAGATTAAAGAAACCTCATATCAACATAAAAGGATGGAGGAAGCTGAAGAAAGGAAGTTCAAGGAAAGAGGGAGTAAAAGATCTTTACTATGGTTAATATAGTTTCCCTCACAAAAAGTATTTTCATAGCTTACAAATATTATATAGGATATGACTATGATAAATAGATGTGGTGTGACATCATTAAGAAGCAATATCTTGAGACATCACCAAAGGGAATCATGGTGGACAAGAAGAACAAAGTTCATGGAAATAAAATATGAAAGATATAGCTCTTGGGAACCTCATCGAAAAATTCATCTAGGATGAGGCTCATCATACATCAAAAGGAAACATTTGCCAAAAATACGGATATTCAAGATCCTCAAAATTCTCTGATAGAATCCTTATCGAAGGATTCACTGATCTAGAGAAGAAGCAAGTGTTTCATCGGGAACTTCAACTTGTGAAGTTCATGGAATGATGATAACATAAGAAATGAAGCAGATCAAGGGATTGAAGACATTTCAATCAAGGAAGTTGTTGAAAGAATACTATATGACCTGAAGGTAAATGAGGTATGTATTCTTGTATTTTATATTATAATGTCATGTCATATGGTTGCAGGTAACATGGATCACTACTCCTATCCTGAGAAGCATGATCAAAGGAAATGAATCTACTCCTCTAAAAGATGTCGAAAGGCATGGTTCACACTAGATGAAATCAAAATAATATATATATATATATATATATATATATATATATATATATATATATATATATGTATATGTATATGTATATATTCTCATATGAAGTATGATATGATTGGAAACTATTAAGGAACTTTGATTGGAAGCTCCTGGGAATAAAATTGTGTGGAAGGAAGAAATATTGAGAAGTGCAACTATAGTAAAAGGCAGACAGCATCCCAGAAAGAAGAGTTGACTAGGAGATCTCCTGGGAAGATATGTGGACTCTAATACTAAATCTGGAAAAGATAGAGACCTTTAACAATATATATCTTTAGGAGATGTGTCAGTCTGTAAACAAAGATGCCTACAAGAAGATGTCATGATGAAAGATCATGACTAAGGTAATTTTTATTCATATTTATAATTGAAAATCTCTAGATCAACTTATGTAGGGCTGCCAAATGGAAGTATAGGTCTTCCACAGTTGAAAACCAAATAATGGAATATTCTTGGAAGAAACATGGTTAGAAGGAAAGCACCATGACATAAAGCCAGATGAGATGAGGAGACTGATAGATCACTCTCTGAAAGAATTATGAAAGTGATGGATGGCTTGTGCTTGTTGAAGAAGTCCTGAAAGAAGAAGACTTCACAACATGACATCGAAGGAAAAAAGTTACTCTGAGCAGTTGGACATTCCATGGAGTTGCTACAGTTCTCTGATTAAGAGGGAGCTTAGGTACATTCCTTTAAGGAATGGATTGGTGATCCCTGCTTAAGATGGAGTGACAGTTGTGTTTTTCTATCTCATGTGTCATGCACTAGACTAAGACTAATAGCCGTAAGTCTTAGTGAAGGCCACGGAGAGAAATGTAGACACATGGTATATGTATTCTCCCTATGCGAGAAGGAGAGATATACGCACATTCTTGCCTTCATTGGAAGAAAGAATGGAGTATTTTGGGATTGGGTAACCATTTTGCATTTGATACTCTTTGAATGTGTTAGGGAATTCTGATAAGAACGGATATTATTTGAGAAAGGAATAGTCCTATGAGGTCATACTCGGTGAACACCCAGGTGGAGTATGTACCTTGGAGACAATGATGATGGTGTCTATAGTCATTAGTCTCATCAGCATTGTGGTTCAGGATCTCGTGGAGAGATGGATTTATTAGTCAAGGCCTTGGTATGTAACAATTTTGGATTAATATGATGCTAGTAACATATGGGTTATGAATCCCTCCCTAGTTAAGAGGGAGTGTTGGAAAGCGTAACTAGGTAAAGTCTTCATAATGACTATGTAATTATGAATTTATGTAAGGAAGAAGACAAAGATAAGAAAATGTATTTTTTAAATGCTTGACTCGTGGGTTTCATCAGAAAGAAATTTTATTATAGGTCAAAGACTTCTTCTTGATGTCTTTTAGGGATTTGTAATCTTGTCATAAATGTATAATTTAGAATCATGAATATGAAGTGTTGTTACACTTGCAAAGGCCAATTATTGATGTAAAAGTATGCCTCAAGAACTTCTCAAATATACTCCACAAGATGGCTTAAAGATGATGTTGAATTCGACCTCAAACAGTGAATGCACACTCAAGTCGGCTCATGTGTAGACACATATGTTCACAAAATATGTCGGCTTATTATTGGTGGCAACCACTATATAAAGGAACCTCGGTCATCACAGAAACAAGAAAATTTTTGGGCAAGAATTCCAAAGCAAGTTTTGTGATAAGAAGTGCGAGAAAAGGACTGTAATTAGAGAAAATATTGGAGGAACTACGAAGGAGATAAAGGGTGTACATATTCTTAGTTTTGGGCTATCCTACCTCGCAGATTTCAGGAATATCTAGAGTCACTACAATAAGAAATAAACCTACAAATTGAAGTGTTGATTGCAATGTGAAGGTAAGCATGCATTTTGTTAAAGACAGTACAACGAAGAGAAGGATCTGTCCAGCAAAGGAAGAGCCTCTCGGATTTCTGTTTTGGGCTAGTAGTCTCAAGGTCAAGGTCTGCCACAGTAATACAAACAACAGTAAGAAGAAGATATACAAAGGAAGGTTGTCTAACCTATTGAGATTTTGTGTATTTTGGGTAGCATCAGTTGTGCTCTAGCTCCCAAATTTCAAGGAGGGACTAGAGTACACTTGATCTACAAGACCCAGAAATTGATTTGGGAAATTTCATCTGGTTTAGGAGATATTAAATTAATTAATTATTTTAATGTATTCCCTAAGTTAAAACTTAGGGAACTTAAATAATTAAAGTGAATTTAATTAAACATGTGATGAAATTGTCTTAAGTCACGCGGATCAAACTTTATTTTAATCTTAGCCATTGGTTAAAGATTTAATCTTAGTTGTTGATTTATCAACGAGAAAAGTATAAAGGAAAGGCTTGGGGTCATTTGTAAAGTCACACAGAGGCAAAGCACTAAAGCTAAGCTGAGATTTTAGGGCATGGTTTGCTAAGAATACTCAGAAGTGTTTCAGTTGTAGAGAGGGGAATTTAGGCCAAGGGTATGATCTGATCCTGGGGTCTAGAATACACAAGAGGCAGAGATCAGCTCGAGGACAGTGCAGAAGAAGAGAGCAGCAGCAACAGCAAGGAGAATGCAGTCCCTCCAAGGACAATGTGATTTTCAGCAGGAAACCCTCAGGGGTTACACAGATACCCTTCAAGGGCAGCGTAGTGACTACGTCACCCAGTCTAGGGTAACGCAGTGTCTTCCAGAACAACCCTGAGGGTTTGAGGGGCTTCAGAGGCTGACATAGAGGCTTTTAGGGGCAACGTTGGGGTTTCTAGGCCCTAATCTTGGCTGAGTTCTGTAAATCCTGTTTGAGGGTGTGGATCAGTCATTATTTTGGCCCTAGATCAGCCAGTGAGTTGTAGATATAGTGTATTCTCTGTCGGGTTTTCCAGATCTGGCACCCAGATTTTTGTATTCAGAAATATTCTTAATAATAAGACCCTCCAGCAGCCAGAGAACGATTTTATTGCATTAGGTTTTTCTGGGGACTACTTGTCTAGAAATAACTTTCACTTTGTCTATGTGTACATGAACTTGTTCTAGATCTGGATTGGTAGAGATTTGTTATGTGTTTTGCTTCGATTTTAACTTGAATTTATTCAGTTAATAACTTGTCTAAGTAGGAGGAACATAACCAGATTAACAGTAATAATTTCTGCATAAAGTGTAAGGATTCATAAATTTCTACATGGTATCAGAGCAATTGCAGATCTAGAAGCGTCACCAACAGAAGAAACTGAAGGTTATAGCTGCAGGAAGCAGCTGGAAAAGCAGCAGAAATGCAGATCTGAAGGGACAGCACAGTTTTCAGAGGCATACTCACACAGATGGAAGGGTGATGTTCTCTAGCACTATGTCCTAGCAAGCCCATGCAATTACTGCGCAAAGGTAGCTCAGAAACAATCTTGGTTTGGTCTAAATCCAGCTAGTGTGATTCAGATATGAATCAGTCAGATCCAGAAAAGACTACAGAAATTCAGAAGAGCAGGTGGGGTTACATTTTTGAAGTTTTCATATCTTTAGCCTTAGCACAAGAGACAAATAGCGGGAGGAGATCAACTTCTCAAAAAGTTTCTAGCCAAAGGAAACTTGCAGTTTGATCAGAGGATCAAAGAAGAAGCTGAATCATTGTTGATTTGGTAGATTTCCAAGGAAGGAAATCAGTTGCCAGAGGGAGCAGAAGGTGCATGTTTCACCAAGGGCCTTAGATCCATTTCTCTAGCAAAGAGAAAAGTAAGTTTTGACACATTCTGAGCAAATGGCTCCTCATGGACTATGTGATTAGATAGGCTGGATGGCCTTTCAAACTTTTCAATTTGGAAGGCAAGGATCTTGATAGTCCTTGATGCATACAATCTAAGAGATCATGCAGAAAAAACTCTGGCCACACCGACATATCCAGATCTCCTTCAAAAGCATAAGGAAGCTGCTAGGCATGCCAAGCGGTTGATTATGGATGGTATCAAGGACCATATTGTACCACACGTAGCTGAGAAGAAAACAACTAACGAGATGTGGAAGGCCTTGAATTCCCTATATGAGGGAAAGTCCGTCCAAAGAAAGATGTCGTTGAAGACTCATATTAGGTCATTCATGATGACCAAGGGAGAAGGCATGGAGCACTTCCTCTTCAGATTGCAGTCAATCAGGGATCAACTGACTGCAACGGGTGCAACAGTGGATGATGTTGTGATAGTCAGGACTGCCCTCAATGCAGTCAGAGATGAGTGGGAAACCTTTGTCAAAAGTATCTTGGGCAGAGTGGACCTCCCAGATTGGGACAGCTTGTGGTCAATTCTGTGTCAAGAAGAACTCCGCGGGTTCACCAAGAGGCAGCACAACCCTGCATTGAGCAAAGTGAAGAAGGAAGATGAGGAAGATGCAACCTTGGCATCAAAGAAGCGGCCAAAGAAGAAGAAGGATCTTTCAAAGATCAAGTTTTTATAGTGTGGTGAAATGGGACATTTTTATGGCCATTGTCCGGAGAAGAAAATAGACAAGGAAGCATCTTCTTCCAAAGCAGCTGTGGCAGATGATGGGTCAAGAGATGATGCAACCATGAGTGCTCTTGAACCACGAAGTTGGGATAACATGGATACGTAGAGGAGCTACATAGAAGAGGGGCGAGATCCTTGAGAAGCTCATCTCTTGGATCACATGCAAGCTGCGACAGCCTTAAGACAGTAGCAGGACAAGTAGAGCAGTGGGTGCATAGATCACAGATGAGGCAGAGGCAAAGGTAGATCTAAAGGCCAGGAGGAGTAGCACAGAGAAGAGTAGCAACAACGTAGAAGCAGTAGCATCGCAAAGGCTGATGTGAATTCAGCAACACAGAGCAGAGCTTCTTACGCAGTGGAGAGCTACAGTAGCACAGAGAGCTTCAGAGGGACAACGCAATGCAGCAGCAGCATGATAATTTTAACACAAGGGGCTGATGTGACTTTAGTAGTGCAGAGGGAGTCTAATTATGCAGGCAAAGTTGTAGTTGTGCATCGTTCTTTAGATGTCAGCATAGATCTATAGCCTATGGAGTTTCAGTGATGGGGATGCAGCCCATCTGACTTTTCTGTCAAAGATTGGGTAGGAGATTCAGTTGTTTCTCTCAACAACTGAAGTTGCAGTGTTATGAGCAGCACAGATGCAACATATTGAGAGGGAGCTACAGTACAGAGGTTGCAATGGCAGTGACAGAGTCATGGGCAGCAGTACAAAATGGTGGCAGTAGTGCAGAGTTGAGTGGCAGCAGGCCAAGCATCAGCAGCACAGAACCAGTGTCCAAAATCATGTAATGCATAAGTCTGATGTATTGGTAGAGCACACCCTTGATGCTAAGAGGGAGTGTTGATATTTTGTATATTTGGGGTAGCATCAGTTGTGCTCTAGCTCCAAATTTTGAGTAGGGACTAGAGTACACTTGATCTACTAGACCCAGAAATTGATTTGGGAAATTTCATCTGGTTTAGGAGATATTAAATTAATTAATTATTTTGATGTATTCCCTAAGTTAAAACTTAGGGAACTTAAATAATTAATGTGAATTTAATTAAACATGTGATAAAATTGTCTTCAGTCACACGGATCAAGCTTTCTTTTAATCTTAGCCATTGATTAAATATTTAATCTTGGCCGTTGATTTGTCAACAAGAAAAGTATAAAGGAAAGGCTTGGGGTCATTTGTAAAGTCACACAGAGGCAGAGCACTGAAGCTAAGCTGAGATTTTAGGGAAAGGTTTGCTAAGAATACTCAGAAGTGTTTTAGCTACAGATAGGGGAATTTAGGCCAAGGGAATGATCTGATCCCAGGGTCTAGAATACACAAGAGGCAGATATCAGCTCAAGGACAGCGCAGAAGAAGAGAGCAGCAACAACAAAAAGGACATCGCAGTCCCTCCAAGGACATCATGATTTTCAGCAGGAAACCCTCAGGGGTTACACAGAGACCCTTCAGGGGCAGCGTAGTGACTACGTCACCTAGTCTGGGGTAACGCAGTCTCTTCCGGAGCAACGCTAAGGGTTTGAGGGGCTTCAGAGGTTGATGCATAGGCTTTCAGGGGCAGCGCTGGGGTTTATAGGCCCTAATCTTGGTTGAGTTCTGTAAATCATGTTTGAGGGTGTGGATCAATCATTATTTTGGCCCTAGATCAGCCAGTGAGCTGTAGATCTAGTGTATTTTCTGTTGGGTTTTCTAGATCTGGAACCCAGATTTGTGTATTCAGAAATATTCTTGATAATAAGACCCTCCAGCAGCCAGAGACCGGTTTTCCCACATTGGGTTTTTCTAGGGATTATTTTTCCAGAAATAACTGTGCCACTTTGTCTATGTGTGCATGAACTTGTTCTAGATCTGGATTGGTAGAGATCTGTTATGTGTTTTTCTTCGATTTTAACTTGAATCTATTCAGTTAATAACTTGTCTAAGTAGGAGGAGCATAACCATATTAACAGTAATAATTTCTGCATAAAGTGTAAGGATTCAAAAATTTCTACGTAACCTACGTAATATGCTAGGACAAAGCCTATCGCAGCAAGGATATCACTACAAGAGGCCGAGGTCAAATCAAGTAAATGAGATCATTGTTTCGGGATAGGGACCAAGCTTTTTGAGGTTGGTGCAGAACAATGCAGAAAAGAAAGAAGCCACACTAGGAGCCAAAAGGGGAGCAGTGCCAAGGTCTTGGAGGCATACATAGGTCAAGGGTTTGTGTCATCGTCATGGTACTAGTCAATTGAAATTCTATAAGAAGAATTAGTTGTGGGTTTTCCTCTCCAAGAGGGAGAGGTTTTGGCACTATTTTGAAGAGCCAAAATCTTGTGTCTTTTGGGTTTTGATAATTGACTTGATGAAAGACCTAATAAGCTAATGAAGAGAATATTTAAGTAAGAGAAATAAGTTCACAAGTAATTATCAAGTAGACAATCGAATTAAACTACGCCCTATCAAATTCTCAACATGGTTTCAGAGCTAAGGTGCTAAAAAGGGCACAATGACACTCAAGTATCAGATTTCATGAAAGGCATCAAAGCAAGGTGAAGGATTGAAGAAACAAAACCAAGGAAGGAAGTCTACACAATATTTCAGATCTTTGTATAATGAACAACATTGGATCATAGTATACAAAGAAAAAACTTGATTAGAAGAAAGGTCAGTTTTCCATAGTGAAATAAATAAGATAGTTTGGTGTTAAAGGAAGTATTATAGTACCATCTTAAATGTGCCAGCAGAGTCATTTCCATCTCAAACTATTGCCATCAAAATCTTCAAGGCAAGTTACCTATCATCCTTGATCATTCAAGGAAGTGGAAAAACATACTCATCATTTGGAAGGACTTTTCATTTGGAAGAAATTCATTCAAAGGAAGTTTCAACCATCATCAAAGTAATCAAAGTGAAGATTTCATCTTCACTTGTCAAGTAAGTATCTATTATTTTATAATAAAAATTGGTAAAATCCGAAGTCTGTTTAGATCATTGAAGTTCCTTACATGATAAATGAAGATAGAAACAATCCTCGAAAGATAACGCATTGATATCTATGGAAAAATCTTTGAAGGTCAACTATTCTCATATGAAGTATGAGATGATTGCCAACTATTAAGGAACTCTGATTTGAAGCTCCTCGGAATAAAATTGTGTGGAAATAAGAGATCGTGAGAAATGCAACTATGGTAAAAGGAAAACAACATCCCAGAAAGAAGAGTTGACTAGGAGATCTCCTTGGAAGATATGTGGACTCGGATAAAAGTCTGGAAAATATAGAGACCTTTGACAATACATATATTTAGGAGGTGTCAATCTATAAACAAATATGCCTACAAGAAGATGTCATGATGAAATATCATCACTAATGTAATTTTTATTCATATTTCTAATTGAATAATATCTGGATGAGCTTATGCAGGGCTGCCAAAGGGAAGTATATGTCTTCCACAGTTGACAACCATATGAAAGGATGGAATATCCTTGGAAGAAATATGATTTGAAGGAAAGCACCATGACATAAAGCTATACCAGATCAGGAGACTGATGGATCACTCTCTGAAGGAATTTTAAAAGTGATGGATGATCTGTGCATGTTGAAGAAGTCCTGAAAGAAGAAGACTTCACAACATGACATCGAAGGAAGAAAGTTACTCCAAGCAACTGGACATTCCATGGAGTTGCTACAGGTCTTTGATTAAGAGGGAGCTTAGGTACATTCCTTTAAGGAATGGATTGGTCATCCCTAGTTAACAGGGAGTGATAACTATTTTTTCTATCTCATGTGTCATGCACTAGACCAGGAATAACAGCTGTAAGTCTTAGTGAAGGCCATGGAGAGGAATGTAGACACATGTTATATGTATTCTCCCTATGTGAGAGGGAGAGATAGACACACATTCTTGTCTTCATTGGAAGGAAGGATGGAGTATTTTGGGATTGGGTAACCATCTGGCATCCGATACTCTTTGAATGTGGTAGGGAATTCTGATAAGAGTAATCGAGGACGGATATTATTTGAGATAAAAATAGTCCTATGAGGTCATACTCGGTGAACACCCGGGTGGAGTATCTACCTTGGAGACAATGATGATGGTCTCTATATTCATTGGTCTCATCAACGTTGTGGCTCAAGATCTCATGGAGAGATGGAGTTGTTAGTCAAGGCCTTGTTATGTAACAATGTTGGATTAATATGATGCTAGCAATAGATGGGTAACGAATCCAACTCTTCTTGTGAGATTCTTTAGTTTGACACTAACCGCATACCATTATGAATACCTCTCTAGTTAAGAGTGAGTGTTGGAAAGCGTAACTAGGTTCGGTCTTCATAATGACTATGTAATTATGAATTTATGTAATGAAGAAGAGAAGAAAAAATAAAATGTATTTTTTAAATGCTTGACTCATGGGTTTCATGAGCAAGAAGTTTTATTATAGGTCAAATACTTCTTCTTGATGTCTTTTAGGGATTTGTCATCTTGTCATAAATTTATAACTTAGAGTCATGAAGATGAAGTGTTGTTACACTTGCAAAGGAAAATTATTGATGTAAATGTATGCCTCAAGAACTTCTCATATATACTCCACAAGATGGCTTAAAGATGATGTTGAAGTCGACCTCAAACAATGAATGCACACTCAAGTCGGCTCAAGTGTAGACACATATTTTCACAGGTCATGTCGGCTTATTATTAGTGGAAACCACTATATAAAGGAACCTCGGTCATCACAGAAACAAGACAATTTTCGGACAAGAATTTCAGAGCAATTTTTGTGATAAGAAGTGCGAGAAAAGGATTGTAATTATAGAAAATATTGGAGGAACTACGAAGGAGATAAAGGGTGTACATATTCTTAGTTTTGGGCTATCCTACCTAGCAGATTTCAGGAATGTCTAGAGTCACGACAGCAAGAAATCAACCTACAAATTGAAGTGTGGATTGCAGTGTGAACGTAAGCATGCATTTTGTTAAGGACAGTATAGAGAAGAGAAGGATTTGTTCAGCAAAGGAAGAGAGGTCCTCTCGGATTTTTGTTTTGGGCTAGTAGTCTCAAGGTCAAGGTCTGCCACAGTAATCCCAACAACAGTAAGAAGAAGTTATACAAAGGAAGATTGTCTAACCTACATAAAATGCTAGGACAAAGCCTATCACAGCAAGGATTCACTACAAGAGGCCGAGGTCAAATCAAGTAAATGAGATCATTGTTTCGGAGTAGGGACCAAGCTTTCTAAGGCTGGTGCAGAATAGTGCAGAAAAGAAAGAAGCCACACTAGGAGCCAAAAGGGGAATAGTGGCAAGGTCTTGATGACATACATAGGTGAAGGGTTTGTGTCATGGTCATGGTACTTGTCAAATGAAAGTCTATAAGAAGAATTACTTGTGGGTTTTCCTCTCCAAGAGGGAGAGGTTTTGGCCCTGGCTTGAAGAGCCAAAATCTTGTGTCTTTTGTGTTTCGATAATTGATTTGATGAAAGACCTGATAAGCAAATGAAGAGAAGATTTAAGTAAGAGAAATAAGTTCACAAGTAATTAGAATTGAATTAAACTACGCCCTATCAAATTATCAACTTGGTATCAGAGCTAAGGTGCTAAAAATGGCATAGTGACACTCAAGTATCAGATTTCATGGAAGGCATCAAATCAAGGTGAAGGATTGAAGAATAAAAACCAAATAATTCTACACAATAGTTTGGATATTTGTATTAATGAATAGCATTGGATCACAACATACAAAGCAAGGACTTGATTAGAAGAAAGGTCAGTTTTCCATAGTAAAATAAATAAGATAGTTTGGTGTTAAAGGCAGTATTATAGTACCATCTTAAATGTGCAAGCAATTCATTGCCATCTGCAAGTATTTACATCAAAATATTCAAGGCAAGTTACCTCTCATCCTTGATCATTCAAGGAAGCAGAAAAACAACATCATCAATCACCATCAAAAGGGAAGCCAGATCTAAAGGCTTTGACATCATAAAAGGAGAAATCTCCTTCATTGAAGGACTTTTCATTTAGAAGAAAATCATTCAAAGGAAGCTTCAACCATCATCAAAGTAATCAAGCTAAAGATTTCATCTTCACTTGTCAAGTAAGTATCTATTATTTTATATTCAAAATTGGTAAAATGACATCATGTTTGCAAGGAGATCTTAAGTCTGTTTAGATCATCAAAGTTCCTTACATGAGAAAGGATGATAGAAATAATCCTCGAAAAAGAAGTTATTGATATCTATGGAAAAATCTCTGAAGGTCAAGTATTGGTTGAATACATGAAAAAGGGTCAAAGGACTCAAAGGATTGCAGATATCGAAGAAATATGTGATAAATTATTCCCTGGAGATGCACTCTCAATTATGAGATCTGAAAGAAATGATAAAGGTTAATCATGATTATTCTAACTGGTGAGCAAGGTAACAACTTTACATGGGACAAGAAAGTTACCTCATTCAACAACTTATGGTTTCCATGCAAGATGTTAAAAAAAAAAAAAACAAGTTGTGGGAAAAAGTATTAAAGATTAAAGAAAGCTCATATCAACGGAAAAGGATGGAGGAAGCTGAAGAAAGGAAGTTCAAGGAAAGAGGGAGTAAAAGATATTTACTATGGTTAAGAATAGTCTCCCTCACAAAATGTATTGTCATAGCTTCTAAATCCTATATAGGATATGACTACAATAAATAGATGTGGTGTGACATAATTAAGAAGTGAGAGCTTGTGACATCACCATAGGGAATCATGGAGGACAAGAAGAACAAAGTTCATGGCAATCAAATATGAAAGATATAGCTCTTGGGAACCTCATCGAAAAATTCATCCAAGACGAGGCTCATCATACATCAAAAGGAAACATTTTCCAAAAATAAGGATATTCAAGATCCTCAAAATTCTTTGATAGAATCCTCATCGAATGATTCACCAAACTAGAGAAGAAGAAAGTGTTTCATCGAGAAATTCAACTTGTGAAGTTCATGGAATGATGATAACATAAGAAATGAAGCAGGTCAAGGGATTGAAGACATTTCAATCAAGGAAGTTGCTGAAAGAATACTAGATGACCTGAAGGTAAATGAGATATGTATGTTGTATTTAATATTATAATGTCATGTCATATGGTTGCAGGTAACATGGATCACTACTCCTATGCTGAGGAGCATGATCAAAGGAAAGGAATCTCCTCTAAAAGATGTCGACAGGCATGGTTCACACTACATGAGATCAACATAATATATATATATATTCTCATATGAAGAATGAGAAGATTGGCAACTATTAAGGAACTCATTGAAAGCTCTTGGGAATAAAATTTGTGTGGAAGGAAGAGATCGTGAGAAGTGCAACTATGGTAGAAGGCAGATAGTATCCTAGAAAGAAGAGTTGACTAGGAGATCTCCTGGGAAGATATGTGGGCTTAGATAAATGTCTGGAAAAGATAGACACCTTTGACAATATATATCTTTAGGAGATGTGTCAATCTATAAACAAATATGCCTACAAGAAGATGTCATGATGAAAGATCATCACTAAGGTAATTTTTATTCATATATATAATTGGATAATCTCTGGATGAGCTTATGTAGGGCTGCCAAAGGGAAGTATATGTCTTCCACAGTTGACAACCATATGAAAGGATGGAAGATCCTTGGAAGAAATATGGTTTGAAGGAAAGCACCATGACATAAAGCCAGAACAGATGAGGAGACTAATGAATCACTCTTTGAAGGAATTATGAAAGTGATGGATGGTTTGTGCCTGTTGAAGAAGTCCTGAAAGAAGAAGACTTCACAACATGACATCGAAGGAAGAAAGTTACTCTGAGTAGCTGGACATTCAATGGAGTTGCTACAGGTCTCTAGTTAAGAGTGAGCTTAGGTACATTCCTTTAAGGAATGGATTGGTCATCCCCGGTTAAGAGGGAGTGACAGACATGTTTTTCTACCTCGTGTCATGCACTAGACCATGACTAACAGTCGTAAGTCTTAGTGAAGGCCATGGAGAGGAATGTAGACACATGGTATATGTACTCTCCCTATGTGAGAGGGAGAGATAGACACGCATTCTTGTCTTCTTTGGAAGAAAGAATGGAGTATTTTAGGATTGGGTAACCATCTGGGATCTGATACTCTTTGAATGTGGTAGGGCATTCTGATAACAATAGTCTAGGACAAATATTCTTTGAGATAAAAATAGTCCTATGAGGTCATACTCGGTGAACACCCAAGTGGAGTATGTACCTTGGAGAAAATGACGATGGTGTCTATAGTCATTGGTCTCATCAGCATTGTGGCTCAAGATCTCGTGGAGAGATGGAGTTGTTAGTCAAGGCCTTGTTATATAACAATGTTGGATTAATACGATGCTAGTGACAGATGGGTTATGAATCCAACTCTTCATATGAGATTCTTCAGTTTGAAACTGACAACGTACCATTATAAATACCTCCCTAGTAAAGAGGGAGTGTTGGAAAGTGTAACTAGGTTCAGTCTTCATATTGACTATGTAATTATGAATTTATGTAACGAAGAAGACAAAAATAATAAAATGTATTTTGTAAATGCTTGACTCATGGGTTTCATGACCAAGAAGTTTTATTATAGGTCAAATACTTCTTCATGTCTTTTAGGGATTTGTCATCTTGTCATAAATGTATAATTTAGAGTCATGAATATGAAGTGTTGTTACACTTGCAAAGGACAATTATTGATGTAAATGTATGCCTCAAGCCCTTGTAAAATATACTCCACAAGATGGCTTAAATATGATGTTGAAGGCGGCCTCAAATAGTGAATGCACACTCAAGTCGACTCAAGTGTAGACACATCTGTTCACAGGTCATGTTGGCTTATTATTGGAGGCAACCACTATATAAGGGACCTCAGTGATCACAGAAACAAGAAGATTTTCGGACAAGAATTTCAGAGCAAGTTTTGTGATAAGAAGTGTAAGAAAAGGACTGTAATTAGAGCAAAGATTGGAGGATCTATGAAGGAGATAAAGGGTATACATATTCTTGGTTCTGGGCTATCCTACCTCACAGATTTCAGGAATGTCTAGAGTCACTATAGCAAGAAATCAACCTACAAATTTAAGTGCGGATTGCAGTGTGAAGGTAAGCATGCAGTTTGTTAAAGACAGTACAACAAAGAGAAGGATTTGTCCAACAAAGGAAGAGAGGTCCTCTTGGATTTCTATTTTGGGCTAGTAGTCTCAAGGTCAAGGTCTGCCACAGTGATCAGAACAGCAATAAGAAGAAGATATACAAAGGAAGGTTGTCTAACCTGCATAATGTGCTAGGACAAAGCCTATCACAGCGAGGATATCGCTACAAGAGGCCGAGGTCAAATCAAGTAAAAGAGATCACTGTTTCGGGATAGGGACCGAGCTTTCTAAGGTTGGTGCAGAATAGTTCAGAAAAGAAAGAATAGTGCAGAACAGTGCAGAAAAGAAAGAAGCTACACTAGGAGCCAAAAGGGGAGCAGTGGCAAGGTCTTGGAGGCATACATAGGTCAAAGGTTTGTGTCATGGTCATGGTACTTGTCAATTGAAAGTGTATAAGAAGAATTACTTGCGGGTTTTCCTCACCAAGAGTGAGGTTTTTTGCCCTGGCTTGAAGAGCCAAAATCTTATGTCTTTTGTGTTTTGATAATTGACTTGATGAAAGACCTAATAAGCTAATCAAGAGAATATTTAAGTAAGAGACATAAGTTCACAAGTAATTATCAAGTAGAGAATTGAATTAAACTATGCCCTATCAAATTCTCAACACCTATCTCCCTGGTTCTTAATAGTCATTGGGTATCTAAGGACCCAGAGGAACATTGGGTAAAGAACTTACATAGTGTTTGTGTTAATTTCTAAATTCCAAATCTGATTTTAATTCCTAGTAATTTTTTATCACCCAACAAAATTATTTCTGCAATTACTGAATAAAATACATTGGAATTTTTAACTCAGAAAATGAAATAGCAGAAGAAAATTCAGGAACTCGATCACATAGAAAATTCTCCTCCAACTAATCTTCACTTAATTTCTCAGAACAATGAGGGCTCACTACTCAGGAAAATTGCCCATTGAGAAAATTAAAAGTTACAACATTTTTTTCTGAAATAAATTAGACACATATATGACCTATACAACCCTCGGAAAAATCTGAGATACAAACCCCCAACCAACAACCTTGATCCACAAACCTATACAACCCCTTGTGCAAGCTTAAGCTCAACGTGTGTGTGTCGTACGACTAGATTTGTTGCATGTGTGAGGCCATGGCTCCTCTAAATCAACCTCCGCTTTCCCCAGATGGCAAAACCCTACAGAAATCAGTTGTACAATCTATGCTAGGGTAACTTCCTTGTTGCAAATATATCTCATCAATTTTCCTCTCTTAGTCTTGAGTATCACGCTCAATGAGAAAATCACTCTCTCAAAATAGTGACTTTCTCCTCTCTCCTCCTCTTAGGTTTGTTCTTATAATTTATCATTGAACTAAATCCCTAATCCTAATCTCCAAAGTGATGGACCGCTAAGATTAAATCTTAACCCACTTGAGATCAACAATTGAAATTAAAAAAAAAAAATCACTAATGTAATTAAAATCACATTTAATTTTCCTCCCTCAATAGCCAATATTAATTACTTAACTTAATTAATGTGTTTTCCCTAAGTTAGACTCCAGTTAAATCATAAAGACAACTTAATAAATTGAGCAAGTTCACTAAGAAGGCTTTGGACGGTTCCTCATGACACACAGCCAATGTAGAAATATCTATGTGCTGCTACAGACAAGTGTTGCGAACATCTCGATAACATCCAGATTTTATCTTGAAAACACGATTTTTTGGCCTAACCGATGTTTGCCGATTTTTTAAGTATTTTTATGGTATCTTAACTTTTCCGATGTTTGCCGATTTTTTACCGATATTTTCCCGATTTTTACGATTTTTTGGTTTTCCAAACCCTTGCCGATTTTATCCCGATGCCAATGTTCGCAACATTGGACTATACAAATTTTCTATAAGTTGAAAGCATTTGCTTGGCTTGTCATTTATTAAGGGATTCCATCTAAGGCTAGGTTGGCCAATATCGGTCTCGCAAATGGCCTTTATCTTTTTTTAGTGCCCTAGAAACATTAAGGTATATCCTCTAGGACTACCGGTTTGCTAGGCGTTGTTAGAGTTGATTTGAGGATCATCATTTGATGCTTATTCAAAGCAGGGTTCATGCAGGGTTCATTAGTGAGTGACGTTGTATGGGAATGGTTGCACTCTTGTTTCTACTTCTTTTTCTGGGCTTTGGCATAGCTGGAAGATAGTGGCAATATTTGTTTTGTGGAAAGTTGAAACTGAGAAGTAAAATTGTTTCTGAACAAGTCCACTCTGTCTACTTTCAATTTGATACGGAATGATGATATTTATTATTAGTGGTTTTGTGGAAAGTTGAAACTGAGAAGTAAAATTGTTTCTGAACAAGTCCACTCTGTCTACTTTCAATTTGATATGGAATGATGATATTTATTATTAGTGGTTGGCAAAAGGAGCTTTGTTGATCGTTTCTGAACAAGTCCACTCTTTTGTCTACTTTCAATTTGATTTGGAACGATGATATTGATTATTAGTAGTTAGCAAAAGGAGCTTTGTTGATCAAAGATGTTCAATCTTTGGATCGCACAAAATACTCTACTTTTATCTCTGCTTCAGTAACTCTACCGAAGAGATTAGAAATCTCAATATATATACCATTCCCCTTTTTGTTTTTTCCAAATCTGTAAATATAAGACATTTCTCAAAAAAGTATGTCTACTTATTGCCACAACGCAATACCATACAGCATACCATGTTCCACGGAATATTTTCCTCGCTTCTTAAAAAGGGCCACCATTCATAGTTAGGTGAACATAATTATTCTTTCTGCCGACTTCATACAAGATTTTACCTTGGTTCTTTACATATCATTCCGTAGTTCATTCATCTTAAGAAGCCCATCAAATTCATCACCAGTTGTTATACATACAGATGGATAAAAGCATGTGCATATTCTTGTTTTCAGTCTCAGCAAGTAGGGTAAGCAAACCATTCAACCAGCATTATATCTTGCAAACAGTAAGTGAATACCGCATGACTAATCAATTTGGCATCCAGAACCAATGAACTGTGAGAGCAATTACAGGAGACACTTGTTAACATTAACAATTATCTCCTATTATCAGTTGGCAATCTCACACAAGGATACTTTCTCAGTTTAGTATCTTCCATAAAAATACATGTTATGAAATCATAAACTCTCCTGCCAATATATATTGATCCCGGTTAATATTAAATAAGGGACTGTAAACATTTTAAATAAAACAAAACCATTGCCAATATATAAAGATATTAGTTGCCTGACCTATCTGAACATGAATGAAAGTATACAGGATCTAAAGATAATACAGAGCACAAAAGGTTTATCATTTATGTCTTAATATATGTAATTTTTCTTCAAATAAATTACATGTTTGAGGACATCAGACTGGCAAATTCCAAACTTTTAATCAACCCATACACCATCATATCAGAAGTGTATTACCATAAATTGGATAAAGTATAGTCATCATTTTCTATCAAGTACAGACTCCACCACACTCTTCAGTGACTGAATAACTTGTAACAGATACAGTTTTTTTGTGAGCTGCAGATACGAACAATTGGATACCAGCTGGCAGTTTGCAGTTGTCTAGCAAAGATCGTTTAGACACAGTCAACAGTAGTGCCTCATCATCCAACATCTGCACATGAATGTAAAAGATTAGCATAAGGGAAATTTCATTTACTCAATCAAAAGCATTTAAAAACAGAGTGACACAAATGCCAACCAAATGAAATCATACATACACGATCAACAATTTCCTGGAGCAACATTGAGTCACTCTTAAATGAACCGGATGTATTTTCCAGTTGTAGAAAGATCAACGGTGACAAGGCATTACTCATAACTTTTATACCCCGTACCTGTGACAAACCTGCAACTTTATGTTGAAGTGTGAGAATATTGCATGAAATTTAAGTTGATAATACAAACATTAGAGTGATAGCAATAGCAAAGAAAGAAAATTGCAAGCAATGTCAAAAGAAAGGTTTTCGCAAGGGGTTTGTTGAATAGGGTCTCGACTCTCAAGCCAATACTAAATAGCTTCATTGAAGAACCCTCAACTGATCTCACAGGCTCTAGACCATGGGCAATGCCGCATATACTTCTCTATGTCAGATATTCCTGGATAATAGTGTGATTAAGTTAAACTTGACTGCTCAAGAAACTCTATGGAAAATTTGGAAATGGTCAAGGGGTGATCCTTACGGCAAAATTTGGTCACAATATCCTCTTGATCATTGTCTAAATCGGTATTGGAACATTCAAGATCATGAAAGAATATCAATTGGAAATTGCTAAAGTATCTGGAACAACGTGAAGATATCTGGAAGAAGCAATTTTCTTAAATCCAGTTTTCTGCGATAGCTTGTGCTTCATAACAATCTCGAATAAAAGATCAGCTATGTCACAATGGCCTTGCAGATGGACGTTCTGTAGTTTGATACAAATAAAAAATGAGTAAGCATGTTATGTTGAACTGGGAGATTGCCAGTGTTTTGGGCATGGATTGCTTGAGAGCATGGCATTCTTCTTGTCATCCCCTTCGTTGGAAATGGGTCCTTTTGGGGGATAATTGGATGATGTGAGAAGCAGGAAGGAATGTGTGGGATGTGATACTGACAGCCATGCTTGTCCTCTTACCTTATGTCAGAAGGGAGCACTTGTGTGACCACCATTTGTGTCCCCGATGTGCCATCTTTGATCTCTCTTTATTGTTCAGTAATGTAATATTAGATCCATTTCTCAAAATAATAAATAAACAAATGCATGGGATTCTATTTAGTAATTTCATTGGCAACAAAAATAGACATAACAGTTTGCCTGATAGTAAAAAGCCATCCAGAAAGATTGCTGGTGGGCCTAGCAGACTCTTTCAAAGTTCTGCTGTGAGCCACATTGTTAGAAGGTTTTGGATAAAGTAAAATTTATAAAGGTTAACAGAAACCATAGCAGTACTTAAGAAAGGGAAAGATGTTGTCTCATCAGTCATGCGCGACTTTTGGTATTATTCTGGACCAAAAAGGAACAAACCATTACACAGAATGGGAGAAAAAACCCAAAAGGGAAGATATTGTTCTGCGTTAGTAATTTTTATGGCAGAGAATTTTATAAATATGCAGTAGTGGAAGGCTCAAGAGTTTTCAATAACCGGGACAAAAAGTCGACTAACAAACAAACATTAAAAAGAATAAATACAAAGGAAAAAATAGAATGAGAATGCACACATGAAGCAACCCCGTAAAATTAACGTGGAAGAAATCAAGAAAGCATATTAAGAACAATATGCATGGATCTACATATCTTAGTCTTGCATTTGTTGAAATAATGGTGCAATTATCACATATGGCCATGGCCAACCTCATTTTGTAATAATTATTATTGTTTATGAGGGTGTTTTTAGGGTTCACCCTAAAGCCAAGCTAGTCAACACTCATTTATCATAGTCCAAGGTGGTTAAGGGAAACCTCGTCATTAGACTCTGTAGCCCCTCATGGGAGGGCGCTGTTAAATTTAGATAACCATGATATGTTCTGTGCTTAAGTGCAATTTACTTCAATCTTCTTTAAGGCCCAAATCAGATTTAGCCATCACATAAACATTAAAATAAAATGTTGATAGAACATAATAATAGATCAACAGAAGACAAGCCAAATAATATATCGGAATTTGTAATTCTTCTTGTCCAACAAATATAGAGAGAAATGTTTGTTACAGCAGTAAATAGGATGCCCTAGCCAGCAAAGACTTGAGTTGGCCAAACCAACCTCACACCATGACAAATCAGCCTTCCTCCAAATGTCACACACACCCCTCAAAGACAGCTCCAAAAAGTCAATGCAAGTCAACAACAAAAGGTCAACGCTGCGGTCAACAATCATCAGTCAAAGTCAACATTCAACCTCGATTTTCATGCCCTCCAATGCGGCCTCAAGAAATCGAAATTTCTGTGCTGAAATCGAAGTCAAAGCTCAAGTGTTGACCCAAAGTCAACGCTGGTCAACACTGTGCAGAAAACCCTAAAACAGTCCGAAAATTTCAGCAGCTTCTCCAAGTTCAGATTCACACCTGTGAGGGATGGAAGCCTCTCCTAGGTTGTACGAACCAATCAGATCACAAGGAGAATGTGTGATGAGATGATGATGAAATGAGCATCATCTCTCTCCAATTTATATCCATCAATGAGGGTGTGTGACACATCTATTGGGGCTTGTGAGCCTACATTACAAATCTAGCTGACCTTGTCAATTTGCACATGTGTGGAAAATAAATTCAAAATAGAAGTTCTGCTCATCCAAACAAGATGATCTTTAGATCAAACTTGCACCTCTCTGAAGAGGAATCCAACAAAAATATAATCATCATCATATGAGCAGTGCAACATGGAGTTTGGACCTAGTTTCCCAAAATTAACACTCCCTCTCAACTAGGCAAAACTCCATCTGTCCACCTTTGCCATCTTGTCATTAGTATCATCATGTACTATCATCATCATCATCCTGCAATCCTATATCATCCTGTTGTAACATGCTTTGTTGGCTCTGGGGGCAAACAAACGAGAGTGAGTCACAAAGACATCACACTCCACTGACCCGAAGTCAGCCTAGAGGTTAAAACCTCAATCGGACTCAAGAGAGTCACATACTAACCCGAAGTTAGTTTATTGACTCAAAGTTAGCTTAGAGGTAAGAACCTCATCAGACTTGATCCCAGATTAAGGTGTTGGACACATCCCCATCCTAGACATAGAGAGTATGACAATATCTGATGCGTCCATCAGTCTTGCTATTGGTCTCTATCCACATTTCCCACCTCATTGGCCAAATGAGAGGTAATTCCCATGAGTCTGAAACTCCATGGATAGGATGCATGCGAGGCATAGATCAAACAGAGGGTGAACCAGCTCAATATCATAATGGTGGGGAAGAAGCACAACAAGGTTCAGCAAACCTAGCCCTTTACATGCTTATAGCTCCAAGAAGCTATCTCCAAGCCCCCTGGAGCTCCTAGAGCTCATTGTCCAACTCAAGCAGGACCCTCACAATAGGGTATGTCCACGATTCCAAGCTTCTCACGGAAGGTTAATAATTTGACCTTCCCCAGGGGCTTCGTGAGAATATCCACAACCTGCTCATCAGTCCCACTGTGATTGAGCCTTACTGTACCATATCCCGGATAAAATGATACCTAATATCAATATGCTTGGATCGATCGTGGAACCCGGGATACTTAGAAAGACGAATCCCACTCTAGTTATCACAAAGGATAACGATGGTATCTAGCACATGTCCAAACAATTCACTGAATGCGCTTTCTCAACCAAACAGCTTCACAACAGGCCATAATCGCTGCTATGTATTTGGCCTCAGTGGTGCTCAAAGCAATCGATTTCTGCTAATTGCTCATCCAAGATATCGAAGCAGAACCCAAGGTGAAGAAACATCTAGATGCGCTCTTACAATCCACCACACTGCCTACCCAATCGGCATCGATATATCCATGGAGTCTCAAACTCCTGATAGTTTATCTCATCCCATGGTCGATTATGCCCCGAAGATATCTCAATAGATTCCTGGCACCAATCCAGTGAATGTGATGAGGCTCAACCATATGTTGACTCAAAGTGTTCACTGCAAAACATACGTCCGGACGGGAGTTCACTAAGAACATCAGGGCTCCTACGAGTTGTCAATACTCCGTGGGATTTCCCTGCTTGGGCCCAGCAGCACTTCCACACAACTTCTTAAAGTTGAGTTCCATCGGTGTTGACAAGGACTTACAGTCCACCATTCCAAATCTCTCCAGCAACTTCACAACATATTTTCCATGAGAAAGGAAAATCTCATCTAGTTTTTGCCAGACCTCCAAGCCAAGAAATAGTGCATCAATCCGAAGTCTTTCATCTCGAACTTAGAAGCTAGCTCCCTCTTACATTGATGAATAAGAGGGTCAGCATCTGTCAAGAAGAGATTGTCCACATAGAGAACCAGAATGGGAGGCCTTTCTTTATCAACCTTAAAATAAAGGTTCATATCAACATCACTTCGAGTGAAGCCCAGCTTCATCAAGTAGCTATCAATCCTCTCATACCAAGCCTTGGAGGCTTGCTTCAACCCATAGAGGGCTTTCTTCAACCTGCATACATATGTGTCTCTATCTTGGACTTCGAACCCCAGAGGTTGCTCCACATAAACCTCTTCCTTGATTGAACCATGTAAGAAGGCAGTATTCACATCCATCTGATGAAGACTCCATCCTTGTGTTGCAACAAGGGCAATAATCGATCAAATGGTGGTATAGTAGGCAACAGATACAAATATATCATCATAATCTATGCCTTCCTTTTGAGAGAAGCCTCGGGCAACAAATCTTGCCTTGTACTTTTTAGCACTTCCATCGACTCGATGCTTGATCTTGTAGAACCATTTCGAGGTGACAATAGATTTGTCCTTTGGGCTCGGGACCACATCCCAGACATCATTCTTCGTGATAGATTCATATTCCTCGTGCATAGAATCCTTCCAAACTTGATGCTTTACGACTTCTTCAAATGTTTCAGGCTCAGATTGTACAATAGTGCTCATGGCTGCTAGGTACCCTTGGTACCTATTCGGCTTCTTGCTTTCACGGAATGTTCCTCTCGAAGCAATATCTCTCTCAGCATCTTAGAGAGTGTCCCTAAGCCATGAGGGTCCCCTTTTATTAGAAGGAGGTGGATCAATAGGATCCATCGGTCATTCAACATTGGGCATTGGTTCATCCTTCGACTCTCCCTACATCCCTGCTTCTTCTTCTTTGTCTTCCTTTGAGCTAGGAAGATTCCTAACTTTCTTGAGGGCAGCATTTTCATCGAAGGTGACATTGTGGCATATCTCCACTTCTCTTTGACCAAGCACATAGATTCTATATGCCTTAAAGTTTCACTATAGCCCACAAACATTCATTTCTTCCCAGAAGCATCCAACTTGCTTCTCTTTTCTTTCGGCACATGAAAATAAACAGGACTTCCAAAAACTCTAAAATGGGAGGCATCATGCTTCTTACCAGAGAAGACTTCTTCGGAAGTTTTGGATTGCAATGCAGAATGTGGGCATCTATTTTGAACATACACAACAGTGTTCGCAGCTTCTCCCCATAGAAATTTCGAAAGACCTTGGTCATATAGCATGGCACGAGCAGCTTCCACAATGGTTCTATTATTTCTTTCAGCAACACCATTTTTCTCAAGAGTATACACAGTTGTGGTCTCCCTCTTAATGCCAACTTGCCTGCAATAGTCATTGAATTCATTTGAATCATACTCAGTCCCATTATCGGTCCTCAAAATCTTGAATTTCTTCCCGGTTTGATTTCAACCAAGGCCTTGAAGGTACAAAACCATTTAAATGCTTCATCCTTCTTCTTCAAGAAATATATCCAAGTCTTGCGGGAGAAGTCATCTATAAAAGTCATGTAATATGAACATCCTCCCAAGGATGTTACGGGCAACATACCAGATAGATCAGAATGTATCAATTGCAAAATATCAGATGTCTTCGTGACACTTGAGGGGAATGGTCCCCTTTTATGCTTCCCTTCAGCACAACTCTGACATATACCTTCATGATCATCTTTGAATTCGGCATCCCTGTCACCACCTTCCTTTCTTTGAGAAGGAATTTGTAATGAAGGTGTGCAAACCTCCGATGCCATAGCTCAGTTTGAAGAGTTGTGTCACATGACATGGCCCCCAACAGACTTCCTCCAACCTGATAGACTGTATCAACTCTAAAACCAATAGTAAGAGCTTCTTTGAAGTTCTTCTTCCAGATGCGTACCTTTCCATTGATGAATGCCACCTTGAATCCTTTGTCTTCCATTGCCGAAATGGACACAAGATTCTTCTTCAAATCAGATACGTACAACACATCTTGTAAGCGGAGGACTTGACCTTGAGATAGATGAAGGGTCACAGTCCCTGTCCCTTTCACAGGATAGGTGTTATTGTCTCCAAGGATAATCTCCAAACTAGTATCCTTCTCAACCAAATCAGTGAGGGCTTCTTTATATCCAGTGAGGTGCCTTGAAGCACCACTATCAATCAACCAGACATCCAGGGTGTCGACAGGAGATGCAACAGAGAGCGCAGATACCCGAATATATTCATTTTTCTTATATGAACAACATTATATTCATCATACCTGGAATTCCTTGACCTCTTGAAAGGATGGCCATTTCCACTTCGATCAGAGGCAGCCTTCCTCTTTCCTTTGAACCTGTTGTTCCTTTGATTTCCATTCCCCTAAAGTTGTTGTTGTCATCATCCCTAGGAGAGTCCCTTCTATTGGGGCACTCTCTGGCATAGTGACCAAACTTGTTACAAGGGTAACACCTTCCTTTCCTTCTTTTGGGCCTTGTTCTTCCATGGTTATGATTTCTCGGACCACCATTGTTCCTCTTCTTTGCATGAGTGGTAAAGGCAGTAGGGTCACCTCCATTCCCATTCGAAGGATGGTCTCTCTCCATCATCCTTGTCTCCTCTTGAGTGCATCTCGTCAACAATTCATCAAAATCAAGAATCACATTATTATTAAGAATAGTAGTGTTGAATACATACCATTCCCAGGGGAGTCCTCCAAGAGTAATGAGGACAAGCTCTTGATCAGCTACCTCTTCTCCAATGGCTAGGAGATCATTCTTGATTTCTGTGAGCCTCGTAAAATAGGATTGAATGGATTCTTCTTTGCCCTTCTTGATATTATTCAACTTGTTCTTGAAGAAAATAACTTTATTAGCATTGTTAGCCCTAAACATATTAACCAACTTATCATACATCTCTTTAGATGTGCCCAGCTCGGAGATATAAGCAACCAAGTGCTTATGTATATAATCATTGATAATCATCTTCGCCTCGACTTCCCCTCTTCTATATTTTGTCTTTGTGGAAGCCGGTGGATTTGATGGAGGCTCATGAATCTTCCCTTGCACATAATCCATGACATCTTGATCTTCCAAAACCAAATCCAAAGACATCTTCCATGCATGATAATCAGACTTCTCTGTCAACTTACCATCAGACTTGAAACCCTTGTAGATTGAGGAGGCCATTGGTCCTTGATAAGACTTCTTCTTCGGTGATTGCTTTTCACACTAGCTTGGCATTTGTCTTCACCTTAGCTCTGATATCATGTTAAATTTAGATAACCATGGTATGTTCTATGCTTAAGTGAAATTTACTTCAATCTTCTTTAAGGCTCAAATCAGATTTATCCATCACATAAACATGAAAGTAAAATGTTGATATAACATAATAATAGATCAACAGAAGACAAGCCAAATAATATATCAAAATTTGTAATTCTTCTTGTTCAAAAAATATAGAGAGAAATGTTTGTTACAGCAGGATGCCCTAGCCAGCAAAGACTTGAGTTGGCCAAACCAACTTCACACCATGACAAATCAGCCTTCCTCCAAGTGTTACACACACCCCTCAAAGACAGCTCCAAAAACTCAATGCAAGTCAACAGCAAATGGTCAACAAAGAAGTCAACGTTGTGCTCAATGGCTAGCAGTCAAAGTCAACGTTCAGCCTTGATTTTCGTGCCCTCCAATGCAGCCTCAAGAAATCAAAATTTTTGTGCTGAAACCAAAGTCAAAGCTCAAGTGTTGACCCAAAGTCAATGCTATCCAGAAAACCCTAAAACAGTCTGAAAATTTCAGCAACTTCTCCAGGTTCAGATACACACGTGTGAGGTATGGAAGCCTCTCCTAGGCTATACAAACCAATCAGATCACAGGAAGAATGTGACACATCATCTCTCTCCAATTTATATCCATCAATGAGGGTGTGTGACACATCTGTTGGGGCTTGTGAGCCCTACATTACAAATCTGGCCGACCTTGTCAATTTGCAAATGTGTGGAAAATAAATTCAAAATATAAGTTTTTCTCATCCAAACAAGATGATCTTTCGATCAATCTTGCACCTCTATGAAAGAGGAATCCAACAAAAATATAACCATCATCATATGAGCAGTGCAACATGGAGTTTGGACCTAGTTGCCCAAAATTAACAGGTGCCCTACCCAAGGCTATAGCAAAGTGCTCCCCATCCCCCTCTGCTTCATTCTCAAAGTGTGCTCCTTTCCCTTTAAGAGCACTCCCTACCACTATGGGGAGCATTCCCAGCATGCTCCTAGGAAGGTGAAAAAGAGCATTTTTTCTTGCTTGTGGGAACCAAGCAAGATTCCAAAAGGTTACTTGATACCTAGATGGGGTTATTTGATGTATCGAAATAGTCACTCATTGCATTTTCTCTCATTCTATTTCTAATTTCATCCATTACATTCATCTTTGCTAGGGTTTTGAGTGGGTTTCTTGCCGATTGTTGAGAAGCAAGCAAGTTACTTAGAACTTGGAAAGGAGATTGAAGGTTGCAATTTGTAATATCTTGGAAGGGAGATTGAAAGTTGTCGTAGTTACATTCAACAACCATTAGAGAGCTAAAGAGGTAGGTGTTAAAGCTCATTCTTGTTTGTTTCTTCCATGTGTTGTAAACTAGTATATTCCTGGTGTTGTTAACTAGTATATTTTTTATCTTAAATAATTTGATGTTTTCTTCTCCTCACTTTTCGTTGTTCTCCTTCTCTATCATTCTATTGCAGGAAAAGTCACTGTGATCATTGATTTTTAAGGATCAAATTGGAAATTCAACATATTCAATCAACAGTCACAAAAATCCAATCAATTTCAGCTCATCGAGTTCGTTGTTCAACAAAGCCTTCATTAATTAGTTTTTTTTGGTGCGTCTTTAATGATGGTTGATTACCTACGTTACACGGGGACCCGTCCTCGCCATAATTCATAATGTTTCCTTTGTTCTGGCGATGCGAGGACTTTGGAACTCGTCAGAAACGTTCCAAATCTTCCGGAGACTTCGAGGTAGTCCCCTAGCCATCCCTCAAAAAATCAAGGACTTTTTGGGGACTTCCAAAACACCCCTCGATAAATTGGGGACTTTTGGATATCCACAATATAATTTCAAGTTACAACTTTAAAAATATTAATTTTTTTCATTTTTTATAGAAAATCAAAACTTAATTCAAAATTGTAAATAAAAAATATTAAAATTACATTGTTTACCTACCCTAGCACATAACTAGGTTCACAAAGGTAAAACATAACCCACATAACATTTTGATTCCATTTACGATTCATTCGATAGGGAGAAATCCGACAGGGAGAGTTTTAAGCTTCACGTAGGCGGGCTTTCTTCACACATGCAAGAGGGTTTTCTTCACGATGGGAAGACAGTTTTCAGTGTTTCACGCAGGCTTCATGATAGGGGTTCACACCCACCTAGACGCAAGCTTCACGCCCAACAACGAGCAGTGAGCAACCTTCACGACTAGCACCCTTCACACTCGATAGTTCACGCCCTTCACGCCCAGCAGTGAGCCGCTAAACATAGTTTTGGGTTTTTGGTTATGGGCAGCGTGGAAGGCAAGCCAAAAGTCAAAAGTCAAGCTAGAAAAACGCAAGTTAGAAGGCTGCAAAAATTTTAACTTTATTTTATGATTTATCTGTCATAACTAGAACCCATAAATGATCATTTAGTTATTTATTTTTTGATTGTTTTTATTTTTTAATTAGAGTTTTCAATTTTTTGCTATTGAAATTTGAGTACCAGAGGACAAGTGGTTCCATAAGGCTTTGATCTTTGGCCTAGGGAAAAGTGTCCAAAAGAATTTAACTTTTTCTCCTAAAGTGACTTTGTAAGTGGTAAAGTCAAATCTAATTTAAAAGTGACTTTATAAGTGATAAAGTTACTAAGTCTAATTTTAAAGTGACTTTAATAAAGTCAATGTGAAATTAGAAAGTGAAAAGTGACTTTGGAAATAAATGACTAAGAGGGTCTTTATTAAAGTGGGGTGAATTAAAAAAAAATAGTAAGTGAGATTTAAATGCATATTTAATCTCAGCCCTAGATCTAAAGTTATCTTAGCCATTGGATTTAGGGATTCTCCAAAGTCACTTGCGGTTAGGTTAAAGGAGGAAAAGAGGGAAAAGATCATTTAGTCTTTCATGAGCAGATTGAGAGAAGGAGAAGAAGAGAGCTAGAGAAATTTATGGGCTTGAGAAAGTGAAGGAGAGGAGCATTCAGCAAATCTGTACAACAGAGAGAGGTTGCATGCATTTCAAGGCAGCAATCCGTACAACAATAAATCAACACAGTTTTCGAGGTAGATTTCGGTACAGCAGCAATGGGCACGTTTTTCGAGGTCCATACAGTAGCAAGGAGGTGTTGACCACACTTTGTCAACGACCCCATAGCAGTACACCTCCATTTTTCAATGGGACTTATCATGTTCGAGGCTCGTGTCATCTAGATTTCATCGCCAGACGACAGTTTTTATAAATGATGTAAACCCATTCTGCATGTAATGATGTAAATGATCTAAGTAAGACCGTCCATGTATGTAACAACCTAGGTAAGCCTAGTATGTTGTTGATGATCTCTATCCTAGGAGGTTTTTTGTCTCACTGATTCACAAAAATGATCGGCAGAGTTTTTCCCTCCAGCCTCACCCCAACGCTAGGGTGGATTTTATCATCAACATACTAAGTGAGTCCTAGTGTTCTATCGAGTCCTTGTAAAAGTAGTTTGAACTACTTGGTCTACTAGATCATATTTTGAGTCGCAGAACTGGGTATTTATTTGAGGGTCTATATGAATGGGTATTCCCCCTTCATGTATGTAAATGTATTATCTCATGTAAAAGAGGGTTGGAAAAATAAGTATAATCCCCTCTCAGTCAATTAATTAAATTTTCTGGTCAATTAATTAATAAAATCTTAAACCAGAAATTTAATTAATTTAGGGTCCTAAGTTAGGATTAAATCTTTAAAGAAAAAATTTGTGGGTCCTTGGAAAATGATTTTGAAAGCCCCAGGCCAAGGGAATATTGAGAATTTTAAGAAATATTGGACCCTTGGGCCTTGGTAGTTAAGTCAAATTCAAAATTTTGGGGTAATTAACTCAAAAATATTATTTTTGAGTTAATTAAAATTGAATTAAATGATAAATTCGTTTTTTCCCCAAAATTTTAATTTCAACGTTCTGGATTAAAAGATGATTAAATCTTTTGAACGACTGAGATTATTTTGACAAGGATCATCCAAACTAGCCGTTGGAGATTTTGTCCTATAAATTTAGAGGTCTTTGTCAGTATTGAGTCATCCAATCTCAGGATCGTGCACTTGTCTTGGAAGCTCTTGTAAATTTTTGAGTAATAAAGCAAAAAAGACTTTGGGGTTACAAATCTGGATGTTCCTTCTCAGATCTATGTGGTGAATTGTCTCTAAAATCTGCTACTTTGTTTCTTGTATTTTATGGTTGATGGCCTTCATGGATTAATCTGCATACAGGTATCTTGTGCAGTTTTTTGGGTTTATAAAATAACATTCTAATTTTTCTGCAAAGGTCTCATGTTGTTTTCTTAAATCTCTATCGATCTAAGATTCAGATCTAAGTGTGCAGGGCAATTTTTTTTTAAAATTGGGCGTTTGGGGAAGTCTTCGGTTGGACTAGCCGAATCTAAATAAGCATAAATCTGATAAGCTCTTTATTTGTTAAATTCCAGGTCTATCTTACGATATTTGTGATTTTGCAGGGTTTCAAAGGCTTGTGCCTCTCATTTAAAAATTTTAATTTCTAAATCGTGCTGAAATGGACTTAAATCTGGCTATGAGAGCCTCCCAAATTGTAAATTAGGCTTGTAAATTTGTAATTTTCTTTAGACTGTAAGGGTTTAATCTTTTTTTTGGGTGTGTATATCTTCAGATCTCACTGATCTTTTGCAGGTTAAGGGCTTAAATCAGAAATTTTTAAAGATCTGAGGCAGATCTAGCTTCCAAGGGCCAGATCTGCCCTCAAATTACTGTTGTGGACGGTCTGGGAAGTATTTGATTAAAATAAGCATAAAATCTAAGCGTAATTGAAAAATTCTGAATTTGCTGGAAAATTTGTGTGTATTGGGTTCAATCATTGTTCATCCCTATTCAATCTGTCTTTCTTTGCGTCCAATCCAGCGGCTTTCCGTTCACATTCTGTGTTGATCGATTTCATTTCTTTTGAGTTCGAGTCGATTTATGTCTCAGAGCCTTCATCGACTCCCTTGCTGCCGCCGTCCCTCCATGCCCTTGTCCAGCATCATCTCTTCTTTCCTGTCGAATTCCTTCTGCTGTCGACTTCAGCGTTTCTTCTACATCTGTCGGGCGTCCAACCTACAACAATAAACACAAAGTCGATTGAAATTTTTTCTTGGCCTGTCCGAGCATCATTTTGCCTGTCGTCCACTTTTTTGCCTTGTCTTCACACCTTCCGCGTCCAGCTCTGCCTTCACTGCATCACGTCCAAGTAGCTCATCCGCCATTAAACGTCGAACCCTTACATCTCTGCCATGGACATCCGTCCTCTGCCTTCCGACCTACAAAACGAACAATAAAAAACACACGCATAATTTTTGACAGCTTTCACATGGTATATACGTTCGTTTTTATTTAGTGTATAGATATATTTTAATGTTAGATTGCTAGTCATAGATTTTTGATTTAATTTTATTTTAGTTTAGCTTTGTGATGTCGTAGGTCTAGTTAGATAATTAATTCAATTTCGATTTTCTTATTTTTTACGCTTAGTTTTAGATTTTTTTTTTTTTTTAGATTTTTCAAATAATTTAGTTTTAATTAGATTTTAGAACTTTGTCGGTTTTGTTTATTTAGTTAGATTTTGATTTGTTTTATTTTAGATGTAATTTAGACTTAGTTTAATTCTTAGTTTGTTTAGCATTAGATTTTTTAATTTTAGATTTTAGATAGCTTAAATTTTAGTCTTAATTTAATCTTAGTTAAATCTAATTTAGTTTTAATGTTAGATTTAGATTAACTTTAGATTTAGAATTAGATTTAGATTTAGATTATCTTTGTTTAGTTTTAGATTTAGGATTTTCGATTTAGATTTTAATTTTAATTTTTTAGAGTTAGTTTAAATTTTGGTTTAAGGATTTAAGATAAAAAAATTTCAAAATTTCAAAAAAAAAAAAAAAAAAAAAATCTAGAAAATACAAAAAAAAATTCGAATTTTCTATAGTCAAATGTGTTGAAATTTTTCTACGTAAAGTTTTGACTATAAAAACTTTTTCTGGATCGAAATTAATTGAAGCATCATAAATCTGGAAATATTGCAAATATCTGGCATTTTCATCTTGTGGTAATATTGCTGTGGGTTTAGGATATTTTAATGCATGGTTGTGGTGTTTTCAATTGAATATCATTGTGATCAATCGTGTTTTAATAAGCAGAAGTTAATCGTCACTTACTTGTTTATAATTGCATAACGAGATTTTATTTGACTCCATAAGGCACTAGTTTTAAACATGAAATCTAATTTAGATCTGTGGGATCTCGTTCATTTTATCCAGTATTTGATGTTTTAGCTGTGTCTCCTGGATTCTTCATCCTCATTTCTAATAGGGTCTACCTCCCTTAGCTTACTGGGAGACAACTTAAATAGTGGGATTGGGGATAAGGGTGACAACTCCCAGTCTGAGCCGTTTTCGCGGTGCCTTGAAAATCTGTGTGACAACATTTTTTGGCACCGTTGCCGGGGATAGAGTTTTTCTGTCCTTGGTCTTAATGGCGTTTTATAATCTTCTGATCTTTCATCGCCATTCATTAGCCTGTCACAAGGGATCACATTTTCTGGCGTCTTTTCATCCCTTCATATTTTCATCATCTTATCTTTCATTATATCACTAATCATTTCATCATTTTATCTTTAGCACCTAGACATTTTGGTTGGCTTCTTGTTTGGGTGGTGACTCCACTTCTTCATCTTTTTACTCCCAGACAAGAACCCCCCCTGATATCCATCTGCTATCTCTTGATTATTTCTCCTGTTTTAGAATCAGTTTCATGTTCAAGTGGCGACTCCAATTCTTTCATTTCTTACAAGAGTTCCTGCTAAGAAGTTCACTTCTTGAGGACCTTTTGACTATTCTTGAACACGGATCTGTTTCTAAAATCTTAAAAACGATATCATGGATATTTTTGTCCCGTGTAATTTTGCTAATATTCAGGGTTATCCCCATGATGTCCCTCAGATGGATAAATTACCTATCTTTCAAGGAAATGATGCAGTTAGTGTTAAATCTCATTTGTTTGCTTTCACTAACTGGTGGAATAGATTTGCAGTTGCAAAAAATAATTTCGAGGATGTAAAGATGAAAAATTTTGTTCTTACTTTTGGCGAGGATGTTGCTGAATGGTTTATGGAAAAACCTGATAATTCATTTGATACATTTGAATCCATTGTAACTGCCTTTAAGGAAAAGTATGGTGATAAAAGGGAAGATAGACATTTGGTAAGAGAGATCAGTACCATAAAAAAGAAATAAAATGAAACGACTGAAGAATTTAACAGGAGATTTAATGGTATCCTTAGAGAAATATCTCAAACTCATAAACCTCCTGATGGATCTCTTCTGAATTTTTACATTGATGCCTTTGATTCTGATACTTCATATGAGTTAAGGCGGGCTAAAACTGCAAATTATAAGGCTTGTCAATCTTTAGCTGAGGAGATTGAAAAGGATAAGAAAGCATCTGGAATGTCCAAAACTCCAGATTTTGATAGGTCTTTGACAGATACTAAGTTAAAACAACCTCTAGAAGATGATGATGACCCTATGAAAAGGTTAATGCAAAAACTTGAAAGCATGGAGCTTAATCATGCTAATAAACTTGAAAGCATGGAGCTTAATCAAGCAAAATTAATCTCTGACCATGCTAAAGAAATAAGTGTCTTACAGGCTAGGTTGGTTCAAATGGAAAGGGCTCAAACGCAGAATTCCCAACCTAGAAATAATAATGTTTTGCAGGAAAAAGGCTTATCTAATGAGCAGAGACCGACAAATAAACTTGAGTTTGCAAATCTTGTGGATGAAGCTCTGCCTTATTGTAGAGCCTGTAATGATCTTCATGAAGAGGTTACTTGCCATGTTGTCAAAAGAATCATAGCTAGTAGAATGGCAAGGTCAAGTCATCAAATTAATGTTGTTGGTAAGGACTATCACATGCATATAGAAGATCATGAAAGTCAGGTTAAGGAGCCAGCTCAGATGATTAAGGATGTGCAACCCAATCATACGTAAATAATTCAAAACATGGAAGCTAACCAAATCAGTCTTCAAAATAAGATAACTTCCATGGAAGAAAGTCATGCACAGGAAATAAATGTCATGGAAAATAGGTTAAAGATAATGATTAATCATATGTCCATTATACAAAATCATATGATTGCAATGGAAGCAAGACACACCCAAGAAATGACTGCCATGAAGGAAAATCACTTGTTGGAAATAAAAAATATGGAGGCAAATCAGACGAAATTAATAGTAAGGCATGCCAGGGAGATGAGTTCCATACAAAAGAAATTGGAAAAAATGGAAGAATTACAAAAATTTCAACCGAAATTTGATTATGAAGATTCATAAATAGATCATGAGACTTCTTGTCTGCTAAAGCCATTCCCATCTCATCATACGGAGGATTTAATTATGGTTTCAAAGGATGTTGAGAAAGACCAAGCTTATGTTTCACCATTGACAGAGTATATCCAGAATGATATTGGTCATGCTCCAGGTTCTTCAGATATTTTGTACAAACATCTTCAAGATGAGGACAAGAAATCTACAGTGGTCTCATTGCTGACATCACAACCCACTCAGAAGAAGAGAAAGAAGCAAAAAAGAAGTAAGTGGTTTGATTCGTCTGATGGTCGAGAGCAACTTGACATTTGGATAAGACAGAGTCCTACATTATGCAAGATCGGCCATGGCACATCTGAAAAGAAGCCTACAGACTTGCCTGAAAGCAGGCAAATGTTCAACATCCACTATATTGAGCACATCTGATGCCACAGGGCATCCTTTGTATCGCATTTCTAACCCTACTCCTTATTATTTCAGCATTTCATTTTGCAGTTAGAGTAGATTTACTTTTCATGTTAAGTTGAATAATAAATAAAAGAAGAGCTTCTATTTTTCATGAGCTTAATGTTATATAATGATATTTGGATGGACGCTACTTATGTAATCTTGTGTGTTTCTTGGATGTAGATTCTGGATTCTCACATTCCTTCGATGAAGCAACGTGTCCCCAAGTAGAGCCAGATGTTGACCACACTTTGTCAACGACCCCATAGCAGTACACCTCCATTTTTCAATGGGACTTATCATGTTCGAGGCTTGTGTCATCCAGATTTCAACGCCAGACGACAGTTTTTATAAATGATGTAAACCCATTCTGCATGTAATGATGTAAATGATCTAAGTAAGACCGTCCATGTATGTAACAATCTAGGTAAGCCTAGTATGTTGTTGATGATCTCTATCCTAGAAGATTTTTTGTCTCACTAATTCACGAAAGTGATCGGCTGAGTTTTTCCCTCCAGCCTCACCCCAAAGCTAGGGTGGATTTTATCATCAGCATACTAAGTGAGTCCTAATGTTCTATCGAGTCCTTGTAAAAGTAGTTTGAACTACTTGGTCTACTAGATCATATTTTGAGTCGCAGAACTGGGTATTTATTTGAGGGTCTATACGAATGGGTATTCCCCCTTCATGTATGTAAATGTATTATCTCATGTAAAAGAGGGTTGGAAAAATAATTATAATCCCCTCTTAGTCAATTAATTAAATTTTTTGGTCAATTAATTAATAAAATCTTAAACCAGAAATTTAATTAATTTAGGGTCCTAAGTTAGGATTAAATCTTTAAAGGCAAAATTTGTGGGTCCTTGGAAAATGATTTTGAAAGCCCCAGGCCAAGGGAATATTGAGAATTTTAAGAAATATTGGACCCTTGGGCCTTGGTGGTAAAGTCAAGGTCAAAATTTTGGGGTAATTAACTCAAAAATAATATTTTTGAGTTAATTAAAATTGAATTAAATGATAAATTCGTTTTTTCCCCAAAATTTTAATTTCAACGTTTTGGATTAAAAGATGATTAAATCTTTTGAACGGTTGAGATTATTTTGACAAGGATCATCCAAACTAGCCGTTGGAGATTTTGTCCTATAAATTTAGAGGTCTTTGTCAGTATTGAGTCATCCGATCTTAGGATCGTGCACTTGTCTTGGAAGCTCTTGTAAATTTTTGAGTAATAAAGCAAAAATTACTTTGGGGTTACAAATCTGGATGTTCCTTCTCAGATCTATGTGGTGAATTGTCTCTAAACTCTGCTACTTTGTTTCTTGTATTTTATGGTTGATGGCCTTCATGGATTAATCTGCATACAGGTATCTTGTGTAGTTTTCTGGGTTTATAAAATAACATTCTGATTTTTCTGCAAAGGTCTCATGTTGTTTTCTTAAATCTCTATCGATCTAAGATTCAGATCTAAGTGTGCAGGGCAATTTTTTTTAAGATTGGGCGTCTGCGGAAGTCTTCGGTTGGACCAGCCGACTCTCAATAAGCATAAATCTGATAAGCTCTTTATTTTTTAAATTTCAGGTCTATCTTACGATATTTGTGATTTTGCAGGGTTTCAAAGGCTTGTGCCTCTCATTTAAAAATTTTGTTTCTAAATCGTGCTGAAATGGACTTAAATCTGGCTATGAGAGCCTCCCAAATTGTAAATTAGGCTTGTAAATTTGTAATTTTCTTTAGACTGTAAGGGTTTAATCTTTTTTTTTGGTGTGTGTATCTTCAGATCTCGCTGATCTTTTGCAGGTTAAGGGCTTAAATTAGAAATTTTTAAATATCTGAGGAAGATCTAGCTTCCAAGGGCCAGATCTGCCCTCAAATTACTATTGTGGACGATCTGGGAAGTATTTGATTAAAATAAGCATAAAATCTAAGCTTAATTGAAAAATTCTGAATTTGCTGGAAAATTTGTGTGTATTGGGTTCAATCGTTGTTCATCCCTATTCAATCTGCCTTTCTCTGCGTCCAATCCAGCCGCTTTCCGTTCACATTCTGTGTTGATCGATTTCATTTCTTTTGAGTTCATGTCGATTTATGTCTCGGAGCCTTCGTCGACTCCCTTGCTACCGCCGTCCCTCCATGCGCTCGTCCAGCATCATCTCTTCTTTCCTGTCGAATTCATTCTGCTGTCAACTTCAGCGTTTCTTCTACATCTGTCGGGCGTCCAACCTGCAACAATAAACACAAAGTCGATTGAAATTTTTTCTTGGCCTGTCCGAGCATCATTCTGCCCGTCATCCACTTTTTTGCCTTGTCTTCACACCTTCCGCGTCCAGCTCTGCCTTCACTGCATCACGTCCAAGCAGCTCATCTGCCATTAAATGTCGAACCCTTACATCTCTGCCATGGACGTCCGTCCTCTCCCTTCCGACCTGCAAAACGAAAAATAAAAAACACACGCATAATTTTTGACAGCTTTCACATGTATATACGTTCGTTTTTATTTAGTGTATAGATAGATTTTAATGTTAGATTGCTAGTCATAGATTTTCGATTTAATTTTATTTTAGCTTAGCTTTGTGTTGTCGTAGGTCTAGTTAGATCATTAATTCAGTTTCGATTTTCTTATTTTTTACGCTTAGTTTTAGATTTTTTTTTTTTTAAGATTTTTCAAATAATTTAATTTTAATTAGATTTTAGAACTTTGTCAGTTTTGTTTATTTAGTTAGATTTTGATTTGTTTTATTTTAGATGTAATTTAGACTTAGTTTAATTCTTAGTTTGTTTAGCGTTATATATTTTAATTTTAGATTTTAGATAGCTTAAATTTTAGTCTTAATTTAATCTTAGTTAAATCTAATTTAGTTTTAATGTTAGATTTAGATTAACTTTAGATTTAGAATTAGATTTAGATTTAGATTATCTTTGTTTAGTTTTAAATTTAGGATTTTCGATTTAGATTTTAATTTTAATTTTTTAGAGTTAGTTTAAATTTTGGTTTAAGGATTTAAGATAAAATTTCAAAAAAATAAAAAAAAAAATCTAGAAAATACAAAAAAAAATTCGAATTTTCTATAGTCAAATGTGTTGAAATTTTTCTACCTAAAGTTTTGACTATAAAAACTTTTTCTGGATCGAAATTAATTGAAGCATCATAAATCTGGAAATATTGCAAATATCTGGCATTTTCATCTTGTGGTAATATTGATGTGGGTTTTTGATATTTTAATGCATGGTTGTGGTATTTTCAATTGAATATCATTGTGATCAATCGTGTTTTAATAAGCAGCAGTTAATCGTCACTTACTTGTTTATAATTGCATAACGATATTTTATTTGACTCCATAAGGCACTGGTTTTAAATGTGAAATCTAATTTAGATCTGTGGGATCTCGTTCATTTTATCTAGTATTTGATGTTTTAGCTGTGTCTCCTGGATTCTTCATCCTCATTTCTAATAGGGTCTACCTCCCTTAGCTTGCTGGGAGACAGCTTAAATAGTGGGATTGGGGATAAGGGTGACAACCCCCAATCTGAGCCGTTGTCGCAGTGCCTTGACAATCTGTGCGACAACAGGAGGCACAGATTTCGAGGAGAAAAAGTAGCAGTGGGCAACACGCATTCCAAGGCTGAGTTGGCACAGTTTTCAAGGCTGAAAGAGGTTGTTTTGATTTCCGTACAGTGCGTACAATAGTACGAAATTTTTTGGCACGATTTTCGAGGAGGACGTACAGCGTTAAATGTTGTTATCTCCTGCTATAATAAATTTCCATTATTACTGTTTTGCTGATTTGGCACATTTTCTGAGGTGGAGGCAAGCATGGAAAACGAGATAACTCTGTACATTGTTTGCTGGAAATTTTCCTGTATATTTCACTTCTCTGTAAAAACATTTTCCAGAAATAAAGAAGATTTTTTGAATTGGTTTTTCCCAAGAGTTGTAGGGGGTTTTTCCAGAGTCATGTTGACCAAAAATCAACGTGTCATTTTCTGTGTGTGTGGCTAATATATTTTCTGAGTTTTTATTTCTGCATTTTTAGCACTTTGAAATTTCCAGAATTTGTGTTTTCAGAAAATATTTATTATTTCCAGCTTGTTGAATGTATGGTTATGGGAATGGGAATTTAACTACATGGGAGTAATAAGGAGAAACTAATGACTGGGGTTGGGTCAAAATTTCTACACTTTCTTGGAGTTGTCAAAAAGCTTGGAGCAAAAATGCAAGAAACTTAGAGAAACAGTGTGTTTTTGGTTTCTAGTAAGTTTAAAATTTTATTTTATTTTTTAAATTTTTTAACTAGTTGTATGGTCTGATATTTTTTTTTCCTTTTTTTTTGTAAGCTTGGCAGGTCTACATCTTCATCATGTCCAATATATCACCCCAATCAATGCGGGAAATTGAACCGGTGACTTCACATCAAGGAGTGCCTTAACAGAACACCCAATCATCGTCTATCCAAGACCCCATGGAAATTTTCCTTAAAATTTTGAAACAAATCTATTGTATTTTTAAATTTCAGACCTCACCTCTAAAAACAAATAAAATAGACAACAATACTTCAGCAATTGCTCAACCTGAGGGTGAAACATTAGCAAGGGCAACAAAAAATTTTGTTTTCATCAACACAAAGAAAACCTTGCTTCAGTTTATCAAAAAAAACTCCAAGAATAAAAAGAAAAACAATGGTGGTTCAAGGAGTGGGCATGCAACCTTTGTCGTCATAATTTCAAGGGAAGCTACACTAGGGTTTACCATCACCTTTCGTCTATTCCTAGAGATGGAGTAAAGGCATGCACTTGTCCATTGGAAAAGAGAATTGAACTTACTAAACTTCACATGGTTGCCACAGGTGGCATTGTGGAGATGGAGGACAACTCTAATGTCTTCAAAAAACCAAAAATTTTAAGCATAGAAGAAGATTACTCTCAAAGAGAAGTCAATGAAAAAGATTCAATTGATTTAGGTTCTAGTAAATCTAGTCCAAGTAAGAAAGGAAAAGTTGTTGTGGCATAGTGGTTCAATGTGCAACGCAAGAATGAGGCAGAGGATGCAGTGGCTGAATTCTTGTTTGCCAATGGAATATCATTTAGTGCCACATGTTCCCCACAGTACAAAGAGAAGATAAAGAAATTCATTGTTGTTGGTCCATCATTTCAACCCCCTAGTTACAATAAATTGAGGACAACATTGTTAGATAGAGGGGTCACAAAGATGCAGCCAGTTATGGAAGGCCTTAAAAAAACAACTGGTTGACTATGGGTGTCCAATTGTCATGGATGGTTGGACAAATATTCAACAAAGGCTTTTCTTGAACATCATTGTCACCTCTCCAACTAGACCATATTTTTTAAGGGCAATTGATTATACCGAAAATATGAAGGATGCAGCCTTTCAATATGAGGTATTAGACGATGCAATTGAGGAGATTGGTCCTACAAACGTAGTTCAAGTTATCACAGATGTTGCACCAGTTTGTAGGTCTGCAGGGTTGATGATTCAAAGCAAGTACAAGCATTTATTTTGGACTCCTTATTGTGTGCATGCTTTAAATAACGCACTCAAATACATTGGTAAAATTTCTTGGATCACCCACATTATTTTGGATGCAAGAGAGGTGCAAATGTTCATTTGAAACCACCATGCCTCTCTAGCTATTTATAGAATTTATGCAAAAAAGGAGTTCTTAAAACCAACAGATAAAAGGTATGCCACCTAATATCTCCTTCTTGACCGCATGCTAGAGGTGAACATGCCCTAAAGGCCATTGTTATAAGTTTTGAGTGGTTTGCATGGGGGGAATCCAAAATAGATCAGGGAAAGAAAGAAAGGCAGTTGGTGTTGAATGATGATTGGTGGGTTGATGTGAAATACATTGTCACATTCATTGCTTGAAAAGTGGAGCTAATCAAGTATGCAGATTCAGATTCCCCTTGCCTTGGGGAAATATATGAGTCAATTGATAGCATGATTGGAAAGATCAAGTCCATCATTCGTCAAAGGGAGACCTCTTTGGGGTTATTTAATGAACTCTAAAGATTGATTGAAAAGAGATGGAAATAGGTTAAACACACCTCTTCATATGGCCGCTTATGCACGTAATCCAAAGTGGTATGTGGAGAGGGAAGGCAGAGTTCCTCCAATAGATGACCCTGAAGTGAAACAAGGCTTTGTTGATGCCATAGAAAAGATGTATAAATCAGAACAAGCAACCATATTTTGAGAACAATTTCTTGATTTTGTTTGCTCAGTAGCCCCACTTTCTCTAGAGCCGCAAAGAAAGATTTGTTGGGTATGGCACAAAAATGTCCTAGTGGATGGTGGAGGCTGTAAGGGGACAAAGCACCAGAAATACGCACTCTTGCTATGCGTTTATTGTCTCAGGTTGCAAGTTCTTCAGCTTTAGAAAGGAATTGGTCTACATTTAGTTTTATCCACTCTATTAAGAGGAATATGCTTACCTCTAAAAGAGTGGAGAAACTAGTTTATGTGCATATCAGTCTTCGCCTTCTATATTTAGTTTTATCCGCTCTATTAAGAGGAATGGGCTTACCTCTAAAAGAGCAGAGAAACTAGTTTATGTGCATAGTAGTCTTCGCCTTCTTACAAGGAATACTCCAGAGTATTTACAGGGACCTGCAACATAGTGGGATGTAGATCTTGAGGATGCTTCACAAACTGATGATGATGATGATAATGGGCCATCTCTCCATACAAGATTAGTTAATGTACCATTAGATGACATTGAGCTGCAGTTGCAAAGCATTGATGATGATGGGAGAGAAGATGGTGAGGTTCAAGCATTTTCAAATAGATTTGATGTAGAAGATATGACTCTCTGAGTAGCTTCAGCCTTCATGCCACTATGGCTATTGACTCATACTTCCTTTTTTGTTGTCTTGCAACATTTTGATTTTTCCATTTGGAAACTACACTAGTGACTATATTGTTTTAATTTTTTCCATTTTGGTTCTTGGACTATAGTCTATAATTTATAAATTTATAATCCATGGTTTTCTAGACTCTTAATTTGAGATTTATATTTATATTTTAATGACTTGTTCATGTTTACAACTTTATTAAATTTTAGTACTATTTACTTTTATGCTTTAGCTGCTATTTAAATTTTGAAATGATTCAACATGCATCATAGAATGATTATGTAGATACTAGACAATAGTAGATTGTAGTTTGTAAGTTGTAACAAACTAATAGTACTTCTTAATTTATGCAATGATGACGAAATTTGTTTTTATGATGCACGATTCTCAATGATGATTAGATATTATTAGTATTAGTCTTTAGATTTATCATTTTAGTATTTTATTTTGTAATTTGAATTTCAAAATAGTAATAGTTCTAACTTTTATACTTTAATTTATCATTTTGATTCATGGTTATGTTGTATTACTAATTTTTTTTTAAATAAATATAAAAATTAGTTTTCGCAGTTGTCGTCCCCAACCCGCTGTCCCCTGAAAATTTGGGGGTTCTTTCTAGACGTCCTAGAACTAGTCCCCACTATCCACCGTCCCCACAACCAGTGCAACATAGTTGATTACAAATATGCTCTCAAACATCATAGCTCTTTCAATTGTGTGGTTTCCTTTAGAAATTTGATTACATGTGCTCTTTCATTGGAATGGTTTTCATTGCCAGGATGCCTCTACGCACCAACATATCTTGGAATGATCACCTCACACATTATTTTATATTTATTAAATTTAATAAGTAATTTTTTATTATACTATATAAAAAATTGGAAGTTATATATATATATATATATATATTCAAATTTCATGGCGAATTTTATCAAAGACTTGTGAATTTCTATTGAATTTCATTGTTGTTGAATTCGAACACGAAAAGAAACTAAGTGACTAAGATACAAGCAACAAGATATTCTCAAGAAGCATGATTAGTATGTGATTTATCCTTTTGGTTCCATTTTATATTATGATGGTGGTGTTGGGAAACCAAAATACTAGTGATGACAAGAAGTAAGAAATAATACATACCATGGAGAGGAGGAAGAAATGGAAGCAAATGATGATCATGAAACTAACAATGATTATGGAAAGATAAGATAATTTTATTAATGTCCAACAAATGACCACAAAAGTAGGTCAATGGGACTAAAGGATACATCCCACACTAGTCCAATCTGGGAATGAAAATGCAACTCCTAGAAAATGCCAAAGCTAAATCTAGGATAAAATGAAGTAAAGAAGGAAACAACAATAGGGAAGCCTCATAAACATGTATAGAACCGAATCAAAGGCCCCCAATGATAGGCGAATAAGTTCAGGGTTGGAGGTTGATGACGTCAAGAATGCCCAAGTCTGATAACTGACAATGAGGAGGGTAATAGTGGCGCTAGCTTGCTATCGAAGTCCTCTTGATCCAACTATATTTCTGGTTGCATGATCCTAAGGGGGATGCAGTTGTGATGGATACTCCTAGCATAAAAAGCCAAAAAATAAGAAGCACTAGATAAGTCTATGGTTTATCTACCAAGGTTGGGGAGGAGTCTGGAACTAATCCCTTTGACGATGTGGGTGTTGTTCGACACCTTTGCAACAGTTTCGAGGAAACTAGTTGGCCTCCCAAAGGGGTCATTGAGGGGAGACCCAAGGTCTCATTGTTCTACTATCTGAAATACTCTAGAACTCAGCAATTATGAAAATAAATAATTAATAATTAATAGTTAATAATGATGAGTATATTGAAGAGGCATGTGTCAAAAGGAAACCATTTATGAAGGGGTACAAACCTAGGTATATATAGGGGACCCTCGATTGTAACCAAATCATATTATTCATATTCTCATTCATATATATATATATATATATATATATATATATATATATATATATATATATATATATATGACAACCATTTATGAAGGGGTACCAACCTAGGTATATATAGGGGACCCTCGGTTGTAACCAAATCATATTATTCATATTCTCATTCATATTATATATATATATACTTGTATCCTCAATGGAAATATTTGTATTCCAAGTGTTCTAAAGATTATTGTGAAGTACGAACTTTGTTCGTAACACTTGGTATCAAAGTTGTTCGATCCTATAGCAGTGCATCCGTTGCACAAAGCCAGTCTAATATGGCCTCTAGCCATTGAAAAAAATAAAATAAAAGTAAAAATAAAAGAAAAAAGAATATATATATATATATATAAGAGAAAAAAATGAAAAAAAACGATAGAATTTTTTTTTAAGAATTAAGGGTTTTTCGCAGTGCATTATATTACATTTTTTAGGCTTCAACTGTGTTAATAAAGTCATTCAACTATGACCATTTCCATGAGAGGTAGTCGTGACTAGTAACTGACTAATTTCTGATGATTTTTGAATAGTCCACTTAGCACTCATTGCATCAGGTGATGCTCAGAAGGGTGAAGAAGTGGGATTGAAATTAGTGAAATGAATCACATAGTGTCAATCATCACTTCTGGGGCTTTCTCCTGGTAACCAGGACTTATTGGGTGGTCACCCATCATAGAAATCCTCTGGCTCAAGCGTGCTTAATTTCTCACGGAAATGGTCATAGTTGAATGACTTTCTTAACGCAATTGAATCCCAAAAAATGATATCTAAGAAAAAAAATTATTAAAGGGGGATTATCATTATAGAAGGAAAAGGTAGTTATAAAAGTTAAAAGAGGGTTAATCTCAAAAAAAGGGTAATTAATTTAAAAGGAGGGAAAGTTACATTAAAAAAAATATATATTTTTAGGTCATAAATAATAATAATAATAAAGTAAAAAGAGAATATATTCTTATAGTCTTAGAGCTCATATAAAAAGGAGAAAAAAGAAAGTAAAACAAAGGTATTGAAGAATTTTTTAAACTAAAGAGTTAAAGTCGTGAAGAAAACCAAAAAGATGCATTCAATAAGAAACCTTGTTTTCTTTTCAAAATGTCTTTTTTCTTCGAAGGGATATCCTAATTGTCGTTAATCATTTAGAAATCAAAATGTTGAATGTTGCAAGTGTTGCAAAACTTTTTACTTTAATTGAATATCAAAGTGACACAAAAACAATCATCCGAAGGAGATATAAAGTTTTGCATAATCTATTGCCATTATCTGTCATGGAGCAGTTGGGATTGCAGATCACCAGGTCGTATAAAGATCTGTATTCATTTGATTCCAAAAGGGTGAAATGCTTGGGCATGATAAAATATCTAGTAGTAAATTTAGCCCAGATTCCGGCCAAAAGCGTGGTAATGGACATTGTTGTGGCCGATATCCCAGCTCGATTTGGAACGTTGTTGTCCAGATCCTGGGGTACCAAGATTAGAGGATCCATAAAGCTCGATATCACCTATGCCACTATTCCAGTGTTTGGTGGGGAGGAGAGAAGATTATATCGGGAATCCAAATTTGTGAAGATGGTCACCAAAGCCAATGGTTCCACAAATTCTCCGGTCTATGGTAAGGGGGGCACATTCTCTTGTCTTATGTTGGAGGAGGATGAAGATTTCCTGCAAGAAACATAGATTTGTCCTATGATATAGGAGAATACTATGAGCAGAGAGGAAAGCAAGATATGGACCTTGCAGTTTGATGGAGCTAATTCGTGAGAAGGCAATGGGGTCGAGGTTCTCTTGATATCCCTAGAGGGATGCTTGGTTCCCCTCTCCCTTAAGCTTGAATTCGAAGCCACAAATAATGTGGCTGAATATGAGCACTGTTGTTGGGGTTGCAGACAGCGCGGAATCTGAAGATACAAAACCTCAAGGTGTTTGGATTCAGAGCTTGTAGTGAGACAAGTCAGGAACCAATGCCAAACTAAACACCCGCCCCTCAGAGCCTATAGGAACGAGGTATGGGATTTAGTGGAGAACTTATTTTCTGCATTTAATATTCAGTTCATGCCAAGGGATCAGAACAGAATGGCAGACTCACTAGCTGTGGCTGCTAGTAATTTTCGCCCCCCGCAGAATCCTCTGCTCAGATATGAGGTTGAAGTGCGATACCGCCCTTCCATTCCAGACAACATGAAGCATTGGCAAGTCTTCGAGGATGAAGAACAGGTCCAGCGTTTCATGGAAATGATAAGCGAATTTTCAAATATGGTGATTGATTAAGTCCCCGAGGATGACTGTGAAGAGCCAAAAACCAAGTGGGAGGAGACATTGGTTGGACACAGGGTTTTGCAATTAAAGGGAAATGTCATCCCCAGGGGGCTCGTGCCATTGGAGAGATTGTTTGACAAGAACGACGTCCCAGTAAACCACAGCAAAATGACCCTCGATGAGCCTGTCAGGGATGTAAATATTGGGATAGAAGAAGATCTGAAGGTGATAAAGCTTTCAAAAGGGGTTCCTGAATAATACCAAGGTCAGTATCTCAATCTGTTCCAATCATATAAAGACGTCTTTGCTTGGTCATACCAGGACCTGAAGACTTTTGACATAGATATTATACAGCATAAAATACCTCTAAAAGAAGATGCGAAGCCCCATAAGCAGAAGTTGAGACAAATCAACCCCCTTCTCCTCCCAGCTATCAAGAAGGAAATCAAGAAGCTGTTGCAGGCCAATATCATTGTCCCTTTAAGATACTCCGAGTGGGTGGTGAACCTGGTGCCGTTGAGGAAGAAAAATGGTGAAATAAGACTCTACGTGGATTTTCACAATCTAAACCGAGCCTCGCTCAAGGATAACTATCCCCTGCCAAAGATGGACCACATCCTGCAAAAGGTGGTAGGATCCTCCTGCATGTCCATGATGGATGGCTTCTCAGGATATAATCAGGTAGCAGTGCTTCCCGAAGACCAGAAGAAGATGACATTCACCACACCTTAGGGAACCTTCATGTATGCCCGAATGCCCTTTGGCTTGATAAATGTCGGTGCTACATTTCAGCGTGCGATGGACATTGCTTTCATAGGAGAGCAAGACGAATTTGTGGTGATTTACTTAGATGACATCACCATCTTTTCAAAGAGTGACGCTGAACACATCGAGCACCTTCGCCGAACCTTTGAAAAATGCTGCAGGTATGGTTTGTCTCTGAATCCTTAGAAATCCATGTTTGCCTTGGAGAAAGGAAAATTACTGGGGCACATAGTGACTAAGGAGGGAGTGAAGATCGATCCGAAGAGGGTAGATGAGATAGATGGCATTCCCCTACCAAGAAACAAGAAGGAGATACACGTGTTCCTAGGAAGAATAAATTTCCTCAGAAGGTTCATTCCCAACTATGCCGAGATTGTCTGAAGCATCACTGGGATGCTAAAAAAGAACAGTGAAGTTAAATGGACTCCTGAATCCAGTGACTCATTCATTAGAATCAAACAGGCCATTACAGAAGCTCTAGTGCTAGCCAGTCCAGATTATGGGAAGTCATTCCTAATTTTCGCTTTCGCATCTCCACACACAATAGTTGCAGTAATTCTATAGAAAAACGCCGAAGGACATGAGCAACCCATTGCATTCTTCAGCCAAGTCCTACGAGACGCCGAGCTGAAATATGATATCCTGGAAAAGCAATCTTATGCCCTGGTCAAATCTCTAAAGTCGTTCTGGGTGTATGTACTACAATCCGCTATAGCTGCCTATGTTCCCACAGTAGCGGTGAAGGATGTTTTGGTACAGGGCGACAGTGAAGGAAAAAGGGGCAAGTGGATAGCCAAGATTTAGGAGTATGAACTGGAAATAAAGCCTACCAGGCTCATTAAAGGCCAAGGGTTGGCCAGAATCTTGTCTGAATCCAACTGCTAAGCTTTGGGGATAAATCTATCCACGACAGGAGGAGAGGCACACGAGGGCATAGGTTCACATCAAGGCATAGAATCCTCCGCGCAAAAAACACACGTGAAGTACCTTCTCTCCCATGGTATAAAGATATAGTGGAATATCTCTTATCGCTAAGATGTCCTCCTAACTATGATAAGGCCAAGTACTGCACCCTAAGGATGAAGTCTCAAAAGTATATCGTGGGCAATGGGCAACTTTACTAGAAAGACCTGACGGGGATCCTACTAGTGTGTTTAACAGAGCAGGAGGTGGACCCAATGATGGCTGAATTCCACAAAGGGATATGTGGCGGACACTATAGCTGGTGATCCACCACACACAAGATCCTGAGGGCAGGTTTATTCTAGCCTAAACTGTTTGGTGATGTAGATGCTCGTGTCCGGGCCTACGAGAAGTGTCAGATGTTCGCTGAAAAGCAAAGGTATGCACCTCTCCCGTTGATCCCAGTACATTTTGAAGAACCTTTTACGCAGTGGGGAATTGATTTCATAGGAGAGATCCACCCAACCTCGAGTAATCAACATCGATGGATCCTCACTGCTACAGATTACTTCACCAAGTGGGTAGAAGTTGTGCCCACAAGAAATGCTACAGATTCAGTGGTGATCAAGTTCCTGGAAGAGAACATAATAGCCAGATTTGGATGCCCGGGCTTTCAAGTCGGCTAAATTTGTAAATTTTTGTCAGCGTTACAACATCTTGCTGGGTCACTCCACTGCATAGCACCCACAGGGAAATGGGCTGGCAAAATCGTCTAACAAGAAACTGGTGAGAATTTTGAAGAAGACCATCAATGAAAATCAGAAGAACTGGGACTCTCTGCTCAAGTTCGCACTCTGAGAAAATTGCATCACCACTAAAAGATCCATAGGAAAGTCCCCTTATGAGTTGGTGTATGGTAGAGCCGCGGTCTTCCCAATTCAGCTTGCATTGCCCGTGGCTCGATTCTTACAAGAAAGCGAGGAGGAGCCCAATGACCTTATCCGAAGAATGAATCAGCTGGTGGAGTTGAATGAAACCCGAGAACAGGTAAGCCTCAGATTAGCAGAATATCAAGGAAAAATGAAAGGCTTATTTGATCGAAGAGCTAACGATAGAGAAATCCAAGTTGGGGATTTAGTGCTGCGATGGGATATCAAGCGAGCAAACAAAGGGAAACATGGGAAGTTCGATCCCCTCTGGTTCGGTCCTTTCAGGGTGGAAAAATTCAAAGGCAACAATACTTTCGACCTGGAAAACTTGGAAGGAGATATACTTGAGGCTCCCGTAAATGGGAAATTCCTCAAGTTTTACTTTCATCTCTAACAAGGGCTAATCTAGCTCACTGTATATATATATATATCCTTTCACTGTGTACTCCCTCTTGTTTACATTTCTCCCATTTCCTTTTCTATTTTGTTTCATTCATTATTCCACTTTCCATTTTGTTTCATTCATTTATTCCACTTTCCATTTTGTTTTGTTCATTGTTGGCTTTTTCCATTTCATCTTCCACATCATCCTCCATTTCATCTTCCATTTTGTGTCCACTTGGTCGTTGCTATAAAACTTTGTCTAATCAGTGTGCATTTACGACTCCATGTACCCAATAAAATCACAGGCATTCTGGTCTGCAGGTTCTCAACGCACTGGAAGTAGCACGTTGTCCCCAGATGGACACAATGTTAGTCTGTGACTGCACATGACATGGAACAAAATTCCCTATAAGGAAATCACAGAGCAGTGGCAGAGAAGCAGTTTGAGCGAAACAATAGCAAATGGCAGAATCATGCACGCATGCAGGTCAAGCCGTGAAGGTGGGCAAAACTGTGAAAGGGGCAAACATTCCACGAACAACTGTGTTATATTAAGCATTGCCGTTATATCATATATATGAAAAAATCCATTCAAACCTTTGGTGGGACCCCATATGCCTCATCGCATACTATTGTTGCAACATTTTTGTTATAACAATCAAATGCCAAAACTCATAAAATCGCCGATGCGGTACAATGTGGGACCCCATCCCTGCCGCCCTTTCCATTCTGTTTCATTTTTCCTTTGAAAAACGTCAAAATTCACCTTTTCATTGCTTTTCCCTTGCCCTGCTTCCCAATTCCCGATCACGATCATAAGTGGGCCCTCATCGCATTTCGCAAATGTTACTAATTTGGCATAGAGACTAAAACCCTAAATATTGTGATCACCGATTTGCGATTGCGATACCACATCGCGTTTGACTTACCATTGTACTCGCCCGTGAGTCTATCCATTTTACTTTGCGATGCAATAAGATGACCCCACCTCCGTAGCTCCGCCCCTGCTTCATAAGCCATTGCAATACATATGCCATATAAACCTTATAATACTTACCGCTCAAACCTTCGCTGATTCATAACACTCCGCCAATAGCCAATGGGTCTCCCTCCCCGCTCATCGTAGATCCTGAAACTTGAAACCCTACAACATATAACTAAAAGATAAAACTTGTGATATGCATTGTGTTTCGGCCTCACTCCTTCCCTGCCACGTCACTCTTCTCCTCCTCCTTGCGTCACACTTCACAGTGTTCAGTGTTTACATCCTCTGTGCCTATAACTAAATGCCATAAGTTGCAATATGCAATGACGGTCCGATCCCACTTACCGTCCACGTCATTTTCTTCCCATTGCCTTCCATTTTTCCTCCATCTCCACTTTCCTTCCATACATCTGACGGTCCTCGTTGCATTTCGCACCTCCCCCATCTGATACTGCAAAAGACCCTCCCTCCCAAAATCCGATTTCGGTTTGAGATTCAAGTACAGCACAGGCTTCTACTCAGAACATGCAGGGGTAGTCTATTCAGATTTCTGAGGGGTTCTCTGTTGAAGGGCCAAGCGTGCGCAGTACGATTGCCACTTCACAGAAGATCGAGTGGAAATCAGAGGACTTTCAAGTAACAGGAGAAGTCGTGTGATGACGGCCATCCCTGCCCACCTACAATTGCTCCTCGCCATACCGTTATAAAGGCTCCCATAAGTGGCCTCAATGGGAAAACCTATCCTTTCTGCTTTCGGTTTAATTCTGATGCTTTTGTTGGTGAAATCTAAATTTCATCCCATTCCTATTTTAATTTTCTCCCATCCCCGTTTTAACTCCCTCAGTACAAAAGTAATTGCTCGACGTGCGCTCTGCAAGTTAGGTAGTAGATTTTGATTTCATAGATATGAGTCGATCATAAATGATTAAGTACCGTAGATCCTCCAAGAAAACTCTATATATAGTGAGTTCTAAGATGCAACAAAGGTTCAGGAATTTTGAAGAAATCTGCTGTAGTTTTGTATGATTGTGCTCCCTACGCTTTGAGACACATATTTGGGAGAGTTGTCTGAGTTTAATTTGAATACAGAGCTGATATTTGGATTCCAGATGGATCAATGAGTAGTATGTATTTGTTTCCTTATGTTATTAGTGATCTCCTTTTTAAGTATAATCATCTGTCATGCAATGCTGCTTTGAAGGTCCGTGTAATGTAGCTACTGGTAGTCTGCAATTTTATTCATGAATTCATGTTTACATAATGCTTAGGTGTTAACGCTCATGTATTAAGCTTTTTGTACTCCCTTAATTTGCACTCCACAAACCTCTGTTATTGTTCACACCTTATTCATATCTGTTTCCTCTGGGTTTACGGGAGACAGATTCTTAATCTTCTTAAGCATGTCTTTTGTGAGGTCCTTCTATGTTCTCTCTCAATGCCTCTACACATTTTAGAGCTTCTTCTCATCGTTTTATATTTGGCCCATCTAAAAGCCATCAGTCTCATAGCCCCTTAAGCCCTCTCACTGTTAAGGGAATTCACCTGAAACAGACTCAAATGGTCTTCTCCATTCTCGAACCAACAAAACCATTGTTCTCTTGAAATATATCCTATCATAGGTATTTATACCATTTCTCACTCTAAACCTATGATTTTAAGATGTCCTAGGCACTGGTCTTTTGCAACTCAAGGTTGTCTCTAGGAGCTACAACAATTTGAGCAACAAAACCCAGATTTTAATAAACAATTGGATAAAATAGAATCCAACTTGAAAATTGAACACCCAACACTGCTCCTAAAAGACAATGTAATCCAATGTTTCGAGAACCTGTAGTTGGAAGATCAAGAGAAATCATATATTAAGATTTTAGAAGATAAAATAACCAAGCATCAACAAAACAAGAAAGCGTCATTGTAGAAACACAAAGATCTTAAGGATATGCATTACAAAGAAATAGTAAAAAAGGACAAAGAAATTTCGTGCCTCAAATACCACAATGAAAAATTACTCACACGAGTCAAAAAGGCTAAGGTTATAAAGAAAGAACTCAAAATCTCAGAATAGCCCTTAGAATTTCTCCCATTGAGTTCAAAGTTTGGAAAATCTGGTTGAAGGAAAATGAATTTTTGATATGGCTAAATACTCTAAAGAGACCACTCTTATTTTTTGATGGTGCTTCAAAATCCAATCCAGGCATTGTTAATGGTGGAGGTTATGGAATAGATCAAGAGATGGAACATTTGACTTCCTTTGAATGGGGTCTGGGTAAAGAAACTGACAACAAAGTTGAAGCATATGGATTTCTTGTGGGAGCACAAATTCTAAATAGGAAAAATTAACTGAATCCTGTCATTATTGGGGATTCCTCAATCCTTTTTCAACAAATGGTGAGTAAAAAGTCGAAAAATGAAAATCAAGGGCAAATTACAACCAGAATACAATATTAATTAAAGAATTTGGGGAATGTCTCTTTCTTCCATGTTTTAAGAGCAAACAACAAAATGGTCGACAGACACGCAAACAATGCTTTTCTTCATCCTCATGGAGAATTAAAAATCGACAATGAAGTTTCTAACCAAGCTATTGTGAAAAATCCTAGATCTGGATTCCTACTGCAACAAATCTAAATTACTTCTCCTATTATTTGATAATTATTTCATTACATTGAAATACCAAAGTAATTACTGAAGCAGTCTACACAAATAATAATGCGGAATAAATCTAAGTGCTGAAACAATCTGAACAAAACTCAATGAAAAACAACCACATTGACAATTATTTTTGGACTAAGTCCCCGGAAAAACCCAACTTGGGAAAACCGGTGCAACAGATTTGATGGTTTGTATTATAAGCAGCAAAATCTTGAATACAACTAGGGTGCCAACATTCGACAAACCCTTTAGAGAAATCTAGACAGCAAAAATGATTATGAGATATACCTCACTCAACAAGTATCCGACTGATCAAAACAACATTGATGAAGCCCTCACTGCCTCTACATGATTGCTTACGCTGGATCTGCGTAAGCCTACGTAGGCAAGCTAGAGGGACTGCATCACCCCTTCCTGTAGCTGATCTGGTTGATCTGAAGTTGGATCTTGGCCCTCTTGGCTCAGAACCCCAGCCTCTATCTTTCTATGGACTAAATCCAAGAGACATTGCGCTGGCTCTATGTGATTCTCTGCAATAACTACATCACCCTAGCCAGAAACTACACTGTCTCTCTCCTGCGTTGATGTTGCCTCTCTCTGAAATGTATTCTTGGCCCTCCTGACCAATCTCTTCTTCTACCCCTCTCCGGATTTGATCACTGAATCAAATCACTTAGCAAACCCAACCCTAGTTATTTGTTCTTGACTAAAAGTTGTCTCTCACACAAATTCGAAAATGCGCAATGGCTCAAGTGTAATTTTCCAAAGCCATTTTTGGGTTTTATGGAATACATGTGTCTTAGCCTATATACAAAATTACAAGGCTAGAGCACATCCAATGCTACCATAAATCAACACTCCCTCTTAGCGAGGAAAGTGCTCTAGCAAAACACCTCAATGTGTTGCTGATCTAACTTCTGGAACATCTCTGCTGTGTTGTTGATGCTGCTCACAACCACTGCACAAAAAATGTTGCAACTGTATTACTATTGACTCTGCATACTGCTGCTAACTACCACTGTACTGCAACTCCCTCTAAATTCTGCAACCATGCTGCTGCACTTTTCTACAAATCCAAACTAACCCACTTTTCTCCTTTTGGAATATGGGCTAACATAGCACAATATTTCTCTGCCTCAATCTTGGTAGCTCCTGCATGTGGATCTTCCTTCTCCTCTTTATCCTTTTTCTTAAGAGGACATTGTGTGGCATAATGCCCCATTTCTCCACACCGAAAGCACTTGATCTTAGATAGATATTTCTTCTTCTGCTTCTGTTGCCCTTTTGATGCAAGGGCAGTGTTATCTTCTTCCTCCTTGGCCTTTGAATTGCTACTGCCATCCTCCAAGTGGATTTTTAGGAGATCTCTCCTCAACTCCTCTTGCTGTAATGCTACCCACATTGCTTCCCATACTGGAAGCCTTTCTCTGCCCAATATACTTTGGATGAAGACTTGATAATCTTCTAAAACAGAGTTCAATGTGAACCTTACTAGCTCTGAGCCTTTAGGAGCAGATCCTACTGCAGACAATTGATCTCGGTTCTCCTGAATCCAAGCCAAGGAGTCAAAACGCTCTCCCTTCTTCATCTTGATATTCTGCATCTTCTCTTTAAGGTACATCTTCCGCTGCTCGGAAGATCCTTGGTACAACTTTTCTATCCCTACCCACATTTCTCTAGCAGTGTTTTTGGCTACTATGTGAGGTACAATGTGATCCTTCACTCCATCTAGGATCAATCTCTTGGCTCTAGCCATATTCTTCTTGAACTGCCTCAGGTGTGCTAAATCAAGAGGTTCTGCAACTGCGCTGTCTATGAGAGGTTTCAGATCATTTTTATCAAGGAGAAATTCTATCCTTGATTTCCAGATAGCATAGTTGGAGGCACCCTCCAATCTATCTTGGTCACGCAATCCGTTGCTGGCCATCTCCTCAACTATCGATACCTTGTTCTAACCCTCTGCTTAGCTTGAATTACACACTCCTTATGGAGTAAGTCACTTCTTCTACTGCAGCACGGGAAAAAATAAGTTTCTTTGAGTAAGAAACCCTCTGAGATCAACAAATCCCCAACTATGTTTTTTAGAATTTTCTGACATTTATGCACCAGCTCTTACTGTTGTGCAGTAACTGCGTCCTTCAGCTACGTTTCTCTGCTAAGCTGCCTCTTCTGCAATTGAAAAAGCTTACCCCTCTGTCAACTGTCTCAGAGGGAGCCTTTTCTGCATTGGAATGCCCTCCTAGCCTGGACAGTGTAATTTTCTGGGAGGGTCTTTTGTTGCTTACGCAAATCCCAGACGCTACAGCGCTGATATGCTGGTTCTCTTCATTTCTCCTGCACTGCAACTTAAATAAGCTCTGATACCATGTGAAAAATCCTAGATCTAGATTCCTACTGCAACAAATCTGAATTACTTCTCCTATTATTTGATAATTATTTCATTACATTGAAATACCGAATTAATTACCAAAGCAATCTACACAAATAATATTGCAGAATAAATCTAAGTGCTGAAACAATCTGAACAAAACTCAATGAAAAAAACCACATTGACACAGTTATTTTTGGACTAAGTCCCCAGAAAAACCCAACTTGGGAAAACCGATGCAATAGATCTGAGGATTTGTATTATTAAGCAGTAGAATCTTGAATACAACTAGGGTGCCAACATCCGGCAAACCCTTTAGAGAAATCGAGACAACAAAAATGACTGTGAGATATATCTCACTCGGCAAGTCTCTGGCTAATCAAAAGAGCGTTGATGAAGCCCTCACTGCCTCTACGTGATTGCTTACGCTGGATTTGCATAAGCCTGCGTAGGCAAGCTAGAGGGACTGTGTCATCCCTTCCTATAGCTGATCTGGCTGATCTAAAGCTGGATCTTGGCCCTCCTGGCTCAAAACCCCAACCTCTAACTTTCTCCAGACTAACTCCAAGAGACATTGCACTGGCTCTGCATGATTCTCTACAGTAATTGCGTCACCCTAGACAGAAATTACGCTGTCTCTCTCCTGCGTTGATTTTTCCTCTCTCTGAAATGTATTCTTGGCCATCCTGACCAATCTCTGCTTCTGCCCCTCTTCGGATCCGATCACTGAATCAAATCACTTAGCAAACCTAGCCCTAGTGATTTGTTCTTGATCAAAAGCTGTCTCCTCACACAAATTTAAAAATGTTCAATGGCTCAAGTGTCGTGTAATTTTCCAAAACCATTTCTGGGTTTTATGGAATACATGTGTCTTAGCCTATATACAAAATTACAAGGCTCGAGCACATCCGATGCTACCATAAATCAATAGATATCCCCTAATTCCCTCCTCTTATCCTATCCTCTATCCTTTCTACTCGTGATATGGGATTTCTCATCTAGGATCTCGTACCTCCCTCCTCCTCTCAGCTTCAGAATCTCAAGGAAATCCTTATTTTCCAAATCTCCCTTCTCCAGTCCAATATGTTTCCCTCCTCGATCACATTTCTCTACATTTTTCTATTCCCATCCTCTTCTTAATCATTCCCTTTTGGACTCTGGGATTCCTCGTTTGACCACCCTCCTTTTTATTCCCTACCTGATGCAGGAGCATTCAGGCTAGTCAGCAATGTGATAGTATGGTCACATGTTGTGACTAGCAAGGGGCTGAAAGAAAATAATTTAATTAAATTATTTGTTTAAATATGTGAGAGTGTTTATTTATGGAGGAAAAGGTATAGGTGGCTGAGTGATCCTCCTTGTATGGAGATCAGGCCAAATAGTTGGATTTATTTGGCTAGAATAGAGTATGAGAGATTTTAAAAGCTTTATTTAGTGTTAGTTTAGAAAAGAGTGGGATTGAAGATATTTTTTAGGAGAGGTTGAGAGATTTCTGGTTCAGAATCAGAATTGATTCATGAAACCATGTATTTGTATCAATTGTGTTTTCCTTATATAATTGGAGAGAGTGAGGATAGAATGGGAGAAGAGTGTGTGAAGTCAGTTTTTAGAAGTTGAAGGGCCATCAAATGAAGATCTGGCCAAGGCGAAAGGAAGTTTGTAAGTGGTTTGAGTAATTAATGAAGAATTGATTTTGTGTTAATTTCCATTGTGTGATTATGAGACTGTTGTTTCTGAATTGTATGAGATTGAAAGACTCGAATTTTGTATGGGTTGGAATGTTCGATGCTAATTTTGTAACACAATACAAAACTGATGAGTGTGAATGTGCTAAGGTTTCAATATCATAACAGTCCATAAACATTTATCTATTGATGAGTTCATAGAAAATGGAGGAACAGGTTTAAAGGTTCGATTTTGTGTATAAAGTTTCCTACAGCAAATTGACCGGTTATAATTGTATAGAAGAAACGAAATCAATTTATTCTTGGCCTGGAAAAAAAATTACAGTCTGGCAAGTCGTGAATCTTTGAATACAGGGGCATTAATCTCTGTGGAATGGTTTAATTCAATACTTTTGAATCCGCGGGTTTTTGTAATACTATTGCTCTTGAATTACGTTTTAAATCTCTGTCAGAATGTGAGATTGGAGTCCGATTTTATAACTCCATATCGATTTTATATTACAAACCCGGTTCAAATCGTGAATTGAATGCTAGAGGCGCTGTGTGAAAATAGTTCAATTGGCAATGGTAGATTCATAACATATCAGACAAAGAAGACAGGGTTCCAAAGTTCAGGTTTTATATACAAGTTGCCCTACAGTGAAATTACAATTGCTATCGTATAAAAGGAATACAAGTCAAAGTTGTTGCATTGTCAAATCGGTTCGAATGGTAAAAACACTGAATTGAATTTCAAATACAGTTGGATAGTTTATGATCCAGGTTGTGAAGGAATTGAAATCCGCAAACCCGTGAAGAATTTCCTCCAAATTAGACAGAGACATCAAATTGATATGATATGCCAGAAAGCGCTGTCCAGAAATTGAAGGCGCAGAGGTTGATACTTTGCAGAAGTTCAACGGAGTCAGGTATGAGATTATTGCATAAAATTGAAATGCGTGGAATCGATACACGGCGGTATTAAATTGCTAGACTCAATTTTAACACATGGGCGCAAGTGTTTTATGGAATTTTTAAGTTGAATGTTACAGTTTAGTCAATCACATTTGCAGTGATCGATTGGGTAAATTCAGAAATCACTATTAGTTTAAAGTGTTGAAACCCAGCTCTAATATGCCCAGAAGTTGTGGGTTTTCTTGAGTTATTATATTTACCAGATTGCTGCAGTTGAGGCATCCCTGGTATCTGATCTTCCTGGTCTTAGCTTGACGGATATTCAGAATGCTTGTGATATTACTGATGTGTTAATGCAGATGCTAAATGCTTTGGATCCTCATAGTAAGGAGGGCATAAAGCAGGAAGTGATAATAGATCTTGTAGAACAATGTCGTTCTTACAAGCAGCGGGTGATGCATCTTGTGAATACAACTTTGGATGAGGAGCTTCTTTGTCAGGGTCTTACATTGTACGAAGACCATTCCAATTCGATTGATGAAATTGCAGAACTCTGTTTCTGTGCAGAGCCAGAGAGCGACCACTGAAGGTGATTGTAATGGTCGATGTGTGACAGTGATTGTTAGATCTGAATAAGGTGGAAGCAAGTTGTAAATTTGCAGATATCACAAGGTATGTTAGTTTTCATATTATTATGAGTTGGCAAGAAGAGAAATTTTAATGGAGTTAGATAGAGTGGAGCGGGATTTAAAATATGCATGTTTACAGACATAGGAAGGAGCAGCTTCTGGGTCATGCAGGTAATCCCTGCGTCACTACCTCCCCTTCCTTCCCCTGTGTTGCGCTCTCCTCATTTGTTGTGTTCTCCTCTTTCGTTGCATTCTCTTTGTGCCTACGTTGAGTTCTCTCTTTGCTTTCACTGCGTTCTCTCTACTTCTCTGTTGTGCATTTGTTGCGCTCTTCCCAAATGGATCCTCTTGACAGTTTTCCGAAGACCCAACTGTGTCCTCATTGTAAGTCACACAAAGTGGCATTGGATCAAACCTACTCCATGCACAACCAAAATCAGAGCAAATCAAAGGTGGCCTTTATCCTACATCAGCTCAATGAGCATCACAAAGAGTTTGAAAAGCTCAACAACAAATACGCTCATCTGGAGAACACTGTCAGCTTTCTGCAAGACATTATATCCAAAAAGCCAGGTGAAAGCTCTAACTCTCTAGATTGAGGCAATAGGAATCAACAACAAGAGGAGAATACAGTTAATAAAGAATAACAAGAATCTAAGAACATGGTGCACTAGGATATTTTTTTTGCTACAGCCAGAAGGATTTCTCTCATCTCGACATTAATCTGATTTTCATATTTAGCCATGAGTTGTAAATGCAATTTGTTGCTACAGTAGTTTTTTAAGATCTATAAGTTAGATATCTTATGCAAACTAGGAATCTATGAAGTCAATGTAACAGCTAGAAAAGAAGAATCAAGGTTTTTGGCTTCTCCTCCTTCCTTGATTTCTTCAGCCTTATGTAATGGGAAGCTTTGCTTCCTTGTTCTTTTGGAATGAATATAAAATATCCAATTTTATTAAAAAAAAGAAAAATTTGAAAATAATTTCTAAATGACTTTTGACAATTAAAATATTCTTCTGAACAAAAAGAACATTTTGAAAAGAATCCATAGTGCCCTATCGAATGCATCCTTTTGCTTTTTATTTGACTTCTTGTCAAAGTTCGCCCTCTTTCTTTTTCTTTAATAACCCTTTTATATCTTTATTCAACTTTCTTATTTAATTAATAACAACCTCTTTAATTTTTTTTGTTTTTAAATATATACTAAATATGTTATCTATCTATCTATATATATATATATATATATATATATATATATATATATATTACTATTTGACTTATCTATCCTTGAATATCCATGAATTTCAATCAGCAACTACCTCATCACATCAATGGATTTAGCAACAGGTAGATAGGGGTTAATATAGAGGGGCGAAAGTATGGTGGGGTCCAATAGAACAGAATGAAAATGGTGGTTGATGGAGTGGTTGTAATGTCGACAGGGAAATTGCTGAGAAGAAGGGAACGTGGGAAGGCTAACGTGAGTGGAGCAAGTCAACAAAGTGACAAATTGCAATGCCTGAAATGTGCCTTGCAATGGTGGTTGTGCGGCCATTTGGAGGTGGTGGCTATGCAGGCTGTCGGGCGGTGGCTGGAAGTTGATGACGGCCATCAGTCGATGCGGCGGCGGGGACATGACTGTGGATTTGTGAAGCAATAGCGGGGTGGCTAAGGTGACAGTATATATATATATATATATATATATATATATATATATATATATATATCTTTTATATAATTTCTCCTTTATTTCTCCTTTTTTTTTTTTTAATATCAAAACTTTGATTTTTTTTAAATTTATATAATTTTTTTCTCTTTTTTTTAACTATCCTTTTTTTCTTTCTTTTAATGGCCAAAGGTATGACGGCATAATGGAGAAACCCCAAAATTGTGTAGCAGAATGCTTCAATCATGGCGGAAACAAAATTGACAAAGACTTAATGGCCAAAGGCCAAATCAAACTGGCTTTGTGCAACAGTTGAGCAGCCAAATGATCGAACAGTTGTGATACCAAATGTTATGAATAAAATTCATATACAATGCGGAATACTCAGAAGATCTGAAATATATAAATATCCATGATAGGAAAAATATATTTATATAAGAGATGTACAAAAGATATGAGATGATGATGTTGTTACAAATGAGGGCCCGCTTATATACCTAAACAGGTGCCCCTTCATGAACAGTCATGTCCTTAGAGACATGCCTTTTCTATACTAATCACTAATTAATTATCATTATGGTTTATTGATATTTACATTACATATATTCATAACATCATCGAGGCCTAGAGTGTTGCCCCAGTCATAAGGTTTTGACCATATTTCCAACAAGTGCTTGGCTAGTGGGTAGAGTGAGTGCCTTTAGCATTGGACAAGTGTATTACCCTATGTTACCGGATCTGTGGGTTTGGGTAGTTGGATCCGTGGATCCCCAAATCAGATATAGATTCGGATCCGGATCCACCAAGATCCACTCAGTTCACTTTAAGAGTTGTTTTCGAAGAGTGGATACTTCATAGTAAGCAATGCCTACAAAATCAAATGTGTTGTACTGAGGCTTGATCAAAGAGACCACAAAGGAAGGTGTGTCGGTCGGACCAGTCAAGTAATAACATGTGTAGAATTGTTAATAAATGTGTGTTGGATCATTTGATGTTAATGACCCACTTTCGAAGAAAGGAGCACTCCTAGCAAGGGAGACCTGCAAAAACGCAGCTTGACTGAAGAGTTTGAAAAGGAAAAGGAAGTTGTGTTGGTCGCACAACATGTGCATATCTGTCAATAAATGCATGTCAGAAAATTTGAAATATTATTGAAAAATCCATTGTTGAATCCCACAATTATTTAGTGGCTTGTTTGGACATTTGAAATATTATTGAAAAAACCATTGCTAAATCCCACGATTATTTAGTGGTCGTCCAGGTCTGGCATTACCTTATTATGCTGTGAATTTTAAATTCCTAGCTATCAAGCATTTAGTCTCAGATGATTTATATTAAATTCCTATTTATAATTGAATCTAAATAGTTCATGTCCCTTTATTCTGAATTGGTGGAGAAGAAGTCGGGGGCGGATCCAACTTCCTTATCTACGGGGCCCCCGCTTTTAATTGATAGTAGGGAATGAGCTGGAAAACTAAATGTTACTGTTGATCCTGCTCTAGATCTAGGGATTGCGCTTATTAAAAGAAAAGGGAGCCCGTATATTATTAATTGTATCTTACTTATGCATATCATGTGGATTTTCTGGGAGAAGCAAAGAACGTAGTAGCGTGTCCTAAACCCCGAAGCAAGCATCCGATTGAAGTGCAGAAGCAAGGCCATAAGTCTTGTTATTCAAGGGGAATGCTCATTAAGTGCAGTTCAATCCCAGCCATAGCACCTGTTAGACCTAGATCACTTGACTTCATTAAGCGCTTAAGATAGATTGATTGCTAGGAACCAGCTTCTCAGCACTGGACACTAACGTGCCTCATACAAAGTAAACTCATGGACCCACTTTTCACTACTTATGCCCTAAATACCTGCCACCTAGAGACCTGTACTATTGGATGAATGAAGCACTCGCTTAGTTAGTTGGTACTCCTACTTACCTTCTATTATAAGCACTGGTCTTAGAAGCACCAGATGGGATGGGGTCAAATTTTATTTATGTTTATAATTTTTATAATAATTGATATTATGTTTTACATTAATTGTAAACTATTTAATTTGTATGAATACTTAATATTTAATACTTATAAACAATATATTAATTTTAAATTTATTAGTGAAATATATTAATTTTTTATATAAGTATTATATTTTACAAATATATATAGACTATATATTATAAAATTTATAATGTTTATTTTTAAAATATAAAAAATATATTTATATTATTTGTACTTGTTGTTTGCTTAGTGTATTCGAATCCTAGCTTTTCAAAACACCGGTGGATCTGTATTCGGATCTGAATCCTAGTAACTTAGGTATTACCATTAAATTGGCATGCAGGAATGGTATTTGGCCAAGGTTTCACCATAGGTCAGAGGTGTCGACCAGGTTCCAAGTTACGACTTGGATAATTGGTGACCCAGAACTAGTCAATGGATCCCAAAGGCCAAAAACAAAGGATTTTGACAAGTGACTAGCTGATGCTGATGCAGGATGCTTTCCACATGAAGTGGATACCAATAGATACATCGCCATGGCAAGCTCATTCAATTTTTTCTAGAGAAGGACAAAATTAGATGAAATTGTAGCCTAAAAGTGGCCTCCTAAGGAAAAATAATAGTTAAAATAATAAACTAAGAGTTATGAATTTTGGAGGGAAAAGAAGGAAACTACTTTTTTAATTGTATTTTTGGTTTACCTCCTAAATAATAGTTAAAATAATAAAATAAGAGTTATGAATTTTGGAGGGAAAAGAAGAAAACTACTTTTTTAATTGTATTTTTGGCTTTCAAGTGTATGCACTCATTGGATGCAGAATTAAGTTCTGCATCCAACGAATACCCATTATGCATAATTTTGAGAAGACCCAAATTGATAAAAATTGAAGATACATTAAAAAAGTGTGTTGAACATGCTTTTTTAATGTATCTTTTTTTTTCAATTTGAGTCTTCTCAAAAGTATGCATAATGGGTATTCATTGGATGCAGAATTTAATTCCGCATCCAATGAGTGTCTACACATGAAATTTGAGTAAACCTAGAACGAGGTAAGGCAAAAATACAATTAAAAAAGCGGTTTTTCTTCTTTTCCCTCCAAAATATTTACATGTACCTCTTTTTTAAATTCAAAGGATTTTGATTGGTTTACATATTATGACATGGAAACTACGTGAAAATTTTATGGGCACTTCTAGATAAAATTTCCTCTAATGATTTTCAACAAGGTGGACATTTGAAGAAGACAAGATGAATACCTCCCAAACTAAGAGGGAGTGTTGATTTTTGGCAGCTACAGTCAATATTCAAATCAGCAATTTAAAAGAAATTAAATTTATTATTTACAAGTTCATGTAGGCTCCAAACTATCAAGTTGGCCCCACCAGTTGAATGGGTTTGACCCTTGGTCAAAACCCACATCATTTGACCACTATAACTAGACCATTTTCCCTCCTCCATTTGGCATCAAATCATTTTGGATCCTCAAGTCAAGAAGTCTTCTGTTCACATGTGTGAAGGAGAGAGGAGATCTAAAGCTAAGCAACAAATTTTGACCAATTCTAGAGTCAGTTTGATCAGTGTTGACCAAGTCTATATCTACTCCATTTGACTACATCTTTGACTGCTCTTTTTGACCAAAATTTTGGAGGGTTGACCAAACTTCTTTCTGGCTAAGTTGACCGTAGAGTTGACCGAATTTTTGAGGCATAGAGATGAACGAATTTCTAAGTTTGAATAGAGCCTATATGTAGCAGTTTGACAGGACTTTCTGAGGCAAAGTTGACCACAGTTGACCAAGATTTTTTGGTTAGTGTTTGACCACAGGTCAGGGCAGAGTTGACTAAGGTTTCTAGGTAGTAATTTGACTAAAATTTTGGGCAGTTGTGCCAAGATTTACCTAGTTAGTTTATGTGGTCATGTTGACCATGTTTGATTGGAAAAATCAAATTATACACTTGTTAAATTGAATAAAATTTCTACTAGAAAATATTTTTGGGTTTTCTCCTAAGGTTGGGTTTCCCAAGTAAAAAAATTATGGTGTCTATTGTCTTGTTGTTCTACTGTGATCTCTACTGTTTTACAGCATTTACAGTTGAATTTTTTGTAGTGCAATTGCTTAATGATAATCTGGGATTTGCAAAAATATCATTAGAAGTAATTATCAGTTGCATAAAATTGTGCTTGTTTCCTTAGCACTAGAAAATCAACACCTCAAAGGGCCATTATTTTAGTAAGTGAACTCGAGTAGCTTCTGAAGTTATTTTTATTAAACAACTATTTGATTGGGAAAAATATTTTTGTATAATGTGTGATTGAGATTGGTTGTCATTTTACTTATGTTGTTTAAGTTTTGTTAAGATCCCAGTCGTGCATTTATTTAAGTAGATCTGTAATATGCTAGGTAGTAAATTAAGCAAGTGCTAGGGATAGAAATCAACATAGTATCAGAGTGTCAACTCTTAGGAACTTATCTCAAAATCATTAGGTGTTAAGTTCATAGAGGCATTGAGAGGTCAAGTTTGGGCAACCTACCATATGAGGCAAAGATTAATTTTCCAGGCACTGGAGACAAATGAATTCATTTTGTACGCTGCACAGGAGGCAGAAATAAAGTAATACATCATAATTAAAAAAAATGTTTGAGTGGAAGTTGTATGGTGTAGAAGCGACTAAAGAGAAATTAAAAGAAATTCTTACGATTTCGTACGCGAGAAACCAAAGAACAAACATTTAAGACAAAAGTTAAATTTTAAAAAAAGGGGAGTGGGCCCTGAGTGACCTATAGGACTATCTAACACCCTAGCCGCTAGTCAATCAAGTACCAGCAACCATAGCCATCATGTTGTGAGGTTTGCTAACCTGTTGGGTAAAGGATAAGGCCAGTAGGACCAGTCATGGGGCCACTAGTTGTTAATAGGAAGAGATGCTACAAGGTCAGCCATAGTTATCGTAGTAGCCATCAAGGCAGAGAGAGAGAGAGAGACGTCAAGGCCCGCAAAGGAGGTAGCCACCAAAGAATCAACTAAAGAGCCACCAACAGCTTTGGGAAAATTGCGGATAGCTACGTAGTTGTCAGCATGTACCAAAAGCACAAAAGCAACCAATAAAAGTCATGGTAGGTTGTGGACATGAGCCACCAGCTATAGTCGTCAAGTAGACACCAAAAAAGTACAATCATCACCATACGAGGTCGTACATGACCATACAATGTTGCATAGAAGCCTAGAATTGCACAACAATTATACAAGGGGTGTACAAGAGCGTAGAATTGGTGGGTACAAAGGATAGTATCCTGTTTTCCAACGTGATTGATGGAGGTCAACTATCATAAGGAGAGGACACTTAACTAGCCGGGGGATTGGCAGGAGAGTAATTACGTGGGTGTTTCAAAGAATAAAGACACATACCCATGAGGGAGATACTAGCAGATCTATAAACCAATAATATATTCCTGTGGGTGCTTGAATGACTAGGCACACATCAATTGATCAAAATAAAGATGGTAGCGATTAGTCTTATTGAATGGAACATCAAATTTCCTACCCTATAAAGTAAGGGTTACTTTTCTACTAAAGGAGAATGACCTTTAGGAGATTGTGGATACGGAGACCCAATCACCAACAGATCCAACAAAATTGGAAACACACAAAAAGGGCATTAGAGCCCAACATGTCATCATAGATTTCATGAAGGATCGCCCGATTCTTCACTTGGAAAAAAAGAAGACAGTCAGGGAGACATACAAAGCTCTGGTAGACCCATTCCAAAGCAACAACATGAATAGGAAGATGATCTTGAGAAATAAGCTCAGATCCATACAGATGTCAAAGTCTGATAATGCTACCAGTTACTTCATGCGGATCACCCAGACATGAGATTAGATGCTACTGTTGGGGAGAAAGTGGAGAACGTATAGCTCATGAATGTGGCACTAAATGGACTTCCCAAGTCATGGGAATTATGTTTCAAAGCAATTTGCACCTAGAAGAACCTTCCCAAATGGGAGAGACTTTGGGATGACCACATCTAGGAAGAGACTCGAGAAGAGTCTAAGGTCAGCAAGCAAGAAGATGAAGAGAAGAACCTAGCCTTCACCGATATGGCCAATAATGGTAAAGGAAAGGGTTCCAAAGGTAATAGTGAGGGGGACACCTTTCAACCAAGGAAGAAGAACGACCTAACTAAGATCAAGCTCTTCAGTTTCCACAAGAGTGTACACTATACATCACAGTGTCTAGAGAATAAGAAGGGGAAGGGGAAGTTACAACAAATAACAACATTAGTAGAGGTTCAGCTTCATGAGTTTGTAACAAAGTTTGACAAGGAATTCTCATTTTTCTCTTATCTATCTACTAGCACTATCACAAGGAGTGCTTAGTGCCTAGATAGTGGTGCATGCACAAGAGCTATTTAACATTTTGATAGAGACTGACTCAGATTTACAAGTGGAGCTTGCTAATGACACCATTTATGCAATGAAGGGGCTTGGAACTATTAAGTTTCAACAAGAGTCAAGAGGCATGTTGGAAGCCAAGGGCACGCTATTTATACCAGGACTAAAGAAGAACTTGCTCTTAGTATCAATAATTGAGAACAAAGGATTTGAGGTTAGATTCAAGAATAAACAGGTTCTCATTGATGTAGAGATTCTAGCCCAGACACAACATTGGCCATCGGGGTTAGAGAGAGAAAGCTGAAATTTATACAAATTGACGGGCAAACCTATTCAGACATTGACGGATGCTCAGGAGCATGTGGAACCTCTTAGGAGCATATGCAAGGAGAGTAAGCCTCCAAATAAGGACAATGTACTAGGACCAGAGCAACAGTCAGTTCCAGGTGGCTCATCAGGAAATACCTCCCTCACCAAGAGGGAGTGTTGATGTTTGTAGCTCGGGCACGTGCTTCTGCATAGGCCTAAGTCTCTATGCATGTGGAAGTCACATAATACACCCCTAACCTTAGCAATTGATTTAGTGATTGAAGTATTTTATTTTTACAAGATAAAGGAGTTAATCTAATGAAATGCAAATATTTTTTGCATTAGTGAAATAAATGAATCTCAATCGTTGACCTCAAGTGAGATGAGAACTAATCTCAACCACCAAGCACTTTGGAAATTAGGGTTGTTGATTCCGTCATAACTCAAGCATATAAAAGAAATATTGGGCTATGGTACAAGACACACAACACAATTGAGTGAGCATAAGACATTGAGAGAAGGACATCTTAGTGATTAGGTAGAAAAGGACTTTCATTCAAGTGTATTGGTTCTAAGGAAGGTGTAAGGAGCAGCAAGAGAGATCCAAATTTTCCAGGAAAAATCTAAGCCTTGATCAATTGGCTCAGATCTAGGTCATTGTTGTATAAATAATTTCCTCAAAGTGTCATTGTCCCTGTAAGGGAGCCCAAGTAAGCTCTAAAGTTATTCTTAATGAGGAACTATTTGTAAATTTTCGTAGATGTTCTATGCTTGATGCAACTTTATTGATCATCCCCAATATCAAACAGCAATCACATAAACAAGAAAGTAAAATGTTGATAGAACATACCAATAGATCGACAGAAGACAAGCCAAAAAATACACTTAACTTGATCAACAAAATATATGTGTTGTGGTGTGTTACGGTGGTCAACAGGATGCTTCAACTATCAAAGTCTCTATACGGTCAGCCAACCAAAATGTGTTACACAACCCTCTCAGACAGCTCTATATTATTCAACCCAAAGTCAACAAAAGTCAACGTTGTCCTAGTCAATGGTCAACGCAAAAACAGCAACAACAAAAGTCAATGCAGCCAGGTCAAAGTCAACATCCAACCTCGATTTCTGTGCCAATAAATGTGGACTGCAGAAATCAAAAATTTGGGAGAGTTTGAGGTTAGTTTGACGATGCGTTGATCAAAGTCAACGCTAGTCCAATCTGCGTTGAAAACCCTAGGTCAAAACAAAAAATTCCTTTGTTGTGTTTTCCCACATGTGAGAGAAGAAGAGCCTCCAAGATGATGATCGAACCAATCAAATGATGAGAGAGAATGTGTGATGAGTGATGGTGAAAATGACCTCCAACGTTTTCCTATATATATCCATCAGTGAGGGTGTGTGACACATCTGTTGGGGCTCCAAGCCTACATTTCAATTCTGGCTGACCTTGCACATAAGTGGAATTAATTCAAAATAAATGTTCTACTCATCGGATCAAGATGATCTTTAGATTGATCTTGCTCCTCTCCGAAAGAGGAATCCAATAAAAATATTGGCATCTTCATCTAAGCATCACAACATGGAGTTTGAACCTAGTTGTCCAAAATTAACAATCCCTCTTAACTAGGGAGAACTCCATCCACCTGTGCCATCCAAACATCGTGCATCATCCTGTTGTAACTTGCTTTGCTGGCTTCTTTATTTCAGAACAAAAAGGCGAGTCACAAAGACATCACTCTCAGCTGAAAAAATTATCTCACAGGTTTGAAACCTCTAGAGGACTCAAAGGAGTCACATACCAACCCGAAGTTGGTTTACCTAACCTGAAGTCAGTTGGAGGTCCAAAACCTCACTAGACTTGATCCCGGATCAAGTGGTTGGACACATGCCATCCTAGACATGGAGAGTACGGCAATCTCCAATGCATCCATCGGTCTTTGCTACTGGTCTCTAGATTTTCCCACCTCAATGGCCAAATAAGAGGTACTTCCCATGAGTCAGGGACTCAATGGGTAGGATGCATGTGGGGCATAGATCATGAGAGGTGAACCAACTCAATATCTAACAATGGGGCAGAAACACACCAACAAGTTTCAGTAAGCCTAGCCCTGTGGTTGCTTATAGCTTCGAGGAGCTATCCCCAAAGCCCCCTGGAGCTCCTAGAGCTCATCGTCCAACAAGACCCTTAGAATAGGGTCATTCCACGATACCAAGATTCTCACTAAAGGTTAGGAAATTGACCTTCCCCAAGGGCTTTGTGAGAATATCTGCGACCTGCTCATCAGTTCCTAAATGATCGAGCCTTATGGCACCTCACTGAACCATATCCTGGATAAAGTGGTACCTGATATCAATATTCTTGGAGCGATCGTGGGACACGGGATTCTCGGACAACTGAATCCCACTGGTTATCACAGAGTATCACAATGGTATCTAGCACATGCCCGAATAGCTCACTGAAGATCTTTCGCAACCAAACTGCTTCACAACAGGCCATACTTGCTACAATGTATTCGGCCTCTGCAGTGCTCAAAGCCACCGACTTTTTCTTCCTTCTCATCCATGATATCGAAGCAGACCCAAGAGTGAAGCAGCATCTCGATGTGCTCTTACGATCCACCACACAAGTAGCCCAATCGGCATCAGTATATCCATGGAGTGTCACGCTTCCGGTAGTATATCTCAGCCCATGGTTTATCGTGCCCCAAAGATATCTCAACAAATTCTTGGCACCAACCCAGTGAATGTGATGATGTTCAACCATATGTTGACTCAAAGTGTTCACTGCAAAACATACGTCCGGACGGGTGTTCACTAAGAACGTTAGGGCCCCTACGAGTTGACAATACTTAGTAGGATTTGATAGCACAGGCCCAATAGCATTGCCACTCAAATTCTTAAACTTGAGCTCCATCGGTGTTGACACGAAATTATAGTCCACCATTCCAAATCTTTCTAGAAGATTCACAATATATTTTCCTTGAGAAAGGAAAATCTCGCCAGGTCTCTGCCAGACCTCCAGGCCTAGGAAGTACTGCATCAGTCCTAGGTCCTTCATCTTGAACTCAGCAGCGAGCTCCCTCTTACACTGATGAATGAGACAGTCAGCACCTGTCAAGAAGAGGTCGCCTACATACAACACTAGAATGAGAGGCTTTTCTCTATCAACCTTCAAGTAAAGGTTCGGATCAGCATTACTACGAGTAAAGCCCAGCTTCATCAGGTAGCTATCTATCCTCTCGTACCAAGCTCTGGTGCTTGCTTCAACCCATAGAGGGATTTATTCAACCTGCAAACATGGATGTCTTGATCCTGGACTTCGAAACCTAAAGGTTGCTCCACATACACCTCTTCCTTTATCGCACCATGCAGAAATGCGGTCTTCACATCCATCTGATGAAAATTCCATCCTTGCGTAGAAAAAGGGCTATGATAGATCGGATGGTGGTATATCAAGCCACAGGTGCAAATATATCATCATAGTCTATGCCTTCCTTTTGAGAGAAGCCACAGGCAACGAATCTTGCCTTAAACTTTTCATCTCTACCATCAGATCCATGCTAGATCTTGTAGAGCCATTTCGAGGTGACAACTGCTTTGTCCTCCGGTCTTGGAACCACATCCCAAACATCATTCTTCATAATGGAATTATATTCTTCATGCATAGCATCCTTCCAGACTTGATGCTTTACAGCTTCCTGAAAAGATCCAGGCTCAGATTGTATGATTGTACTCATGGCTGCTAGATACCCTTGGTAGCTATTCGGCTTCTTACTTTCACGAAATGTCCCCCTTGGGGCCATATGATTCTCGGCATCCTCAAGAGTGCCCCTGAGCCATGATGGTCTTTTCCTCATTGAAGGAGGTGGATCAATAGGGTACATCAATCCTTCAACATCGGACATCGTCTCATCCTTTGATTCTTCTTGATTACCAGGCCTTGCTTCATGATCTTCCTCAGATCTTGGAATATTGATTACTTTCCGCAGGGAAGCATATTCATCAAAGGTAACATCGTGGCATATTTCCACTTCTCTTTGACCAAGCACATAGACTCTATAAGCCTTCGAATTTTCACTATAGCCCACAAACATTCCATTCTTCCCAGAAGCATCCAGCTTGCTCCTCTTCTCTTTTGGCACATGAAAATAAACGAGACAACCAAAAACCCTAAAATGAGAGACGTTAGGTTTCTTACTAGAGAAAACTTCTTCGAGAGTTTTGGAGTCTAGAGCGGAATGCGACCATCAGTTTTGTATGTACGCAGCAGTGTTCGCAGCTTCTCCCCACAAAAACTTTGGAAGACCTTGGTCACATAGCATGGCATAGGCAGCTTCCACAATGGTCCTGTTCTTTCTTTCAGTAATGCCATTTTTCTCAGGAGTATACACGGTTGTGGTCTCCCTCTTGATGCCAGCATCTCTGCAAAATTTATCGAACTCATTCATCTCATATTCAGTGTCATTATCGGTCCTCAAAATTTTGATCTTCTTCCCTGTTTGATTTTCCACCAAGGCTTTGAAAGTACGAAACCACATGAAAGCCTCATCCTTCTTCTTCAAGAAGTATATCCAAGTTTTGCGAGAGAATTCATCTATGAACATCATATAATAAGAACATCCTCCCAAGGATGTCACGATCAGCATACCAAACAAATCAGAATGTATCAATTGCAAGACATTAGATGGTTTTGTGACACTTGAGGGGAAAGGTCCCCTTGTATGCTTTCCTTTGGCATAGCCTTGGCATACACCTTCATGATCATTTTTGAACTCGAGCATCCCTGTCACCACCTTCCTTGCTTCGAGAAGGGCTTTGTAATGAAGGTGTCCAAACCTCTGGTGCCATAATTCAATCTGTCAAATAGTATCACATGTCATCGCTCCCAGTGGACTTCCTCCAACTTGGTAGAGTGTATCAACTCTAAACCCAATTGTGATAACTTCCCTGAAACTCTTCTTCCAGATGCGTACCTTCGCATCAACAAATTCCACATTGAAACCTTTGTTTTCCATGGTCGAAATATACACAAGCTTCTTCTTCAAATCAGGTACATATAGTACATCTTGCAAACGGAGGACTTGACGTTGAGATAAGTGGAGGGTCATAGTCCCAGTCCCTTTCACGGGATATGTGGCATTATCTCCAAGGATAATTTTCAGATTAACATCCTTCTCCACCAAATCAAAAAGTGCTTCCTTAAATCTAGTGAGATGTCTTGAGGCACCACTATCAATCAACCAGAAATCCATAGTGTTGGGTGGAGATGCAGCAGAAAGGGAAAATACAATAATGAATTCATTTCTTTTATCATCAACAACCTTAGATTCCTCATACCTGGAATTTCTCGACCCTTTGAAATGTTGTCCATTTCCATTGTGACCAGAGGAAGTCTTCCTCTTTCCTTTGAACCTGTTGTTCCTTTGATTGACATTCCTACGGTTGTTGTTGTTTTCGTCATCATCCCCAAGATAATCCTTCTTATTAGGGCATTCTCTAGCATAGTGGCCGGTCTTATTACATGTGTAACATCTTCCTTTCTTTCCTTGGGCCCCTGCTCTTCCTTGGTTCCTTGGACCACCATTGTTCTTCTTCTTAGCATGAGCAGTGAAAGCAACATTACCTTCATTTTCATATTCCTTCATTATTATTTCCTCTTGTACGCATATTGATAATACTTCGTCAAAATCAGATATCACATTGTTATTGAGAATGGTAGTATTGAATACATGCCATTTGGAAGAGAGACCTCCAAGTGTGGTGAGAGCCATTTCTCGATTGGCTATTGTCACCCCAATGGCCAGAAGATTATTTCTGATTTTGATCAACTTCATAAAATAAGATTGAACAGATTCATTCCTACCTTTCTTCAGATTCTTCAGTTGGTTCTTAAAGAAAAAGACCTAATTTGCATTGTTGGCCTTGAACATGTTGACCAACTTATCATACATCTCCTTAGATGTGCCCAGCTCAGAGATGTAGGCAACCAGAGTCTTATGAATTCAACCCTGATCATTAACTTTGCTTTGATTTCCCCCTTCTTATATTTTGACTTGGTGGCAGCAGGTGCAGATGATGGAGGCTCTTGGATTTTACCCTGCACATAGTCCATGACATATTGGTCTTCCAACATTAGATCCAAAGTTATCTTCCAGGCATGGAAGTCTTCCTTCCCAGTCAACTTGTCATCAGCTTTGAAGCCATTATAGTTTGAGGTGCCCATGGGTCCTTGACAAGTGCTCCTTCTTAGGAGATTGCTCTTAATTCAAACTTGGGCTTTGTCTTCACCTCAACTCTGATTCCATGTAAATTTTCGTAGATGTTCTATGCTTGATGCAACTTTATTGATCATCCCCAATATCAAACAGCAATCACATAAACAAGAAAGTAAAGTGATGATAGAACATACCAATAGATCGACAGAAGACAAGCCAAAAAAATACATTTAACTTGATTAGCAAAATATATGTGTTGTGGTGCGTTACGGCGGTCAACAGGATGCTTCAACCAGAAAAGTCTCTATACGGTCAACGAACCAGAATGTGTCACACAACCCTCTCGGACAACTCTATATTAGTCAACCTAAAGTCAACAAAATTTAATGTTGTCCCAGTCAACGGTCAATGCAAAAACAACAGCAGCAAAAGTCAATGCAGCCAGGTCAAAGTCAACGTCCAGCCTCAATTTCTGTGCCAATAAATGCGGACTGCAGAAATTGGAAATTTGGGGGAGTTTGAGTTCAGTTTGACCATGCGTTGACCAAAGTCAACGCTGGTCAAATCTGTGCTGAAAACCCTAGGTCAAAACATGAAATTCCTTTGCTGTGTTTTCCCACGTGTGAGAGAAGAAGAGCCTCCAAGATGATGATCGAACCAATCAGATGATGAGAGAGAATGTGTGATGAGTGATGGTGAAAATGACCTCCAATGTTGACCTATATATATCCATCAGTGAGGGTGTGTGTTGTGGTGCGTTACGGCGGTCAACAGGATGCTTCAACCAACAAAGTCTCTATACGGTTAGCCAACCAGAATGTGTCACACAACCCTCTCGGACAGCTCTATATCAGTCAACCCAAAGTCAACAAAAGTCAACGTTGTCCTAGTCAAAATTCAATGCAAAACAACAACAACAAAAGTCAACGCAGCCAGGTCAAAGTCAACATCCAGCCTCGATTTTTGTGCCAATAAATGCGGACTGCAGAAATCAGAAATTTGGGAGAGTTTGAGGTTAGTTTGATCATGCATTGACCAAAGTCAACGCTGGTCAAATATGCGCTGAAAACCCTAGGTCAAAACAAAAAATTCCTTTGCTGTGTTTTCCCATGTGTGAGAGAAGAGCCTCCAAGATGATGATCAAACCAATCAGATGATGAGAGAGAATGTGTGATGAGTGATGGTGAAAATGAACTCCAACGTTGACTTATATATATCCATTAGTGAGGGTGTGTGACACATTTGTTGGGGTTCCAAGCCTAGATTTCAATTCTGGCCGACCTTGAACATAAGTGGAATTAATTCAAAATAAATGTTCTGCTCATTAGATCAAGATGATCTTTAGATTGATCTTGCACCTCTCCGAAGTAGGAATCCAATAAAAATTATTGGCATCTTCATCTGAGCATCACAACATGGAGTTTGGACCTAGTTGTCCAAAATTAACACTGTTTGATTGGGAAAAAAATTGTGTAATGTGTGATTGAGATTGGTTGTCATTTCGCTTATGTTGTTTAAGTTTTGTTAAGATCCTAGTCATGATTTTATTCGGAGGATCTGTAATTTGCTAGGTAGTAAATTAGTCAGGTGCTAGGGTTAGAAATTAACGGAACCTAGTCTTAGAATATATTTAAGATTTCTCAAGAGTATTTGAGTTAGGTATCAATAAACCCACTTTCAAACTATATTCAATAATTATTCAGTGTATTCAAGCTCTATCAGATATATTTGAGTTTGGCATACATAAACCCATTCTCTTTTGTATTTAAACCAAGGTTGATTGACCCTATATTGAGTTGGGTATTTATAAACTCACTCTCCCATTTGTAATTCATCATTCTTTATGGCATGATGATCATGTTAAGTGAGGAGTTGAAACTTTAAATGATGGTGTATCTTCATAGACAACAATGGTTGACCTCACTTTTTTTAATTCTCCTGCAAACCCAACACCTGGCAATCCATTGACCTAGCAGATTACAAATCTATTGAATAATTGCATAGCTAGGCTCTTAACATTAATTGGTAGAAGCAAAAACATAACCAATCTAACAAAAATAACACAATAGATTTTTCCTAATCAAATCAGTTCTTCATTAAAATGTTTTCGAAACCTACTTAGGCTCTCATCCTAGGATAATAGCCCAATTGAGGAAATCACAAGTACAACAATTGAATCTAATCCAACTAATCAAGAACTCCTTGGCCAATCTATATCTCCTTGTTACCCGCTTCCTCGGGCCCAACACACTAAAGTATTAATGTATCACACTCCTCACTGAGATGCCTCTCCCAATCTTCTGCTTGTTATATGGTGTGTCTTTTCCTTCTAGTTAACCTTGCTTTTACAATTTTTCATTGAGCTAAACCCCTAAGACTAATCTCCAAAGTGATTGATAGTCGAAATTAGATCTCACCTCACTTGAGATCAACGGTTGAGATTTAAAGTTTAAACATAATCATAAAAGAAAATATTTTACTTTTCCTAATATTTCTTTAGCTCAATTAGCCAACATAATAATTATGTGTTTTTCCTAAGTTAAAACTAAGGCTAAGTTACAAATGCAACTTGTGCACATTAGAGCAAGTGTCTAAGATCTTGGGTGACTTTTGCAAGCCTAGAAATTTAAGCCACTATAAAACTACCTACCCGAGCTATAAACAACAACATTGTAATGATAATTATTGTGTATAGTGTGTTTTTAGGATTTGGCTTATGGTCAACCTAGTCAAGATTCGTTTATTATATCCCTAGGTAGTTAAGACTAACCTAGTCAATATATGAGCCTATAACCCATCTTGTAGAGGGCATCCTACAACACTCAAGACTCACTTGTAATATCATCTTGACATATTGCAATTTGCTCTCGTATACAAGTACTTCATTCTTTTAGCCTATGGGCACCATATCTAACAGTACGCTCTCTTTCATGGTGTGATCTATTGTTCAAAGATTCTCTCTCAGGTGTTGTGCTCTAGTGTTCTTGGGTAATTTCTCTATAAAGGTGCACTTGTTGGTTTCTTATATTGCACACTAGTGCAGATTTTTCTGTCACACAAGTGCTGGTTTATCTTTTCTTTGTGTAGGCATAGAGTTTTCTGATTTAGGGCTGTTGGTCAGATCCATTTGATCCTTTCTCTCTCTTATGGATCTCAACAGAATTTTCTAAGCATGTTATTGAAGATAAAAAATGAGGTGATGTCATGTGCATATTTGCTACTCCTAAAAAAATTATAATAACAGGAATATGAATTTTTTGAGCCTTTCCTCACCATAAGCCCTTGGAATTTTCCTTTTATGTAGCTATAATTCCCACCCCACGCTCCCACATCATGCAACTATCTTCCCATTTTTCTACTGAAGAGAGGAGATAGTTACAAACCATACAATAGAAGAGTAACATTTTCTTGTAATCTGATTTCCATTGAAGAGAGGAGATAAGTGCAAATCGTTCCATAGAAGAGTAACATTTTCTTGTAGTCTGACAAGAAGCTCATGACTTTCTTCCAAAACATCAATTGTTGTAATCATAGCACTTGCTAGATAAGGTGGCAAGGATGTGGAAAAGCAGTAACCTACACCACTGAGACGCTGCAATACAGATGTAAGATGTATGAGGAAAACAAAATTCAACATCTTTTGGATTGTATTGAATATCTACACAAAAACTAGAAATGCTCAACTTATTCTTTTATGCACTCTCATGAATAGGATATGCTATACATAATATTTGTTCCATCTCTTTTTGAGTTCCCCATAAAACAGAAAAATATCAGGAAGTTAGAGAACATCAAGGATTTCTAGCAATGTGGAGAATTCATCAGCAAGCAACAATGTAGAAACAAGAAATGTTCACGATGATACAAATAAAATGAAAGCATCATACCATGCAATATTTCAATAATAATGATAAAGTACAATGTGAATGTGATACCTACCACACTCTATCCATATAAATATTTCCACCTGGATTGAGGGACAGCATGTCAGTTCCAAACTCCATCTAGGAGTCGAATTATTCAGAACATTGTAGAAGAAGGAACCAATGTTATTAGAACCAGACTGAAACCAGTGAAACTAACCGGTCCAATGGTTTTGGTGCCTAAACTAGTCTGACCAGTGGCACAGAACTGCAAAAGGAAATTTCGGTACCGAACCAGCCATTTTCCACCGAACTAGCCAGTTTTGTACAATGCAACCAAGAACCATCTAGACCCAATTATTTTTAAAGAAAAAATAATTTATAAGTAGGGCAGCCTAATATTCAACCCTAGGGCCCTACTATTGCTATGTGCCTAATGGTAATGTTAAATTCTTAAAGTAAAAGTGACATTCTAAATTTTTTCCATTACCATTAATTGACTAGGGATGTTTGAGAGTGGTTCTGACCTCATTGGATTTCATATGGAGAAAGGAGAATTTTAGATCCAACTCAAATCCCAGTAGACTTAACATTTTCTAGGATTTCAAGATTGGGGGGATTGAAATATTTCCATTGGATTCTATTGTGTACAAGGGTATACATCTAGCATTTAATCAAGAGCACCAAGCCCTCTATGTACCTTAATGTTAGTGGCATTCACTGTTGAACTCCTCTATCATGACCCTAGTAAAAATGTACCCATCAACCAAAGAAAATCTCAATTTGACATGTATAGCTTTTCTATCTTATTCTAATGCTTAAAGGGTGGTATTGATGATGAGGATCCCAATATAGGCAATGATTTTGATGATATGTAGGTATTTTTTGTAGCATGATTTTTTTGACACTAGAGGCCATCTAGAGCCTCTTTGTTGATGTGTTTTTTGTTCACAAGAAAAGTTCACAACAATACAAATAAAGTGAAAGCATCATCTATGCAATATTGCAACAATAAATGCAAAGTACAATGATAATGTGATACATACCACAATTTATTCATACAAATACCTCAACCCGGATTTGGGGATAGAACTTCAGTTACAAAACTCCATTTAGGAGTCAAATTATTCAAGCCATCATGGAAGATGGAACCCCAGTGTGTGGAGAAGAGTGCAAAGGGATGAGCCAGTTTGATGTCAAGATATTGATCTGGACAATGTGTAATGAGTCTAATGACACTAAAATATTCCAATAAAATGAGTTTGGAATAGACATATGGACCAATTCACAAGGGGGGTTTGGATGCTCTGCTCATTTTAGAAAATCATAAACCAATATAGTAAGACAGCAACATAATGGTGGAATGGAGAACATCAAATCATAAGGTTTTATTAGGTAACAAGTGGAATATTAGTAAATAATGTAATGCACACGATGGAGGGCGCTTGGAAAATTTTGAAGTCCTCTGCAAAAGTATGGGAGAACAAAGAGTGTGGGATTTTGGAACCATGAAATGCAATAAAACTTTTTACATGAGTAAATGATACCATTCTTCTAAAACTGACAACCCTAATAAGTGACAAAACATCTTCCATAAGAAAACATTATCTCTGTCTTTAAAACTAAGTTGCATGGTAGAGGAAACAGAGAAGTGTATTTCAAGCGAGAATGCACTGCAAATGTGACTCCCAAAAAATCAGGAAACTAGGAAACGTGCGATATATATATATATATATATATTCAAAAAATAATACTAAAACTTTCAAAGAAAGAATTTAAGTTTTTAAGTTTTAACATTATAATTTAGAATATGGATATAGAAAATGAATAAATGAGCAAGTGCCAAGGCCCAAGGCCAGAGAAAATCATGTTACAGCAAATACGTACATATAATCAAAAGCATTGCCTACATTGGGATCCTCATCATTAGTATCAATCTCTAAGCATTAAAATAAGATAGAAAAAGCTTAACATGATTAAAATGTAGCTTGGAAGGTGATTCTACATTGGTCAAGTGCATTGAAATGCAGAAAATCACTAAAAATTCTCTCACAATAATTATTTAATTATTTCCTAAGTTTGGGTCGTATGCATAAAATCATTAATTTAATTTTTGACTTTATTGGCTAATTTTTATAAAGTTAAAAGGGCAACCAGAAATTCTCTCACAATAATTATTTAATTATTTCCTAAGTTTGGGCCTTAGGCATAAAGTCATTGGCTAATTTTTATAAAGTTAAAAGGGTCAACTTGAGATTATATCCTAACCATAGATCTCAAGTGTAGAGATGTGATATCAACCCTCCATCACTTTAGAGATTAGGTCAGAAAATTATAAAAGAGGAAATAGGTTGTTAGAGGGGCAAATTGATTAGCACAGGAACTGTGCATTCAGCTAGAGCAGAGATTGAACTGATAACAATGTGAGGGGCAGTGAACAGGTAAATTTCAGGGGCAGCGAGTAGGAAAGGAATAAGCAAATTACCCAAGTTGTACAGGTCGATTCAACAGGGCAGAACTGGGTCAATTTGATAGGGACAAATTAGGCTGATTTGATTGGGTTGATATGGGCCAAATTGACTAGGTTGAGCTGGGCCGAATTGACTGGTTTATGCTGGGTTGAATTGCTAGGTCAATTTGGTTGGGCCATATAGGCTAATTTCAGCTAGGTCGTACAGGCCAATTTTTTTGGGCCGTACAAGCCGAAAACCACTTGGCCATATAGGCTAAATTGTGCTGGGGCCGTAGGGTGAGTTAGCTGGGTCAAAGAGGCTATGCAGAGGTAGGTCGTACAGGAAAATTCCTAAAGTAAATTTGATGCTTGAAATTCCTGTAGTGTACTTGTAATCGATTTTCTGAAGCTGAATAAGAAGCCCAAATTTGTAGGTTTTCCTCACATTCGGGTTTTCAAGGTACAACTATGTCAAACAATTTTTTATGTGCATAGTTTTTTGTTTATTTATTTGTGTTGTACACACTGAAATAGGAACCCAATGTATTTCTTGTCATAAAATTCAGATCTGAAGAAATTAATTTTTATTTTTGTTATGGGCATTGTTACCGCTCAAACTAGCAGGGGTCCTAGGAGGGGTTCCTATAGAGAAACTACTAGGTCAAGTGGCCACAATGGTGCAATAGCCACTGTCACCTCAACTAAAGCTCCCTGTTCTTTATGGAATTTCACTGATGGGAGGAGTCTCGATATTAGGGAAATCACTAAGGAAAAAATATAAATGGTGTAAAGGTAGTGATTCCAAGAGCCTTTTCAAAGGAGAGACTCTAATGATATCGATTGCTTGCTTTAGAAGCAAGATGGATGGCTCTCCAAGAAGGGCTAGAAGGAGACATAGACCTAATATTGAGGAGTATTTCTTGGTGAGAAGTGCCCTAAACCAAAGGATCCTAAAGGAATAAGGTTTCCAAGCAATCCCTGTGAAATTTTGAGTGACAAGGTTGTGGGACATCAAAGAAACCCTAGTGGACCTGAACGAGGTCAAGGGTTTAGGATGAAACTTCAAACAAAGGGGCTTGACCAAGTGGGGGAGGAGATGAAGGATCAAGAGATTGCGTTTGACTTGAGACTTTAATACAATGATCCTTGATCAAGCCACTAACTAAAGGAAACCTAGGGAGAATGGTTTGCGAGCTAGAGCTTGCCAAAACTCGAGATTCCACTGTCATAATAGCTTCAAAATTGGAGGACCTTTCAAAAGCAGGCCAGCACATCTCTATAACAAATTTCACCAATTTTGGATGGATACAAAAGATTTCGTGTGATGCCCTAGGAAGCCTACTAGGGTAAGGGTTTAGAAAGGGAAAAGGAGGTGAAAAAGATGTTCGTTTTGGTGATTCAATGTTTAGAGATGCTTATACCCAATCAAGGAGTTCCCCAGCAACTTCACATGGCCTTAGAGGCAACAACTAGGCTAATAGGAAAATTTATACTTCTTTGATGCTACAATTGATGAATTATCAAGGCAATTATGAATAATCATATACCCCTAGGACATTCATTCATTATAATTTGCATAACCATATGAAAAAGCCCTCACAAAGACAAGATAAAAAATATTCGCATTTCATTAAGGCAACTACACCAGCTTCAAGTGCAAAACATGAGAAAGAAACCATGTAAAAGACACTTACAAGTATAGCGAAATTTTCCAATCACCAATAGAGATAAAAATCGAAGCTTCGAGATAAGCGATAAGTCTTTCAAAACATCAAAATGCATTAAACTTCCAATTCGTCGATCAATAAGCCTAGCGAAATTCTCAAGAAGATATACAAGTCCAAAACCAAGTGCTGATCAAATGAAATGATCATCACATCAATATATATTATATGTCCTCCCTAAGGGGTTAAATTTGCCTCATAAGGCCTAATAATTCCCCAACTAATAAAATAATGTGCCAAAATAACATTCCTTGGTGACAGGCCCACCAAGATAGCTCCAAATACAAAAAAAAACCTCCCAAGAGGGCAAAATAATAGATACAATAGGTCGAAGGACCATTTAGGAGGCCTAGTGGAGTCTAATGTGTGCCAAGACGAATGAATGAGCTCCAAATATAGTGATAAAGGGGGTTGGCACCTTGATATCCAAGCAAAAAACCTATGGTATGCCCAAGTGGCTATGCAGGCACAAAACATCCTCATGGGTCTCCAAATGGATGAAACAAGTCTGTATCCCATCTGTAAAGGTTGGAAGAATGATGCAAGCCCTCCCATTGTCTCCCATGACAAGACAAATTCTCATCTGGGCTCTGGATCAGCTGTCAAGTGTGTGGTGCAGAAGTGGAGCAGGTTGGGCAAGGTGGTCCAAGTGCATCATCATCGTCCAATAGGTGGAACACGAGCAAGCAATGAGTGAAACTGAAGTATCCCATGAAGTGGAAATCTGATCTCCGCTATGGTGGAGACCCATGGCTCTCAACGCTCACCCTACAAATGCCAATATAACTCTCTAGAGGGCTTGGTCCCCGTATAGGGAGACCAAACCCCAAAGGAAGACCCACCTGCAATCTTATATAAGATCCAATGTGTCCCCTCACCTTCAAGTACTACCAAACATTAGTGCAATTGAGTAAATGAGCTTACAAATCATGGAACCAAGTGGACATTTCATAGTGGCATGCCCTTCCATAATGGGCTTCAGAACGTACAAGTGTCTCCAAGTTTAAGAAGAAGGTTAACCGTGGACCCTATTAGGTGGTTTTAGTCTCTAAGGGGGGGCATGTCCATGGTACGTCCATCAAATAGTGGGTGGAATGTGAAATAATGATGGAATGGAGTGGGGCATAAGAGGAAGGCTCCAAGCCACATGCAAACGGGAAGCCCACACTTGGGTATATGAATGTAGGAGGGAGAAATCATGGTACATGAGTTACCCCAACTATTGTTTTTCCATCCTTCTTCATATGTAAGATATAGCAGTGAATACCCTGTTAAGGTGGGGCAATTCATCGGCCACTAATGGTTGGGACAATCATGGGTACCTTAATGATGTAAGGGGCCAATATAAGGGGCCCTAGGAACTAGGGTGATGGCCATGATGATAGGTGTAGAGCTAATGTTGGTGATTTTACCACATGCTAAATTTTTATGTCCTGACAATCTTTTGCTTTTTATGGTACATTTTCTGTTGAGAGTGGCCAAATTACGTTTCTTCTTTTCTTTTAGCTACATCAACCTTTGGGGCATTGTTCTAGGCCCGACCAAAGGTGTGGACAAGGGGAGGGGGAGGCTAATTCCTTATGGACCCAATGGAAAAATGTGGACCCGGATGGGAAATATGTTGAAGGGAATTATAATGAGCGGAGAGGTGTGATGTGTTTGGTGTCGAGAAGCGGAACCGTGCAACCAAAATCAGGGTTTCCCATGTAGTGCCACCCCTAAAGCTAGTAGCCAATAAAGGAGATCCCATGATAATAAGATACAAGGTTAAAAATCAAATTGGACAGATGAGACAATAGTACAAATCAAGCCCACTCTTTCTGCCCAATCCCCCCACTAATCCATGCCCAAAAGTGTCCATGATAAGTAAACAAAATACCCATCTATATAATGAAAAGCCATACCTTCGGGGTTGGAAGGCCCACCTTCAAACATATGATCATAACAGATGAGCAAGGGAGCATATGGCTAGCTCAGGCAGTAGAGATAGTGGCACAATGAACTATCTGTTGGTTGCAAGGGGTTGTTGGCTGCCAGTTGACGGTCGTCTAGGAGAAAAAATTTCTCCTATAAACACTACCCACAGGTGGTGGGTAACAGGTATAATTTTATAGCACATTAAATCTAACCCAAGTTCAAGAAAACTAACATGGTATCAGAGAAGTAGTCTCTAAGTATGAAACCAAGGGCATTTGACACAGGTACCAGTTCAAGAAATTGCAAGCCTTCAGCAAGCAAGTGTTTAAGGGATTTAGTCCACCATGGCTACTAGCGTTCAATATGAAGGCAGATTGGAAGGATCCTCAAATTATCTTCAATGGAGAATTCAAATCACGGTCATCCTTAAGGAAAATAAACTATGGAGCCTCGTAAATAACATACTTGGTCCACAAGTTTCAAATCCAATTTCCCTAGATCTGCATGAAGTGAAAGAAGCAAGGGCACAAAGGATTATTATGGATGGAGTAAAGACCACCTATTCCACATCTGTACAAAAAGAAGACAACAAAATAAATGTGGGATGTGCTCACCAAGTTGTACCAAAGCAACTATTAGAGTCAAAAGATAGTATTGAAGAATCAACTACATAGTATTAGGATGTCCAACGGTCAAGGCGTAGCCTCCTATTTGACCAGGATCACTTAACTACATATGAGATGGTGGTTTTAGGAGAAATAATACTTGAACCATAACTAGTGCATATAGCCTTAAATGGATTTACAAAATAGTGGGATGTGTTTTTCAAATGCATCATGGGTCAAAAGTATCTTCCCACTTGGGAAATAATGTAGGATGACTTCATTCAATAAGCGATTCGAGAAGGGGCTCAGTGTGGTGACCAAAGGAAGAAATTTGAGGAGGAACAAAATGCTTCCCTAACTAGTAAGGCAAGATGAGGGCAAAGAAGGGCCAATTAGTGGAATTCTAAGGAAAAAAGAAGAAGGATCCTAGAAAGATAAAGTGTTTTTCTTGTCATTAGCCAAGGCTCTTCTCTAGCCAATGCCCTAACAAGAAAAGGGGAAAGAAGAAGAAGAAGGTTGCTGCTACAGCTGAAGTGGATGAATTTGTAGCCAAATTCAAAAATGAGTTTTCACTCATATCTTGTCTCTTGAGTTCAGTAGCCACCAATGTGTTGTATATTGATAGTGGTGTTTCTTGCCACATGATGGGAGTGGAGTATTTCACCTCCTGAAAGAGAAAGAAATGGGCTTCTACATAAACTTGGGGATAATGTCAAATACAAGGCAACTAGAGTTGGCATTGTCAAGTTTCAGAGGGAGTCTCATAAACCCTTGTTGGTGGAAATGTGTTGTATGTTCTGAGAATGACCAAAAATATGACTTATGTTACTTCCTTAGAAGACAAGAGTGACATTGTGATCTTTGAGGATGGAAAAGTAACATCCAGCCTAAAGATTCCAGGGCAACCAAAGTGATGGGACTCAGAAAAGGTAACCTATTTAGACTTCAGTTTGAGCCTGCGTAAGCATTTGTAAGTTGTAGTTGATAGTGATACTTGGACGAGTTGTGGCACAAGAGGATAAGTCATCTACACCATGGAGCACTCAATGTACTCAAGGATATTGTGACAGGACTACCAGAGTTCAGGGTCGTTCAACATGATGTGTGTAAGGGTTGCGCACTAGGCAAGTATGCCAAGACCACCTTTTCGAGCAGCAACACTAGGGCCAAGGGAATTTTGTACCTAATTCACTCAGATGTGTGTGCAGTCCCATGTCAGCAGTGTCCTTAAGCGGATACCACTATTATGTGACCTTCATAGATGAATTCTCTAGGAAGACCTAGATATACTTCATGAAGAAGAAGTACAAGGTTTTCTTTCAGTTTAAAGAATTTAAAGCCCTTGTAGAAAACCAAATAGGGAGAAATATCAAGACACTCGGATCCGATAATGGAGGCGACTATACCTTGAAATCCTTCAAGGACTTCTATGCACATGAGGGTATCAAAAGAGAGGTGACAATTCCATATAACCCTCAACAAAACAAGTTTGTGAAGCAAAATAACAGGCCTATTATTGGAGCAACCATGGCTATTCTACACCACCAAGAGTTCCCTATGTTTTTATGGAGGCTTGCAACACTATTGTTTTTTTGCAAATTCAAAGTCCACATAAAGTGTTGGGCAGAATGACACCTAACGAAGCTTTCACAGGAAAGAAACTAGATTTGTAATACATTCGCATCTTTGGTTGTTTTGTATACAACCATGTTCCTTCAGAAAAGAAGATCAAGTTAGAATCTACTACGGAAAAGGGAATTATTGTTAAGTATAGTGAGACCTCAAAAGTTTGTATGATTTACATTCTTGCACTCAAGAAAATAGTGCTACACAAGGATGTGAATTGTGAGGAGCAGATGGCTCTCAAGAGTGTTGATTTTTCAAGTACAAAAATATACTGGCACTTTATTTTTGAAACTTGATAATTACTTCCAATGATATAGATGATTATTTAGCACTTGAACGTATCATTAAGAAATTACACATTCAGAAATTCAACCATAAATACAATGAAGCAGTAGAAATCACAATGCACAATAGAGACACAATGTTTACGCTGGGAAAATCCACGTGGAGGAAAAACTAGGAATCCTTCTTCTTATAGAAATATTCAGTTCAATAAGAGATTCATCAAATTTAATGCTTATGGTCACACTCACCAGCAAGATAATATCACAAGAAAACCACAAAGATGCCAAGTCATAGCTCCTTTATTTTTCTATAAAATCCTTCTTGAGTATCTTGATCAGGGTCTATGATTGAGGCCTAGTTTCTGGCTTCCTCTTTCATAGTCACACCTCAACAAACTCAAGCTTGTACACTGCTTCAACCCATAGGAAATTATGACTTGATGGCAGGCTTCTTCTCCACAAGAACTCGGGCTTCTCCACAAAGGTATATACCACAAATTTCGGTCCTCTTTATAGAGTATATGTAGCCCTCCTCCATAGAAGAGATACCACAGATCTGTGTTGGCTTCCATGGAGATATACTACAGAGTTTCATGCTAGAAATGTAACTAGTTTCGGTCTTCATAGTTGTTGTTGTACTCATTTCAATAGGTATCTTATGTAACAAAAAAAAGAAGAAAAGAAGAAAATATTATTTTAAAGCATGGGTTTCATGCTCTTTATTGATGGTATTCTGGGTAAAAGCATGTTCTTCATGCTTCTAGGGTTTGTTAGGTCATATGATTTATTTTCATGAGTCAAAAGAGTCAAAATCATGTTTATAAGACCCTTTCGGGAAAAATATATGTTGTAAAATAATTTATTGTAAGTCTAGAATGTCCTAGAAACCTCCAAAGTACAAGTCGGCCTTGGAATATTCAAGTCAATGTTGAGTAAGTTGTCATTGATGACAAGCAACAGGTGTAGTAGGAGCAGCAAGTGCATGATGAGATGTGGCTGCTACAGCAGATATAAATGATGGTGTTGCAAAAACCCTAATTGCAAGATGAAACCATAGCTATAGGGTTTGGATCCCTTATGCAGGTTTAGGTGATGTTTGGATCAGGGTTGCGGGGGTGCGGCTCACCCCCCGTGAACCCGCAACTGGAGTGTGCTCCCGCAAGGAGCGAATTTCGGGAGTGACCCCGAGAACGAAATTTTTGCTCCCTAGCCATTTTTGCAAAAACATTCCAAATGCAATTGTTTTTCAAAGAAACAATAATTTTTGAGTAGGGAAGCCTAATGATCAAGCCTATGGCCCTAGTATTGATATGTGATTCATGGTAATGCTCAATTCCTAAAGTAAAAGTGGCATTCTCCTTAATCTTCGTTTTCAACCTTTTACTTAAATTTTTAACATTACCATGAAATGACTCAGGATGTTTGAGAGTGGTTTCGACCTCATTGGATTTCATATGGAGAAAGTTGAATTTTAGATTTCATTCAAAATCCAGCAGACTTATCAATTTTTCAGGATTTCTTGATTGGGGGATTGCAATGTTTCCATTGGATTCTGTCATGTATTAGGGTATGGAACTCGTATTTAATAAAGAGCACAAATCCCTCTATGTACCTTAATGTTAGTGACATTGGTTGTCAAACTCCTCTATCATGACCCTACTAAAAATGTACCCATCACTCAAACAAAAAGTTGACTTGACATGCTATGTTTTTTCTATAATGCTTAAAGGGTGATATTAATGACAAACATCCCTATACACATCCAGAGGTAATGACAAAGATACCTCTAGATATTAATGCTTAGAGGGTGATATTAATGACAAAGATCCTGATTTTCCAACAAGACTAGAAAATTAGACATATCTCGTGGTGGTAAGAGGCCCAAGCATTAGCAATAGATAATAGATTTACTTGTCTTTTCTAGTTTTTAGTGGTTTTTATAACTGTTGACTCGTTCATATTTATATTTTTTGTAAACAATATATGCCAATTTAAGTTTGTAGTTTGAAGTTTGAAGTTGGCAATTATAACTCATTGGTAATGAATTATGAACATGATGCTTCATGAAAGTTGTAAGTTGTTTCATTTCATGCTAGAATTTTTATATAATTTTGGTGATCAATGATGATAAATGTTATGTATTGAATTTTGAAAGCTTGAAACTTTAGGATTGATGAATCATGAGACTCGATATGTTGTACCTTATTAACTTGTGGACATGGTTGATGAAGAGTATAACTTCTACATGACTGATGTTATATGGTTTAATCTATGTTTTTATGCTTTTTATATCTAATTCATAATTCTACATGCTTTTGTTGACATATATGCATCAAAATATAGCTTTCTTTTGTCTCTCTCAGTGTTCCTTCTTCGTGTTCCGATCTATACACATTTCTTGAACCGCTCCACTGCTACTTGCCTGTCGTTTGCCGAGCTAGTTCGATCCTCATCCATCCTCCCAGTTGGTTTTTCTAAGACAAAAAATATATATTATATAAAAATTCGCTCCTGATTCACTCCCGAACCGAGATATTTTGAAAATGTCACTCCCCTCTCCCCCTCCCAAGTAAGCTTGGTTTGGATCCCTTATGCGGGTTTAGGTGAAGTTTTGAGGTCACGAATATTGTTGATGTTGCAGTTGGATGATGCAGGGTGTTGAAAACCTAGCCACTGGATGAAACCATAGTACTAAGGTTTGGGTTCCTTGGACAATAAGGATACCCTATAGTTATTGAATTTTTTAAAGTATTTTGGCTTGGAACCCTTTTCAGATGGACTTTCCCCGTCTTGCTAATTTTGGTGGAATGTGGAGCATCTTGTGGGCCTTCAAGGTGGGCGAGATGAGCCTAGCCAAAGCCGATACACCCTAATTGAGTTTAAGAACCCCAAAGGGTGATGAGGTGGCATCATAAGGGTTGGTTTCTTATGTGGCGTTTCAGATTAATTTAGGCAACAATTGGATGATGTCGCATTTATGATGTGGAAGTCATTAAATTTCTTTTAATATAGTCAAAACAATCTTTTGGAGGAAAATGCCAAAATCACTTTTTTCCATGGTCCAAAAAGAAAATCTAATGGCCCATAATTTGGAAGGAAATTTAATTGTGGCTCCAAAGATTTAAAGTTTAAATTTCAAATTTAAAATTAGTTGACTATTCCCTCCAAAGGTAGAGGTCGGCTACCTATTTTGAAGGCTCTTGGATCTATATGAAAAGACATCATGCCTCTTCACATAATAAACGAATCTAAGGATGTTCTGCGGCAAACATAGAATTGAGGTTATGAGGAAGGTCTCTTCTTCCGCAACTTACAGAACAAGGTTTTTTGGGTTTCTTTCTTTATATATGGGATTCGCTTGTTGTTTTGTATTTTTACAGATGGATTATTTACTTTCAACGGCCTTTATTCCAGCGAAGGAGTCTCTAAGCAAGGGTTTGAATTATTTTTAGACCATCGTGTTGAGAAATCCAAGGAGGCGGTAGTTAAATGATTTCTCTTATTATGACATTATGTTGTGATGTACTCTTTGTTATTATGTGTTCTTTCAATTTATGTTTCCTTATCATCAAGATTAATGCCAAGCAACAAATAGAAGAGGACACAAGATGTAGGAACACTACCAGGACTAAGCCCCCCTCTTTGGGGAAAACCCGGTCAAAATTCTTCCTTAAGTAGATGACCAAGGCCTTTAAAAACTCATTAGAGAACTTTTGAGGTCTAAAATGGGCCTCCTAAAAAATATGTACAACAAAAATAAACTTTATAACAACCAATAGGATTCAAGATGATGATGTCAACCATGGGGGATGATTCACCATTTTTTAAATAAAAGGGTAAAAATATTAAAAAATAATAAAATAATAAAACTACTTTTTCAACTCGTATTTTCAACTTATCTCCCAAAATTTTTACTCAAATTTCGAGTGGGAGTACTCATTAGATGTAAAATTTAATTCCTCATCCAAGGAGTACCCATCTTGCATACTTTTGATGAAATCTACTACACGAAAAAATGAGAAATACATAAAAAATGTGATTGTAATCACATTTTTTTATGTATTTCTCATTTTTCGTGTAGTAGGACCCATCGAAAGTATGAAACATGGGTACTCCTTGGATGGGGAATTAAATTTCGCATCCAATGAGTACTCCTGCTCAAAATTTGAGTAAAGAATTTGGGAGATAAGTTGAAAATATGAGTTGAAAATATGAGTTGAAAAATTAGGTTTTCCATTTTTCCCTCTAAAATTTGATGATGTCATCAAATCTTATTTGATTTTTTCCACTATTATTTTATAATTTCCTTAGGAGGCCCATTTTAGACCTCAAAATTCCCCTAATGAGAGACACCCTCCATCAAGTCATCCTTTCACTAAGTTAGCACCGAGACATCATTACCACTGAGATCTCATTAGTGTCATGGCACCGAGATCTCATTGTAACATTACCAAGACTTCATTATTGTCCTGGTACCGAGATCTCCTCACTATTATGACACTGAGATCTCCTTACCGTAATGGCATCAAGTTCAAGTTTCGCGTTAACATCGAGACCCTTATTGTGGAAGCGACGAACACTTCTTTCTGTGGATATGCTGAGATAGAGATGGCACTGAAACTGTGATATAATAGTGGCACCAAAACTGTTGTAGCCCTGAACATCAATCCACACTAATCTGAAATTGACCGTAATTTTGTTGAACTGTGATGACACCGAAATAGAGAGACATCTTTATTGTGAAGTTACTGAATCTTGATCACAATACTTACCCCTAAAATATCCCACTGTAACGTTCGAACTTGTTTCAGAGATATCCAAAATTCTTGACTGTGTTTTATGCAAAATTCCCACACTTGTATTTATAGTTGTTCATCCATCATTAATGAGCTGACATGAGCATTTCAAACAGTTGTGTCTTCATATGGTGAGGCCAACATGAGTATATAGAGGGAAGCCGACTTGAAGGAGATTTCTTTGAGACCGACTTTGAAGAGGTTGACTTGATGAAGAGGCCAAGTTGATGACTTTGCTGAGGATGACTTGATGGAGGAGTCTTTGACCAATAAATGACTTTGACAACAACCTAAAGCCTACAATGGAGGCTTCACCTATAATTGAACCAAGCATGAAACCCATGCTTTAACAAGTCAATAAAATAATAATAAATTCTTTTTGACAAATATATTAACAATGAAGCCCGAACCTAGTTAAATTCTTCAACACTCCCTCTTAACTAGGGAGGTATTCATTTTTACATACAATTGAAGAGGTACATGGAATATCTCACTCTATCTATGAAGAAGTTTAGGCACCGCAATCCCATGGACTAGATTCTTGACCAGGGCAATCAATCTGAATGAGACTAAGATGGACTAAAGCTTTCAACCTCTCTAGGTACCATCAGGCTTACTTACTAACCATCAACCCAGGTATCTAGGTGTGCATCCACTCGATGCCACCCACACTACCAAACATCAATACACAGTGTCGGTCAGATGTCCTTCCATACAATGCTTCATTCGCGAAGCCTCAACAACAAATCTCTCCCGATCAAACCGATCAGCAACCAGCATGCTTATCAAACCTTCGAGAGATTCACCTGTACAAACACAACCCCAATCAATAGTACACTTTCAAAAGTACATAACCAAATACAAACCTTCGGGGTCTCGATGTTGCTTTTCAACTTATCTCAATAGGAATACCAATCGAATCTTTGACAGAAGATTTCTTAATCATATCTTTTCTTTTCCTACTACGCATGCAACAACATATTCTTCATTCTCCAATCAAAATTATGTTATGCCCTCCATTTTAACCAGAGAGATTGTTATGAATAAATAATTCATAATATAATTAATTAATAATTAATTAATTAAATTAGTAAATTAACATTAAATAAAATTAATTACGAAATGATAGGTCAAAAGGCATGTCCAATCAGCCCTCGTGACCAGTCAATGCCTATTTAGGCACACTGTCTGAGAGAATGTATACCACCATTCATATTATATCAATAAAATTTACATACTTACCTTACAAATACAAAATCTGCATACAAACATTACAATTACGTAATGATCTTATGTACCATTGGTATCAAAGGAGAGATCTTCTCACCTTGCAACACCCCCACGCCACCCTGCTGGCAGTCAGGCCCTACCAGCCTCCCATCTATCGTCCACTACCAATCCATCTGCAAACACCCACCTACGTTGTCTCAGCAGCTTCACGCTTCCCTGCCACTTCTGCCAACCTCCTCCTCGTTGCCATTCAGACCGTCCTCGTCATGCACTGTTCCCGACTCGACACATTCTGGTCAATACGCTGTCTCCTCCACGACCCCGTCCACGTCGTTCTGACTCCCACTGTATCATTGTCTCCCACTGTGCACGTTGCTATCCGACAGCGAACGGAGTCGTGACCGCATTTTCGACAAATCGCGGTGGGGAACTTAGCCGTTGTTTTGGACGTTGCGGGTCAACCAGTAAAACGGTGTGACCTTTCGATACGGTCACGTAGGCGTATTTTTCAGCTGATATGGTTATATATATAATGTGACATTTAAGGTGATGGCTTCATGTTTTGGTGGATATACGTTAAAAAAAATTATATAATATATATATATATAATTTATATAATTTATAATGATATAATATATATAATTTATAGTTTATATAATTTATAATTATAATTATATATATATATATATATAATATTTAATTAAGTTAAATGTAAAAAATAAACAAAATGGGAAGCAACAATAACAATGATGATGTAAAAAAAAATCCAAGACAAACTCAATATGATAAATAAGCACCTTGACAATGTCAAGAAGACAATTAGTAAACAAGACAAAATGGTCGATGGTTTCGCAAATTTAAAAAGCATGATGAGCCAACACTTTGTGAAGACTAATCCACCCTCAACCACGCAAAGTCCCCAAAAGACGAAAATTCTCCAAACCTTGGATTTTTGAGGCACGAGCAGACGCAAATACCGTAACTACACTTCGAAGGAGGCCAGTATTACACCAAGTCCCCCGAAAGAAACCATCTTAAAATTAAAAACGAGTTACCGAAGTATGATGGTAAGGACCAAAAGGGCGCCATCGTATGGGTAAATAAAATGGACACCATTTTTTTAGCAAACCCACCACTCGATGAGCAAGAAAAGGTCATGACTGCATCCAACTACCTAGAAGTAGAAGCGAATGATTGGTCCCTGTGGTGATCTTCTAAATGTGCAGCTCGCTCGTTCAATTGGAAAATTTTTAAAAATGCCTTGCTGAAAAGGTTTCATGATGAGCAAGAGGATGATGTATACAAGATATTCGTTCACCTCAAACAAAAAGGATCGATGAGTGACTACACTCACGAATGAGAAGTGTTAGCGATAAGGCAAAGAGGATTTTCAGATGAAGAGTTATTAAAAATGTATTGTTGTGGCCTTAAAGATTACATTCTGGAACAATTAAAATTATGTAAACCCCAAACCATTGAAGATTCCAGACACGCAGCCATAATTATTGAAAGAAAATATAATTTTAGAATGTCATCATTCAGGGAAGATGAAGACCAACAACAACACTCGAGAAGAAAAGAAACTAACAAATGTAGGTATTGTGGAGACAAATGGACATCATGACACATATGCCTTTACAAGAAACTATATAATTACGAAGTTGAGAAAGAATTAGACACTTCAAGTAACGAACCAGAAAAGAAGATTAAAAAGAAAAATAGTTGTCGCAAATGTGGAGAACATTAGACTCCAGGACATAAATGTGAAGACGCATCCCTATGCTACTATAAAATGGTAGATGGGAAACAAATTGAAGTACAAGAACACGTTGAAGGAATCATTGTCACATAATGAAGATTCAGATTCTGAGGAACCGTCATTAGTGGCAATCTCATGTGACTGGGAAACCCATGATAAAAAGAGTAACTCTCCCAGAAATCAAGAATTGCAGGCAACTGCAAAATATGTTCCACCACATCTTCGAAAGAATTTAAGGACCATCTACACTTTCTAATTCTCTCTTCAGACCGCAAGCTTTGAAGGCCCTCCTCTTGCTCTAAAATTGAATTTTCTCAAAAGGCCTTCACTTATAAATTTTATAAAAGTTTCCAAGGCATTTTCCTTAAAATTTGTTACGAAATATATATATATATATATATATATATATATATATATATATATATATATATATATATATATTTGAGCCCTAACATTTTTTTCTGAAATTTTTAATTTGTGAAGGTTGCAAGCCATTTTTTTTTAAGCTTATCTCGTCTTCGAGATCAAATGTTTCCAGGGATTTAATTTTCGATTTGAAATTTCCTGTGGTGCTAACAAACCTTTTTAGCAGATCTTTTGGTAAGCCGCAAGTATAAGAGGAAGATATCTTCCTTCCAAAGCGATTTATCTTGAAAGGTTTGGTATAAAAAAATTACGGAAGATTTAATCTCTATTTCTGGACCTCCTTTGCAAATCGGCCTCTATTACTAGCCACCAGGGTTTCTAACCCTTCCTTTAGAGCCGCAAGCATTTCAAAGTGTAGACCGAATTTATGTTTTGAAGGACGTCTTTACTTCTAGGCTGTTTTCTCCCTGGCTGAAAGATTGATTTTATCACACAAATTTTTAAGGTGCTCGTGGTCGTGAGTGCATAATTTCTTTTGACGTCAAATTTGTTTTATTTTCCGCAAGGTTCTAATTTCTTGTCGTGTGAAAAGTTTGATCCCTCCTTGGACGTCTAGGCAGCTGAAGCAAATGTAATTTTTCAAGGGAAAGAAAATTAGATTGGAGAATTATTCGATTTCTTTTTCTAAGAGAGAAATATTCTTATTTTCATCTTTTGGAAAGTCATTTTAAAGATATTTCTCTCATTAATATTTTTGAGGGATATTTCAATTTTATATTTGTAAGCCCCCTTTAAAGAAACCTTTTGTCTTGTTTAATGGGTTCTCTGTAATTTTAAATATTTTTTTAGAGGGAGCTTGGGGCCTCCACCCCATGGTATCCCTGCTTCCTCCCTGAGGAGTCTTTCCCTTTGTGTGTGACTAACCTCTTATTTTGCATTTAGATTGTAGGATACAATTGCTAGCTTCATCATTGTTTTAGATCTGATATCTAACCTTTGCATATCTATTTCTATTTACATTTCTATTAGTCACAAGAAATCTTATCTAACATAAACTATCTTGATTGAATTTTCTTTTCTAGTGAAATTCTTAAGCACCAATTAGCAATCGCATTTGTCATCTCTGAAATACTACTTGTGCTTATCTAATTCATATTTGCTCTATTGGACCCCTAAAGATATATCATAAGTGAAATGATATCCTTAAATCTAATCCTTAACTCATTTCACATTTAAGAGCAATTTCTATAGACATTTGTATTGACATTTCTCTCTGGTGCTTTGTTTCAAATGAATATTCTTTACATGCTTCATTGAATCATTATAATTTTGTGAAGTGATATTGATCATAAGTGGTTTGACATTCTTTGAAGCATCTTGGTATATTTGTATCTCATTTGAAGCATTGCACTAACATTTGCATCTCATCTTTCTAACCTTCTATTTCTTGTGGCATACTAATCATTGTGACCATTGCATTCTCCTTGCAATATTACGATGTCATTCTTGTACTTGTATTTACGTTGTCGTTTCTTCTCTTGAGCATTTACTTTGAAGTACAAGTTACCTCTATATTGCAAGTTATCTCATTTGATATTCTACCAATCTCATTCTTGTAATAACATCTTTTATTGCAGCATTATTATTTTGTAACTTGAAATATCTATTTCTTAGCAAGTACTTTCATTTACATTGAGAATTATTGAAGGCACTCGACTACCTTTTATATATATTGAATCTTCCTTGTCGATCTTAATTATATTTATCTAAAAACCTATTGTTCATAAACATTTTAACTTGCTCTAATCAATAATCAAGTTACATTAACAACAATTTCCTTGTTATAAATCTCCTTGGACTTGTTGTTCCAACAGGTTTTCCCTTTCCTCATCAGCGTTAGGGACTACCCCCCTTGAATTAGCTAGGAGAGAGTCTAAACGGAGTGATTAGGGATCAAAGTGGCAACCCCTACTCTAAGTGTTACACCTTAGGTGTAAACTTCAGGCAACAACAAGCCTGTTGTAGTAAACTTTACTTAATGACAGTGATAATAACTTGGTACATGACAAGTTTTAGATGATAGAAAGCAAGTAAGGAAGTTGTAGACCTACAACCTTATGGTCTATGCAGCCACCAGTGAGTCGGATGATAAAGTACCTATGCTCAGTTCTGAAAACTCCCATTGGCAGTGCTCAATGTTGCTTCAAATTGTTGAACCTAATCACATCCTGAACATATGGTTGACGGAAAATATGTGGCACCTATGACACTTGCAACTGTACATAAAGTAACCAACAATGAAGTGGCCTAGGGCTTCCCTAGAAGCTTCAGATCAATGATATTGACAACAACTAGAAGTAGCCATTCTATGTAGGCTTGCAGCCCACAAGTTTATATTTGGAAGATCAACATTAAGACATCACAGAAGACTTCTCTTGGCACAAGTCTGGTTAGTACCTTGATGCAACAGTATATATTAGAGCAGCAGTGAACTGCAGTGCGACAGAGGATGCAGGAGATAGTTGCAGCAGTGATTTCCAGCAGTAGTAGCAGTGGAAATAGTGGGAGCAGTGATTGTGCACAGTAGAAGCAGTAGTCATTGCAGCAGCAGGCGTGGCAGAAGTGGTGTAGCAGCTACAGTGATGGATGGTGGCAGTAGTAGTGGTTAGTGACAATGGCAGCAGTAATAGCAGTAGTGGCAGTAGTAGTGGTTAGTGACAATGGCAGTAGTGGAAATGGCAGTGAAGTACAATAGTAAGAGTTGTAGCATTGTATTTGTGTCATTGCCCCTGATACGAGAGCCCAACCTCTTCCAGGAAGCATTTGCTTCCTTCCAGTTTTGTTGGTAAAATCCTTCAGGAGTCTTATACTTCCTTCCAATTCAACCGGTAAATGTTGTATATATATCATACATAACACATCTTAGTTTGGACATTATTTTTTTTGTTCTGAGTCTTGCTGTGATGATGCTTTCTATAATGTTCTGATGCTCAAATTATTTTAATGTTAAATGAACTAACCAATTGTAAAAAGAATGAAATATTGATTCACCCCCCCTCTCATTATTTCCAAAAGTGGGCTTAAAGAAGGGAATTCGACCCCTTGGAAAGGCTATATAAAGGAGCATTTTGACCTCATTTGGCACTCAATCACTCAAGAATTTCAATCTCAGGAAAAGAAGTTTGATCTGTAGTTGGGAAGCAAAAGAAAGGAGAGAAAAGGTCTAGGAGGAGAAACGAAGGAAGAAAATCTTGCTTTTGGGCTAATCCCTCTCACACGTGTGAATGTCCAGAGTTTTTGCAGCTACAAAGAGGGCTGAAACTACATGTCTAAATTGCAGGAGGGCAAAGTGCAAGATCTTGTTGTTGGAGGAGAGAATACTATGTCTTAACCTCATTTACCTTGGGAAATATTGTCTTGCTCAAGAAAGGACTCTTGGAGAAGTTGAATTAAGGATTCTGTAGCAGCTACAAGGCCGAATTTGCAGGTCAAAGTTGCTAGACGAAATTGAAGTTGCGGGATCGAAGTTGTGGTCGAAATTGTAGTTATAATGCCCTTAATTTTCACAATTAACAATCATTAACAAAATTGATACTACACAATCCAGAGTGAAAATTTTGAAGCAGAATATATCCATTCACTATTGAATACTTACATGGAACCATGTTTGAAGATGTTCCTGACCTGCCATGGCTCCCGCTCCCGTTACCAAACCGCCATTTTCCTCCCAGCCTATCTGGGGCCTACCTATTGGCAATATGATGCAGAGTGTTGTCCTTGATGACAACCCACTTGATGAAGGTGATGGCAACCTACTTAATGAAGTTGTTCTTGATGCTTGATGAGTTTATTAATGATGTAAATATGATGTTCTACAAGTAGTTCAGAAGTAGCAGAAGAAAGAAATTTAGAAAGTGCCAGAATAATGATAAATAAGGTATGTCACTATGCATACGCGGATTTGTTAAGGCGAAGTAGCGTATATACGCAGAAAAGTACATGCCAAATCGCGTATGCTCAATTGCGCTCTAAAAGAATAAAACTAGGGGTTACTACCATGGTATTGACCCATTGTATTGAGCGTTGGATTGTCTATGTGATCCCGTCCAGGAATACCATCGGAAGTTGTGTGGTTTTGACTCATGGTATTGTCAAAGGCTAGATCTATTTAAGGAGAAGAAATTCATTGTGCACGCGGTGTGCATGAGTCTGGGTTTGAATGGATACTTCACTCTGAAGTATGTCTGTATGGAAAGGGTAATAGTTTGATGATAGATCTGAATCTGTGATGCACCTATGAAGAAAATGATGAAGAAGGATATCTAGATCTAAAATGTATTTGTATCTTCTAGATCTGTTTGTGGAATGCTTAGATCTGAGATGAGGCGAACATCTGTCTGAAGTGAAGGGTTAAATCTGAACTGAATATCTGATCTGAAGAAGTATGCTGCCCTAGAATGTCTGAAGATCTATACGCTAGTTTGTAACAGAGGAAGCGCGTATATACGCGGATTGGATGAAGAGAAAGCGCGTATGGGTTGTGAAATTAGTTCTGTAATATGTGCAGATGTATACGTGGGTTGGTTTGCATGAAAGCACGTATATACACATGATCAGTGAAAGGAAAGCGTGTATGAAAACTAGGGTTTGCTGAAGCCTGTGGAATGAAATGTCTGATCTGTTCTGCTGGTTTGCTGCTATCTGTCAATGAGTTATAAGTATCAGTTTGATGTATAATTAAGCTTAAATGTGTGGAGTGGGTCCAGTCTGAAAATATGATGAAAAGTGGCCTGCAAGTTGTGTTCTAAAGGAAGCTATTGGATCCAGTGTGAAAATTGATGAAACGTGGTCCATGGTGGTGCTGAGGGTTGTAGCCTTCAGTCAGGGGGTTGTATCTCCCTTCCCGGAGAGGCTGGTAAATGAGAGCAGGGGGTTGTAGCTCCCTTCCAGGAGAGGTTGGTAAACGAGAGCAGGGGGTTGTAGCTCCCTTCCAGGAGAGGCTGGTAAACGAGCGCAGGTGGGTGCCTGCGTACTGGTATGAGTCTGCACTAGTACATAGTTGTAAGAAGTTTTCTTTATAATAAAATATTGAAGGCTGAGACAACGACAGCGGTGGTTTTCTCCCGACTTGGGTTTCCACCTAAAATCCTGGTTTTCTTGTGATGCTTATGTGTGATGGTTTATTATGTTATTACTGCACATGCTTACTGTTATCTAATCATCAGAAGAATGAATGTTGCATAGATCTAAGTAAAGAATCAATGGCATAATTAGATCTCTGTGTATACGCGAGTTTTATGAAGGATATCCGCGTGTATACACTAGTTGGCTTCAGAAAATCAGCGTATGGGTTTTAGTGAATGGAAAAGAAAAAGTTTTGAGTATGCCCTAAATACTGATTCACCCCCCCCTCTCAATATTTTTCCCAACAATTGGTATCAGAGCAGGTCCTTCTGCAGAAGCTTGATTGCTTGAAGGAGATACGTCACAATGGGAAAGACGCAAAAGAAGAAGGCTACTCAAGGAAAGGAGATATCTCAGAAAACATGTGCAGCAGAAAATGAAGAAGATGAAACAGGTATTGATTGTTGTTCTAATGATTTTCTTCTTTGTGCAAGCAATGGTGAAGATAGTGAAAGTAATGTTATGGACCTAGAAGAAGTTATCAAATATCAACAAAGACTATTTAATGAAAAGGAATCTACCTACAAAGATTTGGTCTCTATACTGAAAAGGATGTACGATAATGTATCCAATCGAAGTAAAGGATTTGAAGCAGAAATCATCTCTCTAAAAGAATATCTGGAAAAATAAAATAAGAAGAATGAAAGACTTGAAGCTGAAAACATCTCTTTGAAAGTAGATCTAGAAAAATCAAACAAGAAGAGTGAAGGACTTGAAGCAGAAAACATCTCTCTGAAAGCAGATCTGGAAAAATAAAATAAGAAAAATGAAGAACTTGAAGCGAAAATCATCTCTCTCAAAGAAGAATCATATAAGGAGAGTGAAGAACTTCTACAAGCATTTGAAGAACAAGAAAATGGGTTGAAAGAAGAGATCTCAAAATTGAATGATCAAGTAGAAGACAGAAGAAGGAAAGAAGAAAGCATGAAGAAGCAATGCCAAGGCTTGGAGGTTGAGGTAAACATTCTCAAAGGTAAATTAGAAGAAAAAGATAAAATTTTGAGGTTTCAAGATAGTACTAAGATTCTGGACAATATTCCTAGTAGTCAAAGGTCTCCTTCTATTAAGCTTGGTCTGGGTTTTCATGAAACGGTCAAAGGAGAATCAGTTCGCAAGGAAGTGCTAAAGATTCAAAGGATGTCAAAGCAAAACCTGAAGTGTTGAAAGAAACAAAAGGTCAACCAACAATCATGAATTCTAAAAGGAAATCATTCAATAATGTTGAATGCTTTAAATGTCATAATTATGGGCATGTTGCAGCAAATTGCAGAAGCAGATCATTTCAGTCACAATCAAATAGATTCTATTCAGAAAGGTACTATGGTTGCTTCAAGGGATATTGTTTTTCATGCAACAAGTATGGTCATAAAGCAGCTGATTGCAATAGAAGGAAGAACAGAGAAACACAATATGATCCTTATGCTTACTTCTCTGGTCACATGAGATGTTATGCTTGTAACAAGTATGGACATGTTGAAAAAGAATGCAGGATGAACAGATATGAGAAATTGGATAACTTCCAGCACCCAATTAGAAAGTTCAAGCAAATTTGGAAAAGGAAGGAGGACCGGTCAGAAACGTAGGGAATTCTGACCCTACTGTAGTCATCTGCTTCTAAAGCTTACTTCTCTAAATGACTGCAAGAATGATGTGAGATACATTATAGGGATTAGTAATGTATTGTCACAGGGGGAGCAATGTATGTTGATTCTCGTGATTGTTTTGGTTATTCTGGTTATGATTATTTCTGACAGAGCATCTGATATGCAGAAGACAGGTACATGTGGTACAAACTCAGGGGGAGATGAAGGAATGTGAAATTTTCTATATTTCACTTTCCATATGCGGGTTCAGTGAACTAAAGTCGCGTATACACACGAGTTACAGTGGAGACAGTCGCGTATGCACTTGTGATAAGAAAATTTGTATGACAGCTGAAGATCAGGAGCACAGGTTCAGGGGGAGCATCAATCTGACTATTAATGATTGTATTATTGGCACTGTATCAGTTTATTTCTCAGTTCTAAATGATGATGAAATGATACATGGTTTCTTATGATGAGATTATGGATGAGCCCTGATTGCTTTTTGCTGAAGAGCATCTTTTGTTTTCACACATGGATAAGATGGAAGTCTTGTGATTCAGAGATAAGGATAAATCATGCAGAGTTTGTTGCTGGTTGAGACCTCTTTTAATTCTTACACATGTTATATCATGATCATGATAAATCTTGAAGATCTTGGTGATATCAGATCACATGAATGATTGCTTGACACGTATTGTTTATTGTAGAAGTTGTTCTGGTATGATAATTCCTCTTGGGAAGAATATGTTGATGATGCAAAGAGTTTGAAGGCTTGGTTACTAATGTGCTTATGATACAACCATTGGATGACACTTGAAGACACAACTACATTGTCCTATCTATTTGTTCTCATATATTCCAGGGAAGCATTCAAATATCTCAGAAATAAGCTGAAAACTGGCTCTGCCTCACAGAGGATCAGATCTGAGTAAAATGCAGAAGATGGAATTGGATACGCGGATTTCCTTAAACACAGTCGCGTATATACGCGAGTTCATACACAGAAAACCACGTATGTGTGGTTGCTGACAATTTCTCTGTGTCAGCATTTCTTCAGCACAAGCTGTGGTGCTGTTTGGTATCTCTGATGCTATTTGGAGTTTCTGGTGGTATTTCAGCTCTTATATTTCTGTTTCATTCTCTATTTGGCGAGGATTCCTTGATGATTTGCTGTTGAAAGTGTTCAGGATGAAAAACCAAAGGGGGAGCTTGGGTAATTTGGAAAGAATGCATTGGATGCACATCTTCAGGGGGAGCATTAGTCTTGCTGAGTATAATGCATTGTTGGCATTATGATGGTTCTGAAATATGATCTCTCTTGAGGTCCTTCTGGTATTGGTCATGAAAATTCATATTTGTAATTTGATGAAAAGGTCATGTTGAGATCTATGATGTAAGAATTGTAATATTCAGTCATATAAGGACTTGTTCAAATTTGTAAACCCACTTGGTTGGGTAGTTGAGTCAAAATATGTAAACCCACTTGGTTGGGTACTTGTGTCACATATGTAAATCCACTTGGTTGGATCTTTGATGTAAGTATGATTCCTTGGTGATAGGAAGGTCATAGAGTCATGTACTTCATTGAAAAATATGTTTGAAGATTCAGCATGAACTCAAGGGGAGCATGGTAACTTCAGTACACATCAGATCTACAGCGCTCTTCTATCTACATGAGGAGAAAACAACCTTGTGTTGGTTTTGATCCGCCCTTTGCCCTTGATGTCAAAGGGGGAGAGTGACATGGTGTTTGAATAGGGGAGAATATCATTATGCTTAATGTATCTATCTGTTGTGGTGATCAAACACCATCGTGGTTGCCATCAAGTCCAAAGGGGGAGATTGTTGGCAATATGATGCAGAGTGTTGTCCTTGATGGCAACCCGCTTGATGAAGGTGATGGCAACCTACTTAATGAAGTTGTTCTTGATGCTTGATGAGTTTATTAATGATGTAAATATGATGTTCTACAAGTAGTTCAGAAGTAGCAGAAGAAAGAAATTCAGAAAGTGCCAGAATAATGATAAATAAGGTATGTCACTATGCATACGCGGATTTGTTAAGGCGAAGTAGCGTATATACGCGGAAAAGTACGTGCCAAGTCGCGTATGCTCAATTGCGCTCTAAAAGAATAAAACCAGGGGTTACTACCATGGTATTGACCCATTGTATTGAGCGTTGGATTGTCTATGTGATCCCGTCCAGGAATACCATAGGAAGTTGTGTGGTTTTGACTCATGGTATTGTCAAAGGCTAGATCTATTTAAGGAGAAGAAATTCATTGTGCAAGCGGTGTGCATGAGTCTGGGTTTGAATGGATACTTCACTCTGAAGTATGTCTGTATGGAAAGGGTAACAGTTTGATGATAGATCTGAATCTGTGATGCACCTATGAAGAAAATGATGAAGAAGGATATCTAGATCTAAAATGTATTGTATCTTATAGATCTGTTTGTGGAATGCTTAGATCTGAGATGAGGCGAACATCTGTCTGAAGTGAAGGGTTAAATCTGAACTGAATATCTGATCTGAAGAAGTATGCTGCCCTAGAATGTCTGAAGATCTATACGCTAGTTTGTAACAGAGGAAGCGCGTATATACACGGATTGGATGAAGAGAAAGTGCGTATGGGTTGTGAAATTAGTTCTGTAATATGTGCAGATGTATACGCGGGTTGGTTTGCATGAAAGCGCGTATATACGCATGATCAATGAAAGGAAAGCGCATATGAAAACTAGGGTTTGCTGAAGTCTATGGAATGAAATGTCTGATATGTTCTGCTGGTTTGCTGATATCTGTCAATGAGTTATAAGTATCAGTTTGATGTATGATTGAGCTTAAATGTGTGGAGTGCGTCCAGTCTGAAAATATGATGAAAAGTGGCCTACAATTTGTGTTCTAAAGGAAGCTATTAGATCCAGTGTGAAAATTGATGAAACGTGGTCCATGGTGGTGCTGAGGGTTGTAGCCTTCAGTCAGGGGGTTGTAGCTCTCTTCCAGGAGAGGCTGGTAAACGAGAGTAGGGGGTCGTAGCTCCCTTCCAGGAGAGGCTGGTAAACGAGAGCAGGGGGTTGTAGCTCCCTTCCAGGAGAGGCTGGTAAACGAGCGCAGGTGGGTGCCTGCGTACTGGTATGAGTCTGCACCAGTACATAGTCGTAAGATGTTTTCTTTATAATAAAATATTGAAGGCTGAGAAAACGGCAGCGATGGTTTTCTCCCGACTTGGGTTTCCACCTAAAATCCTGGTGTTCATGTGTGATGCTTATGTGTGATGATTTACTTTGTTATTACTGCACATGTCTATTTCTATATAAAAATCTGATGAATGAATAAATGCAAGGATCTAAGTAATGAATTAATTGCATATTAAGATCTCTGCATATACGCGAGTTTTGTGAAGGGTATCTGCGTATATACACGAGTCTGATCAAGTAAAGTAGCGTATGGGTTTTAGAGCATGAAAAAGTAAAATTCCCTAAATACTGATTCACCCCCCCCCCCCCCTCTCATTATTTTTCCCAACTTCATTATGAGGGAATTAACAGAGGAGTCAATTAGGGGAAGCCAATTTATGGATAACTTGGTATTATCAGGTAAACCATATAATTTTCATAACATTGCTGCTGCAAAGTTATAAGGGTTTGCTAACGACGAGATATGATACATATCGATTTTCTCATATTTGAACTTGTCGTCTAATTTCCTCCAACCTTGAATTGCCTTGAATGGGTCTTGGTTCTTCTCACAAAACTTTGCAACAAACTGATTGTTGTAGGTATCTTGTGGATTAGGAAGCTTATGCATGATTTTCAGATCCTCAGGTCTGAAAGAACCTAAAATATCATCCTTGCAGGTTCTTAACTGTCTTTCTTTGATCATTGATTTATCAAGAACCCATCTAATCGTGTCGATATATGGAAGAAGTGTAGCTCTCGCTGTTATTGTATGGAGGAAATAACATGCAATATCTTTGAATTGTAAATCTGAAGGTGTTGCATCATGGGCAGTCGCCTCGACTTCCACTACTTCTAGCTCTTTGTCTTCAAGTATAGTGTAAATAAATTACCATTTAGTAGCTTCCTCATCAGCAGTGCAGACAGTATCAGAGACTATAGGAGACATTCCTGTTTGTTCGAATTCTGCAATAATTTGTTTGTGATGCTTCTAAATAACTTTGCAGATGGACATATCTTTGAAAGGAAATCCCTATTAAAGATAGAGTAAATGATCAAATGATGGAAGATATATTGAAATGATCTATTTTGAAAGGAAAAATCCATAAAATAGCTATATCATTAATTAATCATGACACATCCATAACTATTTAAATTAGGATGATAAAACATAATTAATAATTTCTGACATGATTAATTTTATGTAAAAACCTTTATTCAAACATGTCAGATCAATCGCATCATGTGCCTTTTGAACCTATCTTAATTATGCATATTGTCTTTTGTTTATGTGATATGCGATTTCGTGAAATCGCAAAATCAGAGTATCACAATATCGTAGTATTGGAGTTTTGTTAAAAATTGCTTAAAGTTTGGCAGTGTAAATTTGTGATATGCGATTTATTATGTCGCTTGCAAAATTTCACATCTATGATCACAAAATCAGGATTTCTATGATTTACTGTTTTAACTTAAGAAAATATTTGTGCAAAATTGTGATTTGTGATAAAGGTGTTTTTATTTAAAAAGCTTTTGATGTTTTTTGGAGTTTGATTTTTATCAAAACACAAAAATACTTTTATAAAAAGGGTCCCTATTTCTATTTATCAAAGGTCTAAATTATTTTTAAAATAAAAATGGGGGGAGTTGTTGCATAGCACAACACAATGACATGAAATGAGAGTAATGAATTCAGAGACAGAATGTAACTGATGAAGTGATGTTCAGGGATGGCAGTCATGAAATGAAGGTTTATGAGTATTGCAAAGTATGAGGAATAACTAAGTGACTTCTCTTGAACATATCGATGACACTGAATGAATTGGAAGCATTGAACCCAAACCAAAGTGATAGATGGTATGATATACCATAAGTATGATAGGCCATGAAGTAGATAACCCAACCCAAAATTAACTTAGATGAAGTGAATGAGTGTCATGTTCAAGAGCGACTTGCTACCATAAAGTGATTTAACCCTTTCCTATTTTCCCGATTCATTGCTAACCAATACCTCTTTATTTTTTAACAATCTTAAGGAGTATAACATATTCTTGATATATAATTCCACCCTTCAGGTGGATCCATCGCTATGTGATGTTTTACCAAGTCTATCGAAGGTGAAACTCGATATTTTCATGACAGAAAATTCCATCACTATTGATGTTTTAACGAGTCCAATCACAATGAAAAATAGGTCATTTTTCATCTTTAGAGACTTTGAAAAAGGGCCAAAAATAAAGCTCCACAAGTTATTTTTTGTAAAATTGTCTCTCATATCTGAAAAGGCATAAAATAATACCTGAGAGAACTTCCTAGACATATTCAACTAGGGTTTTCCTTTTTCATGAATACTCTATCTCAGTCCAGAAAAGGGTTAAAGTTATACTCAGTAGATGACGTTTCAATTCCTTTTATGAGCTTGAAAGGACAAGTGCTCGCCAGTATTTTCATGTTTTGGGAGTCTAAAAAGAAATGAAAGAGAAATCTAAGGGGGGTTCCTTTTTTGTGTTTAACACAACTCGAAAAAGAGATAAAAGTTTACTATGTGGTCAAAATTCATGTTACGATCATGCACGTCAAATTCACTGTATCAGTTGTAAACCTACTCAAAGAGCCACCAAATGGATTGAAAATACTTGTTTTAATTGTAAAAATAGGTAAAAACTATATTTAATTCATTAAATATTCATGATTTAATAAAAAATACTATTAAAATAAGAATTTACTAATTCATTTTTACCATTCCACATTTACCATTCAATTTTTAGTGCTCTGAGCCAATTTTACCCTCGAACTTTAGTGACTGATTATGATAGATTATGTGGACCATTTCTCATACCGTCTAGACCAAGTAGAAGATATAACCTTCCTCTTTCTATTGGTAGCATTATTTTTCTGTTTCATGAAAAATCTTTAGGGTTTTTGGGCTCCTAGGTTAAATATACAATGCTCTATGACCAAAGCACCCTTGGATGTCAAAAATTGCATTGAAGAGGGGATTAAAAGAGGTCCAGCTCCTCTTCAATGTTGTGTCTAAGGAATGGGGGTGCATTGGGCGCTATTCAGAAACTTGGATTGTGTTTTCTGCCCAAAATTTCTCTAGATGTTTGCATGGAATGCATCCTAACTAGTCCTATGGTTTGATTTCATACTTTTATCATATCATAATGTTGATTACATGGCGATAAAGAGAATAGAAGGAACTGGATATGGTTTCCCTAAATGATCCTTGCACTATGAGAGCCCTCAGAGACTATGGGTTGCTCAAGTACTTTAGATTTTCAAGGATGAGGCAACACGTTGAACTATTGTAGTTATTGATTTTCTCGTGGGACCCAACACTACAGGCATTTGACATTAGGGACAAAGTGCTCCAAATATTGGTTGATGAAATTTACTTTCTAATAGGCTTTTCGATACGTTGTGCCCCCTATTGGAGTAGGGTCCCCTAACCACAATTTTGTAATATGTTGTAATAGTATAGTCTAGCATAGGGGCTTTGGGGCGGGTCAAAGCCCCCATTGAATTGTAATGGGTCAAAGGGTAGACCAAGAGTCTGAAAACCACGGTTTGTGGACCATATATTAGCGCAGGCTAAGATGATATAAACAGATAGATGATTCGAAGTATAAAGATGAAGTTTTGGATCTGATTAAGCCTGGATATGAATTAGTAGATCTATTGTGTGGATTTTCTCGGTAAGGGCTCTTTCTCACTATCTGCATGGAGACCCTAAGTATTGTTGTGTGCAGACCCCTTTGGCTATGTGTGCAGGCTCATAAATAGAGTCTATAAGTTGGATCTAGATATTACTGAATGAGAAATATGTTTTCTGATAGCTAAGTAATTTTTCGTTATGGTTATTGGATGTGCTCTTCGTTATTTATAAAGTTATATATTTTCGTTGAATATTGATGATTTATTGATGTGCACATGGATGCGATATTTTAAAAGGGAATGAATGCATAGATCTGGTAAGGATTAGTCACCTTGCTTCTATTAACATTCTATATAATTATGTATGAGCTTCACTTAAGTTATTTCGCCAATATAATGTTAAGGGTTTCTGTGTTAGGTATTGTCCAGTGAAGGTTTGTTAAATATAAAGGGACCCACCTTAATTAAATTTCTCTCTCTCAGGGTATAGAAACTTGGTTCCAACACCCTCCCATACTACTTCTGGTGAGACCTTGACCTGCGCAAGTGGGCCATTTCCAAAAGGGCCAGTAGTACAGGGGTTTGTTGGTAAACATTAAAATCGAACTTGGGTCAAGACCCCTCAAACCAACAAATTGTTTCGTTGCTAGGACCAGGAGAATTTTGAGAGAGAGATCAGGTAAGGCAACAAGCTCATTGGTAGACATTGAAGCCTGAACTTGAAGACTGGTTTGAAAAGCAACTTTAGGAGTTTTCCCTAAAAGAGAATAGTAGTAAGAAGTTGACTGCTGAAGAGTGGAAGAACAAGTAAATTTTTATAGAGGTGCATGAAATCTTCTTCGTAACCTTCACACGTGAACTAGAGGAGTGGCTAGTAATATTGGCAGAGTCATAGACGTATTGGAAAGAAGATCAGGTCAGGTAGTGGACCCATGAATTGATCCAAAAATTGGAGAAGGTTGATAACAAGATCACCCAGACTGTAGATCACTGGGTTAATAGTGTTTTGAGAGGATTTGTAATTGAGTTTTCAGTCGATCAGTTTGTGTCCTATTTTGAAGCTGAGCGAAGGTTTTTTAAAGGGTTTAGAGGTAAGTTCTTGCAAACATTGTCATTTTTTTTTAAGATGCTATTGTGTGAAAAAGGTGTCCTCTATAGTCACACCAAGTGAATGACATCCGACTGGAGTGAAAGCATGACAAGAAGCCGTAAATACGACTAGGTTAATCAAGAAGGGGATAGATTGGTATATAGTCCTCTAAGGGATTCACCTGACTTCAATGAGGGCGGGGCTGCACACGTAGGAACCAGTCCCCCGGCTACGCCACCATTGAACCCACGCAAGAGTAAGAATTCTCCTACTCCACCTCCGCCACCACCTGCAGATGATATGGTTGTGCCAATGAAGCTATCTAGCTTTAAGGGTTTGGGGGACAAGGATATGGATCAATTTTGGTTTGTATAAGAGTCAGTATGGACTACACATAATATTAATAATGATCCTCTCAAGAGAGCGCAGCTATCCATAGCCTTTGAAGGAAGGGTCATGGATTGGTTCATGGGATACATTTTTCAGCACATGAATACTTCAATACATGACATTAAGGATGCCCTAAAGCAGTAGTTCCCAAATCCTAAGTCCTACTCTCAATGCGTGGTTGAATTGAAATATTTTAAGAAGGGACCTATAGAGTTCGTCTGGGAAGCTGACGAACGACTGAAGAAATTCATCAGTGATAGAGGATTTGTCTATGAGGACAAACAACATAAACAATGGTTTATCACCATGTTGTTACCACATCTGCACAGACCCATGGTTCAGTAGAAGATTGAATCCTAGGAAGAAGCCCTGGAGATTTCCATGAAGCTAGAAGTTGCGCCAAGAGATGATACTCTATTTGCTGCACTATAAAGCCAACTAGAAGCGGTGCACTTAGAAATTCAAAATTTGTGGAGAGATAGGGGAAACGAAGCCAGCACAGATGTTTGGTACATACATTTCAAGGTGTCAGGCCACACTAAGGATGAATGCCCTCTATTATCAGAATATATGTAGGTTGGGGGACCAAGTCCTCTACGCCCTAGATACATGGATGGACCAAGTACCCCCACGCTATTGTGTGTCGAGTATCACATAGTAGGAAGACATGATACATATCACTGCCCAGCACTAGGTGCCTATGTCCCAAAATTGAAGCAAAAGTGGTGCAGATTCTGCTCATCTGTGGGTCATGACGAGCACAACTACCGAAGATTCGACCTAATGGTAGATAGGGGAAACCTATACAGGGTGCAGGGTGACCCTTCATCGTTAGAATCTCCCTCTGGGCGAGGAGGATCCCCTGCAAGAGGATAGGGAGGATGGAGAGGTTGAAGCGCAAGTCGAGGACGAGGGAAACTAATTTGCTACAACTGTGGGGATGTGGGACATTATGCAAGAGATTGCTTGAACCCTGCATGCCAATCCTACAGATATTGCAGACAGTTACAGTTCGACCATGTCATTGAAGAATATCCGGTGTTGATAGAAAAGATGTAGGAGAAACAATAGAAACCCATGCAAAATGTACAACCAGTTAAGGCAGAACCATGAGATGATGGGCCAAGTACCAATGTAATTACATGTAGTGGCATTTCCACTGGAGGAGCTGAGGAGAAATTTGCACCTGACCCACTTATTAGGAGGGATTCTGAAAAATGGTAGATTATGGACCTACAAAAGGGTAAAGATATCTTCATCGAATCTAGGAAGTACTTTGGTAGGAAGGAAGCATCCACCTCAAAGACTTTGGTGGACCCAAAAGCAGATGAAGCAGTTAAGCCATTTCTTCAGGCATGTATGAAGTTACTGTGGAACCAGAAGGCAGTGGAGAATCTCCAAGAATTAATAGACAGCTGCGCATATAAGGTTTCTCCACAAGTTGAGGTTAAATTCATGAATAAGATTTATAAAAATAATAGAAGGATTGGTCAGGAGATGTGTATGACTACGCAAATTGGAGATTATGTAATGGATCAAGTCATCGTTGACTCAATATTGGATGCCAATTTCCTGCCCAAGCAAACCTAGCAGAGGATGGGAGAACCCAAGATGGAATTTTCCACTATTCAATTGCGAATGGCTAACCAACAAAGGATCATCCCACTAGGAAGGTTGCCGAAGGTCGTGGTAGACATTGCGAGAGTTAAAGTTTATGCAGATTTTGAGGTAATCCAAATTGTGGATGATGTGGAACCTTATTGTGTTCTCTTAGGTATGGAATGGGCTATTGACATGGGAGGTATCATCAATTTGAAAAGGAGAAGCATGGTATTTGAGAATGATGGTATGCGGGTAATAGTCCCCATGGATGTAGCAAAAGGTGAACGATATATAGAACCAGTGCAAGAGGAGGAGGATGTTGATCAAATTACAAACTAACTACCAGTGATGATGATTATATCAACCCCATAGTTGATGGCATGTTGTGTTGGGAGAAAAATAATGCATGTCTCTCAAAATCAAATGGTGAGATGGAAAATTGGTAGAACCGGTTGCATGACATATATGTGTTGTGGTGCCTTAAGATCACAAAGAGCTTCCGATGCATCTCCTAAGAGGTAAGAGAGCTACCCTACTTTGATGGTTCTAGTAGTGTGAAGGATTTTATTAAACCATTCCCCATGACAACCCATGAGTAAGCTATGCTCATGATCCCGCTTTCATGGCTGCCAGCATATGTTAAGCCAAGAAAAAAAACAGTGTGCAACCCCAAAAATTTTGACATTTATAGAGAATATCTACAACTGTCTTTGGTGCTGCAGGAGGTCCCTTTGATTGGTGACATGTTTTGGAGCCTTCCTTCCATTAATTTTGATGATCATGCCCTCGAAAATGAATACATCTTCCCGGATTTTTCCCTAGAATTGTATCTTGAAAGGGTGTTGTATGAAGACGTGCCAAAGGTGGAACCAATGCCATGGGTGTGCAGACTAGAGGCCTCGAGGGTACTGAATTTTCTATGCCTCCCCCACTTTGGGAAATATACCATCACCAACCTGGTTGTGCACCTACTACTGGCATTAATCCATGATGGGTGCTTTTGGATCCAGGGCCGCATCCTGATCGACATTGCGTTGATTCACAGAATCACTGACATACCCATGCATGGGCCCCATCCCATGAAGGGCAAGAAGTATGAGTAGAAGGTAGCAGAATAAGTGCAAGATAATTACAAATTTGATCGCCATCAGAGAGGAATCATTGTAGAAACCATTTATAACCTAGGAGTGCGCATGGGTACTCTTATACTCGCCTACAAAATGATGTGCAAATTTCAGGCATCGGCCGTCCCTGCCTACGTGATCCATATAGCTGGGCGAGGTGACAAAGGGGTCTACTATAACTAGTCATTGTACCTCTGTGAAGAATTTTTAGACAATGTGCGCAAGGCACAGGACAAGGGGAAGGAATTTTTCTATTACTGGCTATTGATGTTGATCGCCTTGATTTCACGGGACACACCTGGTGATGCAGTGCTCCCTAAGCTTGCCCCAGATGTTTGTAAAGGTCTATGGTATGCGAATATCTGGGATTCAAAGGATCCAAAGCGCACTATGGAGAACAAGGTGTTCTATGTGTTTTTCGACCGTGTGTTGGAAGTAGCAATTCATTCCAGGTTGCGCTTGTCACCCGCGGTCTATGAAAAATACAAGGGCATCGATGAATTCCACATCACCATGCACAATGTGTAGATCAGGGCCCGCAAGGATAAAGCATGGTACAACCTTCCATATATGGATACAGAGGCACAAATTGATAAAATCGTCGCAACTTGGCCACCACCATGGAAGCTTGGCTTCAAATCATCTACCTCGATCACCAAAAGGAACCTTAGGGAAGGACACAACCACGAAAGATATTGTCCCACCTAGTATAGAAAAAGAGACCGAGTTGCGCTCCACGGAGAAAACCACTACCAAACAAACCCCCAAGGATGCCACCAAGGGGGCAGAGGAAGATGCTCAATAGGACGCCGAGGTCGAAGGTCTTGGTGAGGAGGGCGGGGAGTCCCTACCCGAGACAAATCGTACAAGAGAGCCTCCAAAAGGGCAGCGGAAGAAGCGCAAGGCCAATAACATTGATGAAGAATCAGAGGTCACTTTAACAGAAGGATACTTGGAGAAGATCGATCATGGATTCTGTGACTATGGCCTTCGAAGACCAATGGGCTACCCTCAAAGATCAAAAAAAGGTCGCGGTGGAAGCCTTGCAGTCTGGGCTACACTTTGTTCAGTTAAAAGCAGATACACTTCAAGTGAGTGTGAACCAGGCGAGGCAGAGTCAAGAGAGCTAGCTAGCCATAGTTACAGCCTTGAATGCAGTAACATAGAGTAGGATTTGTCCCCTCTCGAGTGCGACATTCACTTTCATACCTTCGATCCTATGCGAGCAAGTTCGTGCTTGTTCTGCGGTTGATCTCGATGTTGCGAGACTGACAGTTGAGAAACTCCACATGCTCTATGTATTCATCTCTAGCAAGCTTCATCAATTAGAAATGAGGGTGCATCAAAAGCTACATGCGGCTGAGAAAACCATTGTGTCCAAATCTATCGAAACTACACAAGCTCATGCAGCACACATCGCAGAAGTTTCACAATAGGCTGAGTTAGAACATCTGATCGACCCACTCTACAAGGATATGCCGAAATTAATTCATGCCTTTGCTACGTCGCAGGCCAAGGTCGAAGTCTTGGAATATACTTTTAAATCATCCTGAACCAAAGTACAGGCTATTAAAGCAGATCTGGAGCAACAAATTTCTGCACTACAAGCCAAACTACAACCCGAGACCCCTCCTGAGGTGCGTGCCCAATGAGCCACGCTGGTCAAAGAAGCCACAAGAAGTATATCATCAAAGATCACCAAGGGCTCAGAATTACTAGAGACCTTTATGGGTTTATGGTCCATAGTGTAGTGTGATCCCCTCCTCCACCAATTCAATCTAGAGCTGCACTAGAAGGAGCAATATTTTGAACAAATGGAAGCTACCATGCCCACCCTTGTCACAACACAACGCCTAGCATCTCTTTGGACCAACCACATGCTTAGAGATGATATTAAGGAGTTTCGTCACAAGAAGCAGGTCCTCAGTGACCACTTGAAGCCATGGGCTGATGAAGCTCTCAAGCTTTGACAGGATTTAGATGTGGCAGTAAAGCAGTTGAACCAGACCCTGGAGAGCATCATCATAGCTATTGAAGGACCAAATTCACAGAATTTGGTCGACATCTCACAGAATGCCACTGCGCAGAGTGAAGCCATATTTCTCCCTTTTTCTGCCATTGTCGAACAACTCCAAGAGAAGATGAAGACCCCAATACCGCTGTGACTCGAGATGAGTCATAAGATTGTGTTTCAGGCCTTTTTGGGCGAGGTCCCTTAACTGCAATTTTGGTACAATTTTGTAATATGTTGTAATAGTATAGTCTAGCACGGGGGGGGTGGGTAAAATCCCCCAGTAAATTATAATGGGTCAAATGGTAGACCAAGATTTCACAAACCACGATTTGTAGACCATAGAGTAGCACAGGCTAAGATGATATAAATAGATAGATGAGTTGAAGTATAAAGATGAATTTTTGGATCTGATTAATCTTGGATACGAATTGGTAGTTCTGTTGTGTGGATTGTCTAAGTAAGGGCTCCTGCTGGTTGTGTGCATGGAAACCCTAAGTCCTTCTATGTACGGACGTCGGTGGTTGTGTACGCGGGAGTCTATAAGTTGGATCTGGATATTAATGAATCAGAAGATTTTTGTGATAATTGAGTACTTATATGTTATGGTTATTGGTTGCGCTCTGTTTTATTTCTAAAGTTATATATGTTCGCTAAATACTGATGATTTATTGATGCGCACGTTGATGTGATATTGTAAAAGGGAATGAATGCGTAGATATGGTTAGGATTGGTCACCTTAATTCTATTAGCATGCTATCTAATGATTTATGAGCTTCGCTTAAGTTATTTCACAAAAATAATATTAAGGGTTTCTGTGTTAGGGCTTCTCTAGTGTAGGACTATTAGATCTGAAGGGACCCACCTTAATTAACTTTCTCTCTCTCTCACGGTGCAGAAACATGGTTCCAACACCCTCCCATACTACTTCGGGTGAGACCTTGACTTGTGCAAGCAGGCCATTTCTGAAAGGGCCAGTAGTATAGGGGTTTGTTGGTAAACCTTAAAATCGAACTTGGGTCAAGACCTCTCAAAACAACACTCCCATTTCCCTTGTGGGTTTTATCTGTGGAGGTGAGACAGTGAAGGACTACATTCGACAATATTGTCAACCAGGTACAGAGCCTAGCAAATATGGAAAGATAAACATCAGAGATGTGCATGATATGCCTTTGTGAACGCTCCTATTCACTATCGCAAATTTAGTTGGAAGTGTGACACTTCATGTCGTGCATAGATCATACTTGCAGTATGCACTTGAGTGTCTTGAGCCAACCCTATTTAATTGGGCTGAAGCAGTACTCCTTCAGATGAAAGAACAACTGACCAAAGTAAAAAATGGAAAGATGAATAATTTTAGCTATGGGTCAATATTGATCACTTTTGTTTTGGAGCAAGTTCCAATTATGTAGCCACAACATGTGACACTGAGTATAACTGGTCCTAGGGATCCGTGGATGCAGCGGTGGGTAAAGTTGATGGCTAGGCATGATCGTCAGTCATCGATCACATTTTCCACTACATTATTTTCTTGGCTCCAAAGATACAATATCTTTATGTCGGAGCATTCATATGTAGGGATGGATTTATGTGGAGACCCAGATATGATTTTACCAGCTAGTGCTCAATGGGGTGCTATAGGTAAAACGTTTTGACTATATTTTTGATTTTTTCATTTTTTACATATTGTGTTTTTTATGTTTCCAAGACTAAACTAAAAATGTTTTATGTATGCAGATGTGGGTATTGTTTGACCAGTGGGTTGTGCATAGCATGTGGGTGAACCAGTAGATAGGATTATTGGGAGAGCAGCCCCTTGGGATTTAGATTTGGCTGAGACTCTAGCTAATTTACAACAGCATGTGGAGGGGTTGACTCTTGGGATACAAGATGTTCGGATGGAGGAGTTACCCATGAGGATACAACACCATACTATTGGTGTGCATATTCGTTTGATGAAGCTATTGCGTATGATAGCCCAAGCAACGACCTGCTATCATGAGCACCACTAGATCTACTTAGGATATGCTATGTATGTATACATTTTGAGGTCAGATGACAAACATGTCTTGGACACAATTTTTGTAAAAAACACAATTATATATCTATTTTAATTTCAGTTTTTTCATATGGTTATATGAAATCCCATTCAATTTTGTGATGTGAATTAAAAAAATATCTTTATATATGTTGTAAATATCTATTTAACACATAATTCGCTAAAGAATCAGTTAAAATGTTAAAGTTTCTAGAAATGTGTTGACATTGGATGTAATAAAAATGTCTTTCTAAAAGACAAACTCTAAGGAACATGCGATGAATAGTTGTATTTTGGAGTGTATAAACACTACTAAGCTGTAGTACGACAAGTTTTTATTCCATCCTGATGATGATGCGGCGAATGCCAAGTGAAATGGCATCAGAGAGGATTTTGATCAACATGTTATACTCAGTGATATTTTTTGGTAGATTTACCAATACAAATCCCTTGGAAATTCACTAACTCTCCACTTGGAGAGAATATGGCCCATGCTGCAGAGGATAGATTCTGCGTACTACGACTAGCACCATAGGCATATCCAACAAATGGTTCCAAATATTATGACATATGCAACAAAATGCAAAGCGGATTACTAACCACATGAAAAAATCTGAAAGACACGCTATAACATGCACAAAATCAAATCATATATACAATATCATACAGTGTTTACTACGTAGAATCAAGCATAGTAACATTTAAGATACATCCCATTCCAAGGTTGTGACAATGGAATTCCATCATGATCTACCAACTCATAGGCGCCCTTAGCCCAAATATTCTTGGGAATGTAGGGGTCATGCCATAATGGTTTGAATTTTCCTGTTCCTATCATATCAGCTTCCTGATCAAAAGAAATACCAGGTCTCCTTTGAAGGTGTGAGGCTTGAAATTGTAGTTATATTGTGCCTTGATTCATCTCTTATGTGCTTTGTTGGCCAATGCAGTTTCATGATGTATTTCATCTAGATGGAGGAGATATAAAAGACATGCCTCTTAATCAGAAGTATCAATTAGCAGGTCAATCATGAGTTTCAACGATGGAATTTCACATTGGATCAGTAAGATAGCTTCCAGACCATAAACCAGCTGAAAGGGAGTAAATCCAGTTGCATTTCTCACTGAGGTTCGATAAGCCCACAAATCCTAGTACAGGATTACACGCTAGTTTTTTTTATAAACCCCAATCATTCATTAAAGCATACGCTTAAGAATTTTTTTGATAGCTTCAACTTGTCCATTAGCTTTCGGATAGTAAGGAGTAGAACTATAATGCAACAATCCTAACTTGGCAGTCAACTCAGTCATCATGTGATTGCAAAAAAAAATTCCATGATATGTGACTATGGCTTGCGGCACACCAAACCGTGTAACCAAATGGTTAAAGAAAAATAATGCAATTCTCTCGCTTATGTTGTTAAATGTAGGCATCATCACGGCCCACTTGGTAAAATATTCGACGGCGAAAATAATATACCCATGTCCCTCGGCCAAGCGGGGATTACATGTCATGAATTCAATGGCCCATTTTAAAATGGTCCAATAATGATGACATGATGCATTGGTGCTGGTAGCATGCAGGTTTTAATATCAAATATTTGGCAAGCATGAAAACTTGTGACCAAGAGAATGCACTCACAGAATATGGTAGGCCAAAATTAAGCAGCACAGAGAATCTTCTACGACGTAGAAAAACTAGAAAAATTTCCACCATAGGCACTACTGTGGCAATCATTTAAAAATTTCTTGGCCTCCTCATGAGTGAGGCATCTACGTAAAATCGTATTGACACCATGCAAATAAAGTGAATCATTGATGATCAAATAATCTTTGGCTTGGTATAAAATACGTTGTTGTTGCGAGCGACAGGTATTGGCCCGAAAATTTTGGGTCTGGAGATAGATGAGAAAATATCCATACCATGGGTCAGATGATGAGATCAGAAACAAAGAATCATCCGAAATGGATGGTTCCATAGTAGACTCAGTGCTACTCGAGGGAAGGTCGCAGCTACTCGATGGAAGGTCGTAGATAAGCTCAACAAATACCAAATACTTCTTTGACTTGGATTTGATGAATTCAAAATCAAATTCCTACAAAATGATGATCCATTTTGAATATTCCCCCCCCAGCAATTGACGTGACATAATGTATGTCATAGGGTTGCAATCTGAAATGACAATGGTATTTCGGAGCGGGATATAATGGTGAAATATTTGTACATCTTGAAAGAATACCAAAGCGATCTTGTCAACATAAGTATACTTAAATTACGTATCATTGAGATTGTGACTCAAATAATAGATTGGATGTTCAATCCTATCTTCTTCTTGGACTAAAACCACAGCGATGGTTGTATCTGCAGCAAAGAGATGCAGAAAATAATTATTGTGATATTTGGGGGATACATTAATGATGCTCGGATCAGGGTATCTTTAAGAACACCAAAGGAAGCTTGCACAACCTCATCCAAATGCAAGGGAGTCCCATTTTTCAAGAGTCAAGTAAATCCTTTAACCATTTCGACGTAGTTGGGAATGAATCTCCTTATAAATTTAGCCTTGGAGTCTATGTAACTAAAGTAGATTGGAAGGTGCAGGAGAATTGAGAATGGCCTAGACCTTCAATGAATCAAGTTGAATTCCACCTTTCGACACGACAAATCCAAGAAATCGACTAGAACTGAAACCAAACACATATTTTTGTGGATTGAGGCATATTTTGTAGTGACAAAATCGTAAAAATATAGCTCTCAAATGTAGCGGGTGGTCAGCCCATTTCTATGAATGTGTAGGTAAGTCAACCAGATTTTTTTTAACAATGTTTTGGATGTCATGGAAAGCATAATTCATTTTCCTCTACAATTTTTCCCTAGTGTTATTTAAGCCAAAAGGGAGATTTATATAAGCTAATGTTCCCCAGAGACATATAAAAGTTGTTTTATATTGGTCCTCTGGGTGAATATTGATCTGATTGTAACTGTAAAATCCATCCATGAAGGAAAATATTTCACATCTGAAACATTCATCAATGATTTGGTCGATAAAGGGAGTGGGATAGTTTTCTTTCAAGCAAACACTATTAACATCCTAATAATCAACACACACTCTAATTTTCCCCCATTTCTTCATGACAGGAACAATGTTGGAAACCCAATCGGTAGGCTGAACAAGGTAAATGAAACCACCATGCAAAAGTTTTTCAACCTCCGATTTAATGGCAACAACTTTCTTAGGATTAAAAGGATGGAGGGGTTGTGGTACTGGTTTGACATCAGGGTAAATTTTAATCTCTTGTTCAACAATGTTGGAATCGATGGCTGGCATTTCCTCATATGACCAAGTGAATACATCTCGGAATTCAAGGAAAAGAGAGAGGTAAGTGTCAAGTTCAGATGTAGAACAAGACACACCGACATGAATTTTTCTACAATGCCAGGTTTGGTCGAAATATTGATAGAAATTTTTTATTTGATATTTGATGGGTTTCTCTTAGAATCAATAGCGTGGATAGGAATGGAATTTGCTAAGAAATCAATGAATGTAGGGTGATATAGTTGAGTTGGACTATCTTCATTATAATATGGAAGATGGGATTGATGACGTGAATCTGTCCATGGTTCTTCTTCTTGCATCATGGATTCCATAATGCTCTCATCAATTGAGAATACATGTGAAAAAGGATCATAATAAGTACCATAATCCAATGAACGATCGACCCAAACAGTCGGTGACAAAGAAGTAGGATTGGTTTTGTAAGCCAAAAATATTGATTTCTATGCGATCTCGATTGGACTTGGCGGCATGATTTCACCCGGCCTGTCTATTTCAGAATCATTGGGAATCTTCCTTAAGTCAGATGAAGTGGAATATATCATATTTCAGGTCTCTATTTTTGCAATTTCCACCATTGTCGTAGGTGACGGTAACAAAAAGGTACCCATTAGGGAAGAATCATTAAAGAGTCCTACACCAATGTTTTGAAGAGATGGCGGGGGTCCATGAACAAGCAGAATTCTTCCAGATTCCTGGGAACCAGAGGTGAAGAAGGAGAATTGATAAATGGCTGTGATGCTTCCCTTATGGGGGAAGACGACCATACGAAATTAATTAGATACAACCGCCGCCATAGCGTAAACCCATGATCTTCTAAGCTAAATATTGTATTCAAGGGGTCTATCAACGACCTCAACTTCAATAGTAACTAAGTTTCCCGCTAGTTCGACTGCAGGTCACTAAGAATTCCATAAGGCTTATATGTAAAACCGTCAAAATATTTCAATGTCATAGGTGATTGTGATAAAGTTGGCGAGCCAAGTGACTTCCAAAAACTCATAGACATGATACAAGTAGATGCGCCTTCATCAATTATATTTTGATGAATGAGGTGATTCAAGACATGTACTTGAGTAAAAAATTCTAAGTGCTGGTAATTGTGGCACATAGCCTGCATTATTAAAGACTACAATATTACAATCCATTGGATCAATTACACCAATCGCTGACAGCAAAGCCTACTTTTAGGAGCGACAATTTTTAAGAACCTTAAGCATTGACATAGTAGAAGGTCATTGAGCCAGATATTTGACTATGTTATAGTATTGAGTTGCACGAGGTTGAGGGTTGAAAATTGATTTATGAACGACTCCCTTCGGTGGCTTTATTGTTAACTCAGGAATAACAAGCGACGTAATTGAATCAGATGAAGTCAAAGTCAAAGTAGGTTGATCTCTAGCTTGACCATTTGATAACAACATCAGATTACTATAACCTTTACTTCAAGTAGACACCAAAAAATCAATTTTGGGCTTAGTGGCAGATATCATAAGCACTTGCCAACTAGAAGCGGGATCCGTAGCAACCATATGTGTTTCCAAGTTCGGAAAAGGATTTTTCAACACAGAAGATGCAGCAGAAGTCTTAAGAAGCTTCAAAACTTCTGAGCGATGAGGAAAATCTGGCATAAAATGCTCCTCATTACATATAAATAAAGGGGAATGAGGTTTCTGAGAAGAACCAGATGAATCAGATGATTTTTCCTGCGGGGGTGAATTTTGTTTCTTCTTATCTTTCCCCTTCTTCTTACTTTTGGGTTTCTTTTCACTTTTTCCCTTGTTAGAATACATGGCATGTATTTCAGAAGAAGATGCAGGATCAGATGCAACAGGGTTTTGATTTGAAAAAACAAGTGTAGAACCAGATGGTCGACTTCCTCGTGGAGTCCTAGAATAAAAAAACACACCATCGTCGACATGAATGTCTTTACCAAATGGAGAAGGAGGAACAATAAAATTTGGTCGTGGTGCATTCAAAAAATTTTCATAGAGAGTTCCAGACGAAGTATAAATCAAATCCAGATACTGGGCATGATAAATTACTTGCTCTTTAGTGACAACACAGGGTTTCATCTCGACAGTAGTAGATAAACCGAGATCGGTTGAAACGAATTGAGACTCTGTACTCAAAGGATCAGATGACTCTGGTAAATTAGATGAAACACCAAAGGTAACAGATTTGGTAGGACAAGCTCGCCTTCACCTACTAGGTGTAGCTTTTGGCGGTAAAGGTGGTTTATTCACTATCCTATGCGAACGACAGGGAAAGGGTTTATTTTCTTCCAATATTTCTGATTGATTTATTACAAAAAAAAAATAAACAAAAATAGGATAATTATAGAAAAAAGGTTTACCAAGCAACTGTGAACCGTAATATACTTCCCTAGTAAACAAAAACTTATGTATGTGCAGGCAATCTCCCTGAATGTTGTTTTCAGTGTATCATAGTGTACAAGGCATCCAACTCGATTACTTATGGATGGTAAGCAACCTAATTTTGGCCTCCAAAATATACTCGATGGTACGTGGAGGCCCAATCTATATTAGCGCTATCTAATGGGAAACTGCATAGTGAGAGAATCCCCTTATACTTTTCGTACTAGAACATCGCCCGATATACCCAAAGGTACGTGGACGAGCTCCGATATACTTATGTACATGGAATGAGGTATCACACTCGGAATGTATTGTAGAAAATTAATGATAGCTACTATGTTTTACAACGTCGGAACATGTCTCTAGCCTAGACCTCTAAATGTTATTGTTAAAGTGACAATGCTCCCTTAGATTAATTTAGTTAAATTTTAAGTTGATTTTTCTTATAAGTTTTCCTTTCAAGTTCACTGTGTGATGTATTTGACATTCCTAGAATGCAACAAATATGTTAAGCATTTGTTTTAATTTAATTTTTGACAATGAAAATCTTAGCTACAAGGGATAGAGCAATGAGATTGTAAGCAATCAACAATGAGCACATCTAAATGAAAATTACCTAGCTATTCCGATGCAGCACTCACAATCCCTATATGCAAATGCATGTTTTTCTTTTCAATTTCTTTTCAGTGTAGGTGAACAAAAAATAAAATAAAATGCACAAAATATCATTCAATACTTTCCAAAGAAACGAAGACATGAACGACAACTCCTCTTTCCAAAAATAAATAAATACTAAAATGTGACTTTAAAATTTGGAGCTATTCGACAATCATAAAGAAAACAAAAAGAAACATTGAACAAACAAAGATCCAAAGTGAGGCAATATGGTCGAACCAATCTGGTCTCTAGAGGCAATCAGACACTTGACAACTCAGCAAACAGGACACTGAAATGGATTGCAAGAGGAAAAAATATGATGATTTTTGGTTGGTCACAAGAGAAATGCACCCCAGAGTGGGAGACAATGCATTGTAGAGCATTATCCCTAAGCCAAAAATTCTATTCAGAGCGTTGTGTCAAGACCAACAGTGCGTTGGTGCCAGAGGAAACTCAAAATTAGGTAAAAAACACACTTCTTTTACTAAAACACATTCAAATGACTAAAATAAAACAAGTAAATTATACTAGAGGCTGAAAAACATGGATAAAACCACTAGGGATGATCTGTCGATCCCAAGTATGGTCACCAATTTGTTTTACAAAAATCAAACCTATGGATAGATGAGTTTTCCTAAGTGTGGTGGACACACTTCGAACAACATAAGAAAGATATTTTACCTTTTCCTTGAAATTAATAAATAAGGGAAGACTACCTACCTATGATCTTTTGCTATCCCTTGCCTCCCTTTCGTCACTTCTGTCGATCTCAATCGAATTGAAATCACTTGATTGGCACCTGCAATGGCTAACAGAAGATAGAAAATGACATAAAGGCATATGATCTATTCATGTTAAACAAATTGAATAGATTTCATTTGAAAATACACATATTAAAACATGAATACATGTATTAGGAAAGGAAAAAATATCTTTATTATGAATTAGAAGGAGAAGTTACAACCAGTTGGATCAATTCGATTTCAACTCACTCCAGCTTCAGTCTTATACTCATCACATCAGTAGAATCACTCTAGCAGCATAACATTACATGAAAACAACACCTCGAAGAGATGTGATCTCACCAACATAACTTTACTAATTCAAATTCTTTTCTCTTGTGCACTATGATCAGTGCTCAATTTATAAGTAGTTAGGTAGTTTTTCATTAATGGATCATTGAATGGATTCTCCAAAAATGGATGAAGAGGTTTTCTTGTTCAATGGAATATGAGGATAAGAGGTTAAATGGCTCCATGGTGTTCATATTCGAAGTTATCAGTTGGTATGATAGCTAGAAAAACTTCTAGAAGCCACTAGAATATGGGAAGATTCTCAGAATTATATGAAAAATTCGCTCCCATTCAACCAACACATTATAAAGTGGGCCTATATCCTCTACAACACAGCTTTGAATGAGAGTATATGCTCTGCAAAGTACTTACTGTAGTCTAGGGGTGAGTTGATGCCTCAATGGAGCACTTCAACTAGACTTCAAGCAGTGAAAATTTAATGGAAGAAGACCATCAATGGGATGACTTGTTTAAGGCATGTGGCAACTGATTTAGAGTATGATATACTGATTTTAGTTTTGGGAGTGATGCCCAAATTGACCTGTAATAAAAGGCTTATGAGGATCAGTTGGCAAGAAATTTGATCAAGCTTTTGCTTACATTTTTGGAGCTCTATCATTATTCTCTCTCTCTCTCTCTCACTCTCGCTCTTGGACACTTAGAGTTTCTGGAGTACTTTGGCATTGGAGAAAGAAAGGAAAGAAATAAGGAAGAAGGAAGAAGCAAGCAAGGAGGAGTAGGAATCAAGTATATACAACATGATTCTTTGCGGGTATTGATTTTCATGTATGATCTGCTTGCTAGATTTGACATGCATGGTATTGCATGTAGTTCTTTTCTCCCTTGGCATGGGTTTTTCTAGGTGTGCTAATGTATTAAGCCTAGCCTTTCCTTTTCTAGATACCCATGTTTTTGTGGAGTTCTCATGTTTTGGTTTGGCTGGATTACTGGATGGATTCAAAGCTAAGTGAGGTGGATCTCTGAATTATTATATAACCTATTCATTTTTTGCCTTAGTTTGGAGTTTAGTAATCCAGGTTATTGATTACGGTAAAGCCTGAGAGGTGGTGGTTTTCTATCCATTTCAGGCCTTTGAATATTTAGTATGGGATTGTGGTAAATATTGTAGAGTATGTTTCATTTTAGGACCTACTGACCCTTGATTCAGATTGTGGGTTGCAATAAAGACCAAGAGACCATGAGACAGGAAAATTCCTCATGGTATAGGCAGAGAGAATGTGGTGATATCCATGATTTTGTTGGCCTAGTGATCGGCGTGTGGATCATGGTAAAGCTTGGTTTATGATTGATAAGGTGTTTTACTATACAACACCCTCCCACCCCCCATTTATATTAATATAAATGGGGACCATTTAAAAAATAAATAGAGTAAAAGAAGATTTTTTTTTTCATTTTTAGAATTAAATTTTAAAAGCTTAAGAATAAAATGCTTTTTATTTTTTTCGATTTAACTTCATTGCGCGTACCGCACATCACAACTTTTACAAGTTGACAAAGTTTAAACACATAAGAATTGAGAATTATGAACAACACTTTAACATTTTTTGAGTTATAAATAATTCCCATTGAAAAAGCTTTAAAATCCTTTTAAAGTTATAATCGCATTGTGCCCTCTTTAAAAGATAAAATTATAACAATAAAAACATGAATTGCAATAAGTCGGACCCGATGACAAAATAAAACAATAACAAAGCATGTCTATAAAATCCAACAAAGCACAACATTTGGTGTCTTTAGCACATATCACATTTTTCACTGTACAACGTTAAACCAAATGGAAAGTTTTATTCAACACAATAAAATGTGATGTGACATTTACGTAGGTCGCATTTCGCATCTCAAAAGTAGTGAAAACATATGATATTGGTATCTGCTTAAAATTGTGATTTGCACTATTCATTTATTATGCAAGAAATCAATCCGTTATAAGATCTAATGATTTAGATTGTTACATTAGAAATATTGTGTGTGGCATGTAATATATTTGATAGATGATTAAAGGGTTATTAAAGGCATTTAAATGGATAAAAGGTTCAAAATATTGATATCTTACTTGAAGCATGTTTTAAATTTAAAGCGTTGGATTTCGGGTTAGTTTCATTTAACTATGTTCTTCTTCCTTGTCTCTCCTCATCTCAGAGCTAAACTTACTTGTTTCACTTGAATTGAGGAAAATGTCTAAGGAAACAATATCAACACGAATGTCAAAGAAAGGCAAAGCAGTTTCCCAAGAATCCACTGAAGCATCCACAGACATGTCTCAATTATTCTCAGACACAACGTGCAACAAAGATTGTGGGACTTCTTCATGGGATGCCACGTACAATGTTAGGATATTTAGACACATAGGAAATAGTTAAGAATAACTTAGTCTAGTGTAGAGTTAGGTAAAGTGTGTTTCTTTACCATATACATTTGTAACTTATAATCCGACGGTCATGATTTGTAGTGATCCGACAGTTATCTCTCTCCTTGGTATTAACGACACTTGATCTGTGGCTTAACACTTGATTTGTCCATGATCTCTATTTAAAGAGCATGGAGGGTCATTTTTCCGGTAACCATTTATGAGAGAAACATATGCAACCTTTTTTTTTATATTAATAAATTTCCTGAAGTGGCTGCGTTGGCTCAGGCCGTGGAATGTTTCCTTCTTTGAGGGTTTTAACCACGTGATTATATTGGTGTACTGATTTTTGATCTATTTTTGAGTGATGACCTTTGGTTCTTGATCTAAGGAACTTACGCTGTAAATTCCTACATGGTATCAAAGCTATTTTAAGGGCCGCATCTGTTGTTGATCAAAATCTAAAGTCAGTTTGACTGCATACCAATGTAGATTTGTAGATATACTATTTATGAACATTTATGAGCTTGGAGAAATGCTCTGTTGTGTCCAGAGTGTCTGCTACAATGAGGAATTTTTTTCGTTTCATGCGAAAAGGTTTATGACTGCCCAAGTTATGACAATTTAGATCTGGAGGTATAAAGCATATGTTTTGCAGTTATATTTGTTAATAGTTCTGCTTATTTATGTTCCCTTTGTTTATTTTAGTTTTTTAGGTTTTATTTCTTTGTCGAATCTATATCCTCTTCTCTGTGTATGCTCTTTGTTGTGCGCTGCGTGTGATCTTGGCAAATCAGAAACAGGAAAAGGGATTTTTTTTGTTACATATGCTCTTTCCTCGCGTCTTTGTATGATCTCAGGAAATCAGAAACAGTGAAAAAAACTGATAGTTGCCGAGAAGGCTAACCAAAAATCTAACATTTTTCCGTAAGGTTTGCATGTTTTTTTTCTCGGTTTTTGTGTTTTTTTGTGCAGGAAAAGGCACGCCAACCAAAGAGAAAAAAAAAACCCTTCCTCCTTTCAAAGAATAATAGAATCCTTTTACTATCTCACTTGGTGAGGAGTTAGTTTATGAGAATAGAGGTCATGGGTTCAAATCTCTTTCTCAAGCTTCATTTTGTAAAAGGTTTTGTTAAAGGGGGGGGGGGGGATTTTATTTTTTTTAAAGTTGAACTTCATCACCAAATTTCAAATTGTTCCCGTAACTATTCGACATCTACAACTCAGTTGTTTTCAAAAGGCATAACTTCTTCATCCGAAAGTCGTTTCTCGAGCTGTTTTTTTTTAAACAGACTAAGTTTTTGTGATATTTCCATTGAAGCAGTTAGTTTCAGATTTTTATCAGCTTCATTTGAAAAAAAAAAAATGGAAAGTGCATGTCCGATTATTCTTAACAACACCAATTATTTCCAATGGCTACCTCACATGGTAGATATACTTAGAAGTAAATGGATTTATAGAATAGCCACAAGTCAAGAAACTAAACCTTCTGATGATGATAAAGTTCCTAAATGGGAAAATAAACAAGATCAAGCACGAGGGTTGATAGGAATGTCCATTTCTCAAGATCTTCGATTTCACATCCTTGACATTGACACCCCTGATAAAGCCATGGAAAAGCTAAATACTGTTTTTGGCATTCAAAATCAAATCAGGGCCCGCCAGCTTGAAAAGGAGTTGCTTACTTTGCACCCCAATAATTTCTCCTCTATTGAATATTTTTTGTCCAAATTCAAGACCCTTAGACTTCTTTTAGAAAGGTGTAAGGTTAAAAAGGAAGATGGTAGCCTCATCTATTGCTTTATTGCTATGCTTGGCCCTGCATACTCTGTATTTGTTTCCACCTTCCATTCCACTATAGAAGCCATCATCTCTTCAGGAACCACCTACAAGAATCCCTCTTTTGATTCCTTTTGTGATTATTTGAGAAGAGAACAAGAAAAACTCTTACACCTTGGTCTTATCCCTTCTGGAAACGCTTCTAAGAAAGCCTTAGCAGCCCAACAACAATCATATCAAAGTAATCCCAGAAGAAGTATCCTAAAAAGTATGGTCCTAAACCAAACAAGGGTCCTAAGCAATTTCAGCTGCAAACTAAAAAATCAAATCACCAAAATGATAAAGCAAATAAAAACAAAGGGAAGAAGACCGATATACATTGCAATTTATGTAATCATGATGGCCATATAGAGTCCAAATGTTTTAAGAAGATGGAAGCCTTAGAAGTAGCAATGAAGAAGCACAAAATCAATTTGGAGCACTCTTCACCTTCATCTTCAGGAATGGCACTTTCTGCTTGTGGTTGTCAAGCATCAAGATCTGGTTATACATTAAATGTATCTTCCTCTTCTCCTTCTCATGAGTGGCTCAATGATTCTGGAGCTTCTTAAGGCATGGCAAAAAATAAAGCCACGTTTTCTTCTTTAAATGATGCATGAGCAATTTGGTCACTCAAACTATCACTCTCTTCAAACTATATGTAAGGAAAATATGGTGACGGGCCTTCCTATGGTATCTTGGCAAGATGGTGTTTGCTCTGGATGTGTACTGGGAAAACATCATCAGGATATTTTTGACAAATGTGCCACTTGGCATGCTTTAGCCCCTTTGCATCTTGTGCACAGTGATTTATGTGGTCCGCTTCCAGTTGTTTCTTTCTCTGGTTGCAAGTACTTCTTAACTTTCATTGATGATTTTTCCAGACACACTTGTTTATACTTCTTAAAATTCAAGAGTGAAGTTTTTAACATGTTCTTCACCTTTAAGGCCTTTGTTGAGAAACAATCTGGACATCAAATTATTAAGTTAAGATCATAAAATGGAGGAGAATATGTTAACAAAAAATTTATCAACTTCTGCACTGAGCATGGCATTCAATTGCAACATATTGTTTCATATACTCCACAAGAAAATGGTGTAGCTGAAAGGAAGAATCGCACCTTAAAAGAAATGGCTAATTGTATGCTTCAATCTAAAGGACTCGGTCTCAATTTTTGGGCAGAAGCCATTAACTGTGAAAATTACATAGTAAATCACACTCCTACTAAGTTTTTAAAGAATATAACTCTAGAAGAATCTTGGAGCTCAAACAAACCAGATGTAAGTCACTTTCGTGTTTTTGGAAGTGATGCTTGGGCCCATATTCAAGATGAAAAACATAAATCCTTAGAACCTAAGAGTGAAAAATGCAATTTCATTGGATATTCTGAAGATGTCAAAGGATATAGACTTCTTCAACCAAAATCCAAAAATATAAGCATTAGAAGAGCTGTAAAATTTGATGAAAATATATTGGCCTGTGAGCCTAGTGTGGCGGGTGTACCACCTTCAGCTTGCGAGCCTGATTCGACATATGTGCCACCTCTCTCTCTCTCTTCTATTTTTAATAGCATTCCTTCTAGTTCAGATGGTGACAACGAGAATGAAAATCCTCCTCCACCTCTTGAAATTGTTCCTTTTACTCCATTGCTTCCAAGATGGGTCCGCTCTACTCGGGATGTAGCAAGTTCTCTTGCTGGTTACCCTGCCAATCAACGACGTACACATTCCTAGTTCGAAAGAGATTCTTCCTTATTGGCTCAAGTTCCAGACAATCCTGATCCAGAAACCTTTGAAGAAGCCTCCAGTCATCCAAATTGTCATGCAGCTATGAATGAAGAATATCATTCCTTATTAGAGAATGATACTTGGGATCTTGTTCCTCTTCCAAAAGGAAGAAAACTTGTCAGATGCAGATGGGTTTACAAAACAAAGTTTGGACCAAATGGAAAAGTGGATAGACATAAATCTCCTCTTGTTGCTAAAGGATTTTCACAAGTTGAAGGCATTGACTATACTAAAACCTTCTCCCCTATTGCCAAAATGAATTCTATCTGCCTTATTCTTTCCCTTGTTGCCTCCTTTAAATGGGAAGTTCATCAGATGGATGCTAAATCTGCCATCTTACATGGAGATTTTCATGAAGAAATCTACATGGAACAACCCCCTGGCTCTATCTTGAATGACTCTAGCTTTGTTTTTCACCTTAGGAAGTCTCTCTATGGTCTCAAGAAAGCTCCTCAGGCTTGGTATGCCAAAATATATAGATTTATATTAGATAATGGCTTTTCTAGGTGTCATTCTGACAACATTGTCTACACCAGGAAAGTGTGTAAGTCCTTCACCATCCTTGTTCTTTTTTTTTATGAACATATCCTTACTGGTAGTGATCCAAACCATATAAACCATGTGAATTCTAGCCTAAAAAATAAGTTTGAAATGACAGACTTAGGACACTTGCATTATTTCCTTGGTCTGCAGGCCTTGCAATCCAAAGAATGCATTACCCTCTCTCAGTCCAAGTATGCCTGTGATCTGCGACACCACTTTCACATGGAAGACTGTAAGCCAACCCCTTATCCCTTTCAGTTTGGAGTCAAGCTTTCAGTCACTTGTACTACTCCTAAAGTTGATGCTACCTTATACCATCAACTTGTTGGTAAACTTCTGTATCTGACCCATACCCATCCTAACCTTTCCTTTGTCGTTGATCTTGTCGCTCAGTTTATGCACCAAACCCATGAAAGTCACTAGAAAGCAGCTAAAATAATACTTCAATATATTTGAGGTACAGTTCAGTTCGGGATTCATTAGAGTGCAAGAGCATCTCCATTGTTGATTGGTTTCACTGATTCTGATTGGGCTGGTGACCCTGATGATTGGAAGTCTACTGTAGGATATGTATTCACTCTTGGTTCAGGACCTATTACTTGGTATTGTAAGAAACAAAGTACCATCTCTCTTTCTTCAACAAAATCAGAGTATCGTAGTGGAGTTGAAGCCAGCAAGGAAGCCATGTGGCTTTGTCAGATCTTGTCTGAATTTTGTCTTCATCAGTAGCATCCAACTACACTTTGGTGTGATAATCAGACTGCCATTCAGCTATGTAAATATCCAGTTCAACATCAGTGCATGAAACACATTGAACTCCACATACACTTCATAAAAAAGCTCATTCATAATCGTGTTCTTGAAGTGCAGTACTATCCAACCAATGATCAAGTAGCCGATATATTTACAAAGGCTCTCACAGAAGTGAATTTTACCAAACTTTGATCCATGCTTGGAATTCATGAAAGTTGTCATTAAGGGGGGATAGGCTCTAATGCCTCCTTCCTTCTCTTATTGTGTCACTTTTGTAAACCCTTCAATCCTATCCCAATTTTTTCTTTAGGGGAGATGTTAGGATATTTTTACACATAGGAAATAGGCTCCTTTTGTGTCACCTTTGTAAATCCTTCAATCCTATCCCAAGTTGTTCTTAAGGGGGGATTTTAGGATACTCCGACACATAGGAAATAGTTAATAATAACTTATTCTAGTGTAGAGTTAGGTAAAGTGTGTTTCTTTACCATGTACATTTGTAACTTATAATCCAACGGTTATCTCTCTCCTCGGTATTAACAACACTTGATTCGTGGCTTAACACCCGATTGGTCCATGATTTATATTTAAAGAGAATGGAGGGTCATTTTTCCGGTAACTGTTTATTAGAGAAACATATGTAACCTTTCTTTTTGTATTAATAAATTGCCTGAAGTGGCCGCATTGGCTCAGGTTGTGGACTGTTTCCCTCTTTGAGGGTTTTAACCACATGATTATACTGGTGTACTGATTTGTGATATGTTTGTGAGTGGTGACCTTTGGTTATTGATCTAAGGAAATTACCTTGTAAATTCCAACATACAATCTATTTGAAGGAGAAAAACCAAGAGAAATGAAGAAAATAGTAACAATAGATGAGGCAATTTCATCAGAATCGTCTTATTTTGAAGTTGCATGTTCATTTATCCATAGAATAACAACAAGGCCGAGAATTTGGCCATACATCGATATGGTAAAATGGGTCATTGACAACCTCAACATAAAATATATGGCATTCAAGAATTCTAGGCTAGAGACCATTGGTTCATTCACTACAAAGGACTTATGGACAATGTATCATTTAGCTATGGCTCTGAAGATTTACAACAAAGCATTTCTACAAAGCTTTACGAAAAATAATACAGACCTCATGAAAGTGATAAGAGGATGGAAGGAAGACCAGGTCAAGCTGAAGCGGGATAAAATTTGTACATACCCGATAGCGCAATTATCCTCCCCTTTCTGTTATGCTACGTGAATGCTATGTAGATTATTTGGTAAACCAGATTCCACTAAATTTTCCTTAAATTGGGTTCCTTTAATTGACACAATTTTCAATTCCTTCATTCTGAATTGGGAAAACATATTATTTGATAATCTGGCTAAAACCATTATGGACTATAGGATAAATAGAGTCTATTCCACCAGAAAAATACCTCCCTTCTATATGAGCATGTACACCATGGATGCAATATGTTTATGTTCAAGCTTTCTTATTATGGGATGGAAGTGGACAAGCTAGGACCCTAACCCAATTCATGTTTACCATAAATCCCTATGGTAATTTGAGTTTCATCTGCATTTCTATAAAATTTGTAATGTGGTTATGTTGCCTATCCATCAGACCATCTTTAATGAAAAATCCCCTAGGATTTCTAAGGAAGCCAGTATAGATATTCTACCTATGGCTAGATGGTTTGGTTAGGAAATTTTCACTTATATTAGAGTTTTTGGAAGTTTTTCTTCTCCCCATGTTTTTCCTTATTATGTTCCTAATAAGATCTTAGCTAAATAAATTTCTTATCAAACTATAGTAAGCAGTGTGACTAAGCAACTTAGAGATTCCAAGAAATCTATCTAACCTACCTCCCCGTTACAGTGTGGCACTTTTACCCTTTCTCACATTGGTCATACAGCTAAAGAAATTTCAAGTATCACTTCACTAAATCTAGCTCTAATGTCAAAGAGACCATACGATCCAAATGATGTGGTCAATAATTTTACCACTAAGCTTAAACTTAAACCTTTCCTAAATGAAAAGGATATCTTTGATGATTTATTTGAAGGTGTAGAGAAGTTTACAGGCGTGTTTAAAATTTCATCTAATATGCTTAGTAAAGAAGAATTTGAATCTTTGCAAGCATATAGAAGCAAGAGACTAGAAACAGTCCCATTGGACTTGTTATTTATTTAATATGTCAACAAACCAACTCCCAGCATTAGTATAGATAATGAGGATAAAGACATGTCAGAAGATGAATCTCAAGTGAAATCAAATCACGAGTCAGAGAAATCACAACACCAATCTCACAATTCAAACGATTCAGATAATGAATCTGAAAGTAGAAATTAAAGTCCTTAGGAAGTAATTGAAAATTAATTAAAGGAGTTAAGATGAAAACTGAAGAAGAACTGGTGGAACTGAATCATCTTCAAAATAAGTTGAGCATATTCAAACCACACCTGAACAAACAGTGAAACCTCAAGTGCACAGAATGGAAAAAATTTACTCAGGCACTCCAGACAAACCGAAACCCTAATCCATAAGGTTCAAAAAATTTTAAAACCCCTAAGAAAGCTCAAAATATAGCGAAAATTGCATTGCCACTTCAGCAGGTACCAAATATTCAGGAGCAAGAGATCACCCCGGCATACCTTACAGAGTAGATTATTTTAAAAATTGAAGAGATACCTCCACTTGATGTTTTTTATATTCCAAATCACAAAGTTGTAGTTAAAAGGAACAAAAGAAGTAGATTTGATGATACACTGACCATTATCAATGATGAATCAGTGGATTTTGTCTGGAAAGAATTTTTTTCCAATCCTACAGATCACCTGACTAAGTTATCATAGTTTGCAAGAGGATATGCAACTGTTATCATTGATAAAGCTACAGAGGTACAACTTCTACTCAAGCATAAGGAAGATAAAGTTAAGGAATTGGAGAGACATCTAGAGCATGAAAAGCTCAATACTAGTAAGAAAATTGAAATGGAAATGTCAAAATTTAAGAAATACTTTGAAAGAATGAGGTTGCAACACCAAGTAAATATTTTAGAAAAAAGAAAACCAAATAGAGGCAGTGATGAATAAGCTAAAAATTCAGGCTCAAATAGAGAAATTCATAAAATAAGCCCTTGAATGGAATGAAAAATTAAAGCAATAGTAGGAAGCTTTCTGTCAGCAAATTTCAATCACTAGTTAATATTGTGAAAAAAAGAAAATTTGTGATTCAAAAAGTGGCGAACAGGAGGTTAGAATGTGAAAAAGTTCAAAATAAAATCTTTGATTTCATCCTAAACAAGAATCTGATACAAGAAAGAAATTTGATCTCCCAAAAATTGATAAGTTTCAAAAAAACATTTTATTCAGAGATTGGGAGATGCAGCTAATACAGGCAGAGAAGGCAACGACAAAAGAAGCTAACCTGACAAATGAGACCATTGAGTTTATTAATGGACATCTAATAAATGCTGAACTCATCAAAAAATATACAACTGACGTGCTACCAGTGCTTAAATTACTGGAAACATAGTGGAAGGAAAATACAGAGACACAAGCAGAAGCAATTAAAAAGATAACTAGGTTAGATCAAGAAAGTTACTGGAACTTTCTAATTAAACCACACCATTCATGCTCAATGCTACAATCCTTAACTAATTCAACAAAGAAATCGTTTCCAGCAATTTCAAACACCGTGTTTAAAGCATAGGTCAGATCCGGGATTACACAACCAACTCAATAAAAGCCGATGCTAGATATTTGCCACCTCATAGAGCAGACGAGAAAAGAAGATCAACCCACCTAAGCATGTTGTTATCTTTTGTTCCTAGTTTGTAGTTTAATTTACTCATTAAGAGGAAGGTTGTTTGAAACCTTCTCGAATTATGTAATATTCTATTTTAGAAATATTTGGTTTAGTATTTAAACCCTTCTCATTAATTTAGAGAAGGGTCCAGAAATTTGTCAAAAACATTTCCAAAGGAATGCACTTCTATATGCTTGTGAATGCCTTGATGAATTAATGGAAAAAAATCTGATTTATCTTTATATTTCAAGATGTTTAACTGAAGTTGCAATATTTTACTCATTGAATTGTTTTAACACGAAGAGGAGCATAATACCACTATCAGTTTGAATGTGTAGAACCTCGTATATATGGTATTTATACACATTATATTAAATTCTATTTCTTTAATTGACATTCATGTTTTTACTGTATTATATATGGAAGTTGTTATCATAATTAAATGTTAAATGCACTTTTGTACTAATATTTATCTATGGTTTCTTATCTCATATATGATCAAACTTATGAATGCAATATATATTTCACCATTGTTTTCATTAAAATACTTTATCAAAACAATCGTTTTTACATAATTTTCATCTCTTTCAACTATTGAATAATCTTGATTATTAATTGTTGAAAGATGTCATTTTAGATCACATTAAAGAAATAATACTCCTGGGTATATAGTAGAATAGATAATAAATTACATGCAAAGATTATATGAATATCATTCATCCATTCACACGTTATAAGCAAACACACCCTCATAATTCCTTATTGGGAAACTGGTCCCTTTATCCCTAGTCGGAACCGCTACACCAAATGGAAAAGAACTTGCTCTAAGGTCTAGACCAAGTGTTTTTCCCCCATGTTGTTGCCATGGAATTATGAGACTTCAACATTTTGGCGCTAGAAGGAAGGCTTGAACGTCCGTGAATGGAAAAGAGATTTGATCAATCTAAAATCCGATCTAAAACTCACTTTCCTTCTAGATTCTTACCAACTTCCAAGTCATTATCTAGAAAAAAATCATTAAGATATGAATTTGAACATCCTTCTCCTAAGTCTCCTAGTGAAACTCAACCAATACTATCTTCAGATTATCATCATAATTCCCCATAAGTTCAGTCTTTGATCGAAGAGTTAGAGAGAGTATCTATTTCTGTTGAAAAATATGAAACTTCTCAAACATCTGAAATCAGTGTTTTATCTTCTTTGCAGCCAAGACGAATTTTAATTCGATCAGAAACTCAGAAGACATGAATCCCTCCTTTTTAATTTCCTATTGGAAATTTTGGAAAGAAAAATAAGAAGACTGAGTTATATTCATCCACAAGCAATATCCTTTTTGATAATCCACCCCATTCATCTCGATTAGGTCCACTCATATCAACAACTTCTATTTCAACCATCAATGTTAGCTTAACTAGTTCCAGTACCCAAACTACTTCACCCTCAACTAGTTCTAGCACTCAGCTTGCCTCTTCTTCAACTCATACTTCACTAATCATCTCCACACAAGGCCCAATGGCAAGCCAACAACCTCCACCAAATGTACAACCATGGAATAATTCAGGTGTTGTACAAATGCCAACTCCTCTTCACCCTCTTCCTAAATATTTTGAAAGATGGTTACCTAAATTCAATCTAGATGATGGTCTTCCAGCTAAAGAACATATCCATAATTATATGTTAGCCATCAATTTAAAAGAGGTAACAGAAGAAGATCGTGTAGTTAGATTATTTCCATATACTGTCACAGGATCTGCAGGATCCTGGTATTTTCATAACCCACTCACTCTATAACTAGCTGGAATATGTTTGAAGAATAATTCCTAGCCACGTTTGGAGATTACTGAATTACTGTATCACTCATCAATGACTTATCAAAATTTAAGGCTAAAACAAGAGAGAAAGTTAAATACTTCAATTCTATATTTAATAAATTACTCAATAAAATCCCTGCTACATCAATTCCGAGTGCTAAGGTCCAAATTGAGTGGTATATTTCTTCTATCCCCTCTAACACAACCATTTTTGTTGATAGGGTGAAGTTAGCTACATTAGTAGAAAATATGAAGGAATCATTGTGCATTGAGAAATAAATTATATCCCTTGAAAAGAAGAGTTCTCAAGAAGACAATAAATGCAATAAATTCTCTTTCAAATATGATTCAAAGGAAAATCCATCAAAATAACCTTTTGATGTAGAAGGTCTCCAAAAAGTACTAAAAACCATGACAAATGAAATGGTTGACATCAAAAAGCAAGTTGTTGAAAGTTCTAGTACTAAAAAGACATCCAAGACTTTCAAGAAAAATTAGTCTTCTTATTCTCAACTGCCCAATAAAATATCTAATGCTGAGTCTGATCAAGACAGATGAGGAGAAAATAGAAGAAGAAGAAACTGAAGTCGAGGAATAAGTAGAACTAGATGGAATGTGGGATTTCATCTTACCAAATAATGAACACGAAGCTTTAACCGTTAGTACAAGAAGTAAGAATGTCACTAATGGAACAAATCCTACTCAAAAAAAGAAGAGTTCAACTCCTACTAGAGATAAAAAAATAAGCAAGAAGTCTACATCCAAAGCTACACAGACTAACCCTTCTCCTTTAGATGTTCCATCTATATCAAAGATAATGGTAGTATCTGACACCATTGAATATAATATGGTGGAAGATATGAAAACAACTAGGGCTAATATCTCACTCCATGAACTTACTAAATTGAAACAGCATCAAAATATTTTACTTATAGAATTGAATTCAGTTCCTGCATCATCTCTACCTGCTCCAATAGTAGTTCAAGCTACTACTAGTATGGGTAAACCTCTTACCCCTTCAACTCAAATGGATGCTACAGATCTTATTATGATAGGTGATCGATCCATCTCTCATAATCCTCCATTTCTCTTGACCTATAATATATTTAATAGGAATTTTCATAATTGTTTAATTGATTTAGGGGCTTCCTCTAATATCATGCCAAATTTATTATGTGCTAGATTGAACATAACTCAAAATTCTCCTATTCATATGGTAAAACTCAGTAGGAAAAAAGTAGAGGTTGTAGGAGAAATAAATTATGTTTCCATTAGATTATCATCAAATCCTAAGGCTACCCAGATAACTGATACCTTGGTAGCTGATATTCCTGAATTTTACAATTTTGTATTGAGCGGAGACTATTCTGAGAAGCTTCATGGATATTTCACAACAGACTAGTCACACATGTGGTTGTCCTACAATGGAAAGCCAAACCAAATTCAAGTAGACCGTGATAAATTCATAAAGCATACTATTACTGACCTTTAAGGAACCAATGAGAAAGTAGAATTCAATAATAATATTATTGGAAATTACTCGGTAGAATCATTTCTTGGAAATTTTAATGCTCAATGATCAACCTTCTTTGATAATGCTATTATCTCCCAGATTGATTTTTTTTCCCAAACATATGCTTCCAAGTGTAAAAATGTTGTAGATAAACCCTTATTCAATTCTTTATTTTGATGGTTCTAAATCAGAAGATGGTACAGGAGTTGGCTATATTGTAATAAGCCCTGAAGGAGAAAATACCATGCTAGCCTGCTGATTAGAATTTGAATGCACAAACAATACAACAAAATATGAAGCACTAACACAAGGTTTGTATAAAGCAATCAACCTTGGTATTTAATATCCACAAGTATATGAGGGATCATTATTAAAAAAGTGAGAAATACTATTAATTGTAACTCTAGATATCTTAAACACTATCAGTCATTAGTCCAGAATTTGATTTCTGATTTTTTAGCTTTTAATATCTCCTATGTGCCTAGAATACAAAATGCTAGTGCATATTTATTGTCTAATGTAGCATAAAAATTAATACCATCTCAAGAATTTAGTCTTGATAGTTTTTCTATTGAATTTATTTTTAGACCATCCATTCCTGATAATGTTACTAATTGTAGAGTTTTTAATCATGATTCTAATATCATAGATTTTCTGACATTAGAAGGATCTTATAATGATCAAATTTTATATGAACATGAACATGATACCATATAAATAAATAACAAGATGAAAATCCAATACCAAAGTCTGCTGTCAAACTTGAATACCTTTATGATTTGAAAGATAGGTTCAAGAAGGTTACTAATTCTAAAACTCAAAGTTCAACTTTAAGATTCAAGCTAGTAAATCTTGGAATCGATGATAAACCACAAAACTTCAACTTAGGTCTTGGTTTATCTTTTGAAGATAGAATATCGTTTGTAAAATTATTAAAAACCTACAAAGGTGTTTTTTCTTGGGATTATATTGATCTCAAAACATATGACACTTCTGTTATTCAACATACAATTCCTATGATTTCAAATGAGAAGCCAATACAATAAAAGTTGAGAAAAATTCATCCTAATCTTGAAAGTCAAATTAAAACAGAGTTGAATAAAATCCTAAAAGCTAAGATCATCTTTCCAGTTAGACACTCAAAATGGGTATCAAATTTAGTTCATGTCATGAAGAAAATGGTGACATCAAGATTTATATAGACTTTAGAAATCTAAATAAATCATGTCAAAAGGACAATTTTCCATTACCAACCATGGAACAAGTACTGCAAACTCTAACTAGTTCTGAACTTAAGTCTTTTCTAGATGGGTTTTCAAGATATAACCATATCCTGGTACACCTAGATGATTAATTAAAGACCACATTCAGGACTAAGTGGGGAACTTATGCCTATCGAAAAATTTCATTCAGGTTAATCAATGCAGGTGCCACTTTCCAAAGAGCCATGGAAACAACTTTTAGAGGACTCATTAATAAATAAGTGGTTATTTATCTAGGTGACATTACAATATTTTCTACACAAATAAAAATTCATGTGAATGACCTAAAGAAAGTTTTTGAGCGATTTAAAAAGTATGGAATCTCACTTAACCCGATGAAATCCTATTTTGCTTTGGATGAAGGGAAACTTTTAGGATTCATTGTGTCTAAAAAATGTATATATATTGATCCTAAAAGAATAGAAGAAATTAAAAGAATCCCTTTTCCTCATAAAAATAATACCATTCAGTCATTCCTAGGACAGATAAAATTTTTGAAAATATTTGTCCCTGACTTTTTACAGATAGCTTTACCTTTACAATCAATGATTGAGAATAATTCAGTTTTCAAGTGGGGACATAATGAGAGAGAAGAATTCGATTTAATAAAACAATCCATTATAAATGCTCCATTCTTGACAACTCCTAATTTTCTTAATCCTTTCACTTTATATACATTCTCATCAGATACATCATATGTTGTTGTTTTTACACAACCCAATGACAAGCAAATTGAAGCACCAATATAATTTTTCAATTCCAATTTACAAGATGCAGAATTAAACTATACATCTGTTGAGAAACAAGCATTTTTTTTCTTCGAAGCTATAAAGCACTATAGGCCATTTCTCCTCAAAACTCATACCAAGATAATACTTCCATTCTCTGCAGTAATGCAAGTATTAATGCAAAGAGAGGTAGGAGATAAAAGGGCTAACTGGATAACTACTTTGCAAGAATATGATGTAGAAATTAGACCTTTTCAAATTATTAGAGGTCAAGGTTTTTGCATAATGCTAATAGGAGTATATCATTTATCATCAAAATAATATCCAGGTAATGATGTACAAGTGTCAGAGGTAAGCCTCAACGATACTCAGTCTCAATATGTTGATCTTAAATTTTATTTGAAAAATGGATATTCCCCTACACATCTCAATTATAAAAAAAAGCGTACATTAAGGTCGAAAGCTAAGAAATACGAAGCGTTCAATAATGTGTTTTTTTAGAAGAAAATTTGATTCAATGTTATTACGATGCTTTGAGAAAACTGAAGCAGATAAAATCTTGCAGGAACTCCATGATGGACCAACTGGAAGAAATTTTGGAGGAAATAATACAACACACAAAATCCTGCATGCAGGTTATTATTGGCCAACTCTATTCAAAGATGCTCATGATTATGCGAGGAAATGTAAATTCTGCCAAAGCACATCTAGAAGACAAAGGAAACCATCTTTTCCATTACAGACAGTTAACATATAACAACCATTCGAGCAATGGGGATTAGATATAATTGGTGAGATTGTTCCTAACTCTTCCAAGAAGCATAAATACATCCTCACAGCTACCGGTTATTTTACCAAATGGGTGGAAGAAATTCCACTAAAAGTAGACAACTCTGAGAATATTATTGAGTTTATTGATCAGTTTATCATAACTACATTTGTTTTACCAACTGCTTTGATGTTTGAAAATGCATCTTATTTCTCAAGAGCTGTTATGATATAATTTTCTATTAAAATAACTTTTATACTCAAATATTCTGCTAACTATTATCCTCATGGAAATGGTTTAGCATAATCAACCAATAAAAAGCTTCTTAGGATCATTAAATGAACTGTTGGCCAGCACCAAAGAAATTGGCATAAATAATTAACATTTTCTCTTTGGGAAGATCGAATAACTCAGAAGGCCTCTATTGGTACTTCTCCATTTAATCTCGTTTATGGGAAAGAAGTTATTTTCCCCACTAATTTGGTTAGTCCTTCTCTTTCCCTATTCCAAATTATTGATGAATCACCCCCTTCTCTCTTCCAACTAAAACAATCCCAAATTCTTAAACTTGAGGAAGAAAGAGAAAAGGATAAAGTTACTCATGCACATCATCAACAGTAGCTTAAAGCTTCATTTGATATAACCTTTTTCACTCCAAAAACATTTCAAATCGGTGATCTAGTACTAAAATGGGATAAGGCACACGAGAAAAAAGGTAAACATACCAAATTCCAAAGACTGTGGCTTGGACCATTTCAAATCATTGAAGAAATAGGCCCACCGACATTTTTATTGTAAGATCTATCAGGAAAAAGAGATTCTTTTCCTATTAATGGGAAAAATTTAAAGAAATATGTGTCATAGGAGGAAAACCCCTATATTTTCCTGTGTATTAATGTATTTTCTTTTCTTAGGAAAATAAAAGTTGAATGGTACTTATTTTTGGCTTTTCAAATAAAAATCTCATAGAATATTTTTTATTTATCGCTTCTATAAAAAAAAAATTTAAGAAAACAATTGAAAATTTTGAAACTCAAATAGATTTTATTTCGCTAAAATTTTTAATTCTACTAAAATTATTTATTCTTTAATAAAGTATGGTTACTCTACTATCCATCAAGAAAATAAGCTTTAACATCGTAACAAATCTTTACAGATAAGAAATCTTAAACTCTAAAAACTATCATCTAGAACCATTAAAAGGGCCAATGATTCACCCCATCCAGCAAAATTTTCAATTTTCTGAAACTAATTCAAAACATTATGCTAAAGATAAGAAGATAGTAAGTCTCATCACGAGTTTTTTTTACCATGTTCATAGAAAAATAGTTAAACTGACATTGATAATACTGCCTACCAAAATAGGGTAATGACCTTATATCAAAAGGCTCAGGGTCTCATCGAGAGCTAGCTTGATCAGTTTTAATTACAACCAGTGAATGGAAATGTCAATATTTTTTTACCAAGCGAAGGAAATCACTTTTAAGTAATAAAAAAATACATAGAAAATATTTACAAAAAAGAAAACAAGTTCCTAAAGATTTAAAGTATATAATATTGAACTTATTTTTGGAATATTATAATGGTAATTAGATGGGACAATGAATCATTTTTGGGTACAAGCTAACCCTGCCAAGGCTTTAAGCCTACTAGTATCAGAAGCTCTACCTGTGATAAATGAGTACATATATATGAAGCTAATATAAATGAGCCACCTGATTTATCTTTTTGGAATTAGTAAAGACTGATATAGATTCTCATATTTTCATTTTTAAAGAGGAAATCCTATGGAAGATAATCAAGTGATATTTTATTTACTTAGTGAAATATTATTTATTGAAATTAATTCCTGCAACTAATTTTTATTTTGAAAATTTCTATAAATTTCAAAAAACTGATGAGACATAACTAGTTCTCCCAAATGAATCGCCAATTGTTGTACTATACAACACCCCCACATTTATATTAATATAAATGGGGACCCTTTAAAAATCAAATAGAGTAAAAGAAGCATTTTTTTTTCATTTTTAACATTAAGTTTTAAAATCTTAAGAATAAAAGGCCTTTTATTTTTTCACTTTAAATTCATTGCACGTACAAGAGATCGCAAATTTTACAAGTTGACAAAGTTTAAACACATATAAGAATTGTGAATTGTGAACATCGCTCTAACCTTTATTGAGTTATAAATAATTCCCATTGAAAAAGCTTAAAAATCCTTTTAAAGTTATAATCGCATCATGCCCTCTTTAAAAGATAAAATTATAACAATAACAAGAGTAATTGTGATAATTTAGACCCAATGACTGTTATGAAACTAGCTCCAAAAATAGAAGAGAAGAGAGATCAATGCCTTAGAATTCAACCACTTCGAGGGGGAAACCTCCTTTACATTACATAAATGAAAAATCCTTGGACGATGCAAATGGAAAAAAATCCTTCTATATATAGGAGTCCATGGGGTCACAATCTAATCCTGGCCAACCTAACAATCATAATGTAAGGGAGCAATAATAACAATATTTGGGTTACGGGGGTATGAAAATAACAATAAGGGGGTATACTAACGACAATAAGGGACTATACTAGTAATATAGGGACCTATCATGCCCCCATCCTTCAAAAAAGTGTTTTCCTCAACTCTTGAGTAGCTTTGGATGTTTCTATATAAAATTTTCATCCTCCCATGTAGAATCTTCAGTGGGTAAGTTCTTCCACTTGATAAGATACTCTTAAATTGATCGATTTCGTAGCTTTCAATTTATTGTTTTCGTGTCTACTTCAGGTTCCAATATGATTTTTCCTTCCTCATAAAGTTCTAGCAATATTGTTTGAACTGGAATATTGTCCCTTATAACCTTCTTTAAACATGAAACATGGAAAACTGGATGTACTCACGAAGAAGTAGGAAGCTCCAATTTGTATGCCACAATACCAATATTTTGAAACACCTTGTAAGGACCATAGTAATTTGGCGTTAATTTATTATCCTTCTTAGCTTGCTTGATGGAATTTTTTTTGTATAGTTGTAGCTATAAAAATACCCAGTCTCCTACATCAAAACTTGTCTCGTTGTGATGTTGATATGCCTGCTGTTTCATTCAATTTTGTGCCAAATTTAGGTTATTGTTTAAGAGTTGGAGAACTTCTTGTTGACTCTCGATGTGATCTTCCATTTCCTAAACCTTATAATTTTCTCTTAAAGAAGATGTGATGGATGGTGGATGATATTCATAAATTGCCATAAATGGGGTTATTTTCACTGTAGTATGGAAGGAAGTGTTATACCACCATTTAGTGAGAGGTGACCACTTGACACATTGTGTTTGCTTATCAGATACAAAACAATAAAGATATTCTTCCAACCATTTATTCACTATCATATTTTGACCATTGGATTGAGGATGACAAGTTGAGCTATGAGCTAGTTGAGTACCCAAACAAGAAAATAATTCTGTCAAAAAATTTCCAGTAAAAATCGGATCTCTGTCACTTACAATAATCTTTTGGTTTCCATGTAGCTTTTAAATTGTTTCCATAAATGTAGTAGCAACTGTACTTTCTTTGAATGGATGAGATAATGCGCAAAAGTGTGCATACTTGGTAAGTCTATCAACTACCACCATGATGACACTCTTTCCTTTGGACTTAGGTAAACCTGTGATAAAATCCACTTAAATCTCCTCCCAACGTTGTCTTGGAATGGATAAAGGTTGTAGAAGACCCAGGGTCTTAATTTTCTCCACTTTATTTTGCTGGCAAACCAAACGTTCCACCACAAACTTTTGAATATCAGATTTAAGGCCATCCCAAAAAAATTCTTTCTTCACCTCGTGGTAAGTTTTTAAAAATCTTGAGTGTCCTCCTAAAGGAGAAGTGTGCAATTCCAAAAGAATCTATTTTTTATTTGGGAATTCTTACAAATATATAAGAGGTCTTTGTACCATAAGGAATCATTTTTCCAACTAAATGTATCAGATGGACTAGGATCTTGCTGCAACTTTTGAATGAGTGTCCACTCTTCTTTTTCCTTCTTCCATTCATCCCTTGCTTAGGTTATCCAATATGTTTGGATAATAGAAATGGCACAAAGAAATTCTTCCACCTCATCATCCTTTCTTGAGAGTGCATCTGCAACAACATTTAGCTGCCTCTTCTTGTAGATTATTTCAATGTCATAACCCAACATATTTGTGACCCATTTTTGCTGCTCTTCTGAAGATAGTCTTTGTTACAAAAAGTGTTTAAGAATACCATGATCAATTTTTACCTTTAAGTGTCTTCCCATTAGGTAAGGTCACCATTTCTTTAGTGCATGTAGTATTGCCAACATTTCCTTCTCATAAATAGCTTTCTATAAATACTTTCCTTTGATTGGATGAATTTCAAAAGTATTGGGTCTTCCTTCTTGCATTAAAACAACACCAATTCCATTTCCTAAGGCATCACATTCCACAATAAAGGTTTTCATGAAGTCTGGCATAGCTAAGACTGGTGCTAGGCACATTTCCTCTTTAAGATGTTCAAAGGCCTTAGTTGCTTCAGGAGTCCATGAAAATGCATCTTTCTTTAATAATGTTGTTAGAGGTGCTACTATTCTCCTATAATTCTTAACAAACTTTCGTTAATACCCTGTTAACCTGAGAAATCCTCTCAACTACTTTACGGTTGTGGGGACTTTCCATTCCTTAATGCCTTTCATTTTGTTAGGGTCTATCTTAACACCCTTGTGAGATAGAATATGACCCAGATATTCCACCTCTTGTACTCCAAGGAAACATTTGGATGTTTTTACATATAATTGTTTCTCCTCCAATAGTTTGACCACCCTGTCGACATGTTGAACATGATCCTTCCAAGACCTGTTGTAGATTAGTATGTCATCAAAAAACACTAGCACAAATTTTCTAAGGGTTTGAAAATGGAATTCATGAATGCTTGAAATGTAGAAGGTGCGTTGGTAAGGCCAAAAGGCATGACCAAAAATTCATAATAAACCTCATGAATTCGAAATGTTGTTTTCAAAATATCTTCAACCTTCATTCTAATTTGATGATATCATGAACGAATATCCAACTTGGTAAAATAAATTTCTCCATGTAATTCATCAATCACAGGATTGGGAAATTGATCTTTAATAGTGAGTTTATTGAGCTCCCCATAATCCAAACACATTCACCATGATCCATCCTTATTGTGCACCAATACTACTGGAGCAGAGAAATAACTTTGACTAGGTTGAATTATACCAGCATCTAACATTTCTACAATAATACATTCAATTTCGCTCTTTTGGACATAAGGATATCTTTAAGGCCTGATGTTTAGAGGAACATTTCCTGGAATCAAATGAATATCATGATCATGATCACGAATAGGTTGGAGTGCTTTGGGAGTTTCAAACACCTTGGAATGATTGTCCAAGACTTTTTGGAGATCTGGAGAAATAGAGGATCTTGATGTTGGAACTTCTAGTGAGCATAATTGTGAAATTACGCCTCGTTGTTCTTTCTTCAGAAGCTTTGTCATGAAATTAGAGATTATTATGTTTCCTAGCTTCCCCGCGATACCCAATAATTCGATTTCCTTTCCTTCTGAAAAAATTCAAGAAAAGTTCTTGAAAATTAAAAGCTATTGTCCCCAAAGATTGTAACGATTGTAATCTTAGTAAAACATCAACACCTCCCATTGGAATCGAAAGAATTGGACTATTCAATACATATTCCCCCATGGTTGGCTTGATATTAGGGAATTTTCTAGAGCAATTTACAGTTCCTCCATTTGCAACCATCACTTGACATTCTAGTGCCAGGTATAGGAAACAATTCAATTCCTTGGCTACCTTACAATGAATAAAATTATGGGTACTACCACAATCAATAAACACTATTACCTTTTTCTTCTTGATATGTCCTTCTATCTTGAGAGTTTGAGGAGTGGTATTCATACCAATGCATTACACAATATGATCATACTCATTTCTTCTTCTTCTATGGTTGGTTCTTGATGTATATCCTATTCTTTTGAAGTTTCTTGTTCATTTTCTTCCTCCTCTTCACAATCTATGTAAAATAATTTCTTCTCAGCACACTTATGACATTTGGTGTATTTTTTATCACAACTGTAGCAAAGCCATTTTTCTCTTTTTTCTTCCAATTTTTTTGGTGTCAACCTTGTAGGTTTTTGAAGTCTAGGAGTAGCAACACTTCCATATTTATAGATGTGAGTGGTAGGCTTCCTTGTCACCATAATTTTACATTCATTTTTTCTTTCCAACCTGAATGCCTTCTCCAATGAATCAGGTTCCCAAACGCGAACTTCATGTTTGATGTTATCCGTTAAAGTCCCTATGAAGACATCAATCATGTGTTCCTATAGAATATCGGTTCCCCTTATATTCAATTTTTGGAAGTCATCAATGTTCCCCACCACTAGACACTTTTGTTTGAGATTTATCAATTGGCTAAAGAAGGTGTTTCTCTTTGTATCCTCATAATGTGCTATCATTTCCTCTGTAAAAATTGACCAAGTGACAATATTTTTACGTGAGCAAAGCCATTGATACCATACAAATGAATTTTGCTCTAAATTTAAAGTTTCAATGTGTACCTTTTGTGTGTTTTGCACATTATTGAAATTTGCGAGCCTAAACAAACCCTAACTTCCACAGATCATTTATCCGAAAATATTGCGAACCAAGATCTAAAATTTTTATAACATGTTCCTCATGATTTCGGCTTCGCTCTGTAAATATTTCAGCTTCTGAACCTTCATAGAAAATAATTTATAATGGAAATTCCACAATGACCTATTTGGAGCAGCGAAACCCTAGAATCCAAAGCTCTGATACCAAATTTTATGAAACCAGCTCCAAAAAATAGAAGAGAAGAGAGATCAACGCCTTAGAATTAAAACACTTCGAGGGGGAAACCTTCTTTAAATTACATAAATTAAAAATTCTTTGATGATACAAATGACTAAACCTCCTCCTATATATAGGAGTCCATGGGGTCAAAATATAATCCTAGCCGACCTAATAATAATAATGTAAGGGAATAATAATAACAATATTGGGGTTACAGGGGTACAACAATAACAATAAGGGGGTTATACTAACAACAATAAGGGACTATTCTAGTAATATACAGACCTAACAATGACACAATAAAACAATAAAAAATAATGTCTATAAAATCTAACAAAGTGCAACACTTGGTGTCATTAGTGCATATCGCATTTCGCACTCTTCAACGCTAAACCAAATGGAAAGTTATATCCACCACAGTAAAATGCGATGTGTGATTTGCACAGATCCTATTTCGCATCTCAAAAACAATGAAAACATATGATATTGGTATCTGATTAAAGTTGCAATTTGTGTTATTCATTTATTGTGCAAGCAAGAAATCCATTATAATATCTAATGATTTAGATCATTAGATTAGACATATTGTGTATGGCATGTAATATATTTGATAGATGATTAAAGGATTATTAAAGACATTTAAATGGGTACAGGTTCAAAATATTTATATCTTACTTGAAGCATGTTTTAAATTGAAAGTGACAGATTTTCGCTTATGTTCATTAACTCTGTTATCTGTCCTTGTGTCTTCTCATCTCAGAGATAAACTTACTTGTTTCACTTGAATTCAGGAAACTTTCTAAGGAAAGGATATCAACAAGATTTTCAAATAAAGCAAAAGCAGTTGCCCAAGCATCCGTTGAAGAATCCACAGACCTACCTCCATTATTCTTAGACACAACATGCAAAAAATATTGTGGGAGCTCTTCATGGGAGGACATGTAAAATCTATTTGAGGGAGAAAAACCAAGTGAATTGAAGAAAACAATAACAATAGATGATTTTATTTCATCAGAACCATCTTATTTTGATGTTACATGTTCATTTCTCCACAGAATAGCGGCAAGGCCGAAATTTTTACCATACACCTATATGGTAAAATGGGTCATTGAGAACCTCAACATAGTAGATAGGGCCTTCAATAATTCTAAGCTAGAGACCATTGGTTCATTCACTGTAGAGGACTTACGAACAATGTATCATTTACCTATGCCTCAGAATATTTACAATAAAGCATTTCAACAAATATTTACGAAAAATAATGCATACCTCATGAAAGTGATAAAAGGGTGGAAAGAAGACTAGGGCAAGCTGAAGAGGGATAAACTTGGTACGTACGTGATAGCACAACTACCCTCCCCTTACTGTTATGTTGTGGGAATGTTATGTATATTATTTACTAAACCAGGTTCCACTAAATTTTCCTTAGATTGGGTTCCTTTAATTGACGTGATCGTCATTTCCTTAATTGTGAATTGGGAAAACATATTATCTGATAATCTGCCTAAAACCATTATGGACTATAGGACAAATAGATTCTATTCCACTAGAACAATACCTCCCTTCTATATGAGTGTGTACATCACGGATGAAATATATTTTTGTTCAAGCTTTCCTATTAATGGATGGAAGTGGACAAGTCAGGACCCCAACCAAATTCATGTTTACCATAAATCCCTATGGGAATCTGAGTTTCATCTACATTTCTATAAAATTTGTAATGGATTTATTTTGTCCATCCATCAGACCATATTTAATGAAAAAAGTCCCTAAGATTTCTAAGGAATCGAGTATAGATATTGTACCTGTGGCTAGATGGTTTGGTGAGGAAAATTTCACTTATATCAGAGTTTTTGGAAGTTTTCTTCTCCCCATGTTTTTCCTTATTATTTTCCTGATAAGCTCTTAGCTAGAGAAATTGCTTATCGAAATCTAGTATGCAGTGTGATTAAGCAACTCAAAGATTCCAAGAAAGTTATCTGAGCTACCTTCCCATTATAGTGTGGCACTTTTTAGACCACACCTGAACAGACAGTGAAACCTCAAGTTCAAATTTTAAGAAAAGAGTGGAAAAAATTTACTCAGACAATGCAGACAACCCCAAATCCTAATCCAGAAGGTTCAATGAGTTTTCAAACCCCTAGGAAAACTTATAATATAGTATAAACTGTATTTCCACTTCAACAGGTACCAGAGGTTCAGGTGCAAGAGATCATCCCGCCATACCCTATAGAGCAGTTTTTTTTAAACATTGAATAGATACCTCTACTTGATGTTTTCTACAACCCACCCAAATCACAAAGCTTTAGTTAAAAGGAAAAAAAGAAGGAGAGTTGATGATACACTCACCATTCTCAATGATGAATCAGTGGATGTTGTCTGGAAAGGTAATTTTTCTAATCCTACAGAAAAACTAACTAAGTTATCACAGTTTGTAGGAGAATATGCAACTACCACCATTGATAAAACTGCAGAGGTACAAATAATACTCAAGCAGAAGGAAGATAAAGTTCAAGAATTGGAGAGACAACTAGAACAAGAAAAGCTCAATACCAATAATCAAATTGAAATGAAAATTCCACAAATTTAGAAATACCTTGAAAGAATGAGGTTGTAGCACCAAGTATAGATTTCAACTCAATACGAGTAAGAAAATTGAAATGAAAATATCACAATTTCAGAAATACTTTGAAAGAATGAGGTTGCAGCACCAATTACAAATTTCAGAAAAAGAAACCTAGATAGAGGCAATGATGAATAAGCTATAAAGCCATCCTCAAATATAGAAATTTATAAAATAAGCTCGTGAATGGAACGCAAAATTAAAGCAGCACCAGGAATCTTTCTGTTAGCAAATTTCAATCACCAATTCATATTGTGACACAATAAAAAAATTTATTCAACAAGTGGAGAACAGGAGGCTAGAATCTGAAAAAGTTCAAAAGAAAATCTCTAAGTTCATCCTATGGAAGGAATTTGATACAAGAAAGAAATTTGATCTCCCAAAAATTGATAAGTTTCACAAAAAAAAATTATTCAAAGACTGGGAGATACAACTAAGACAGGCAAAGAAGGCAATGACAAAGACAGCTAATCTGACAAATGAGACCATCGAGTCTATTAATGGACAAATTCTAAATGATGGACTCATCAAATAATATACAACTAAAGTGCTACCAGAGCTTAAATTACTGGAAACACCGTGGAATGAAAATACAAAGACACATGTGGAAGAAATTAAAAATATAACTAGGTTAGATCAACAAAGTTACTGGAACTTTCTGATCAAACCACACCATCAGTGCCCAACGCTACAATCCTTAACTAATTTAAAGAAGAAATCATTTTGAGCAATTTCAAACACCATGTTTAAAGGACAGGTCAGATCCAGGATTACACAACCAACTCAATTAAAGCTGATGGTAGATATTTTCCACCTCA